>CM059438.1:89848195-90280695 GCA_030390025.1 Squalus acanthias
GGGGATTCTGTATTTTGGGGATTCTGTATTTTGGGGGATTCTGTATTTTGGGGATTCTGTATTTTGGGGGATTTCTGTATTTTGGGGGATTCTGTATTTTGGGGGGATTCTGTATTTTGGGGGATTCTGTATTTGGGGATTCTGTATTTTGGGGGGATTCTGTATTTTGGGGGATTCTGTATTTTGGGGGATTCTGTATTTTTGGGGGATTCTGTATTTTGTGGATTCTGTATTTTGGGGGATTCTGTATTTTGGGGGGATTCTGTATTTTGGGGATTCTGTATTTGGTGGGATTCTGTATTTTGGGGGGTTTTCTGTATTTTGGGGATTCTGTATTTTGGGGGATTCTGTATTTTGGGGGATTCTGTATTTTGGGGATTCTGTATTTTGGGGGATTCTGTATTTTGGGGGATTCTGTATTTTGGGGGATTCTGTATTTTGGGGGATTCTGTATTTTGGGGGGATTCTGTATTTTGGGGGATTCTGTATTTTGGGGGATTCTGTATTTTGGGGGATTCTGTATTTTGGGGGATTCTGTATTTTGAGGGATTCTGTATTTGGGGATTCTGTATTTTGGGGGATTCTGTATTTTGGGGGATTCTGTATTTTGGGGATTCTGTATTTGGGGGATTCTGTATTTTGGGGGATTCTGTATTTGGGGATTCTGTATTTTGGGGATTCTGTATTTTGGGGGGATTCTGTATTTTGGGGATTCTGTATTTTGGGGGATTCTGTATTTGGGGGGATTCTGTATTTTGGGGGATTCTGTATTTTGGGGGATTCTGTATTTTGGGGGATTCTGTATTTTGGGGGATTCTGTATTTTGGGGGGATTCTGTATTTTGGGGGATTCTGTATTTTGGGGGATTCTGTATTTTGGGGGATTCTGTATTTTGGGGATTCTGTATTTTGGGGGATTCTGTATTTTGGGGGATTCTGTATTTTGGGGGGATTCTGTATTTTGGGATTCTGTATTTTGGGGGATTCTGTATTTTGGGGATTCTGTATTTGGGGGATTCTGTATTTTGGGGGATTCTGTATTTTGGGGATTCTGTATTTTGGGATTCTGTATTTTGGGGGATTCTGTATTTTGGGGATTCTGTATTTTGGGGGAATTCTGTATTTTGGGGATTCTGTATTTTTGGGGGGATTCTGTATTTTGGGGGATTCTGTATTTTGGGGGATTCTGTATTTTGGGAATCTGTATTTTGGGGATTCTGTATTTTGGGGATTCTGTATTTTGGGGGATTCTGTATTTTGGGGGATTCTGTATTTTGGGGGATTCTGTATTTTGGGGGATTCTGTATTTTGGGGGATTCTGTATTTGGGGGATTCTGTATTTTGGGGATTCTGTATTTTGGGGGATTCTGTATTTTGGGGATTCTGTATTTGGGGGATTCTGTATTTTGGGGGATTCTGTATTTTGGGGGATTCTGTATTTTGGGGGATTCTGTATTTTGGGGGATTCTGTATTTTGGGGGATTCTGTATTTTGGGGGGATTCTGTATTTTGGGGGATTCTGTATTTTGGGGGATTCTGTATTTTGGGGATTCTGTATTTTGGGGATTCTGTATTTTGGGGGGATTCTGTATTTTGGGGATTCTGTATTTTGGGGGATTCTGTATTTTGGGGGATTCTGTATTTTGGGGGATTCTGTATTTTGGGGGGATTCTGTATTTTGGGGGATTCTGTATTTTGGGGGATTCTGTATTTTGGGGGATTCTGTATTTTGGGGGATTCTGTATTTTGGGGATTCTGTATTTTGGGGGATTCTGTATTTTGGGGGATTCTGTATTTTGGGGGATTCTGTATTTTGGGGGATTCTGTATTTTGGGGGATTCTGTATTTTGGGGGATTCTGTATTTTGGGGGATTCTGTATTTTGGGGGATTCTGTATTTTGGGGGATTCTGTATTTTGGGGGATTCTGTATTTTGGGGGATTCTGTATTTTGGGGGATTCTGTATTTTGGGGGATTCTGTATTTTGGGGGATTCTGTATTTTGGGGGATTCTGTATTTTGGGGGATTCTGTATTTTGGGGGATTCTGTATTTTGGGGGATTCTGTATTTTGGGGGATTCTGTATTTTGGGGGATTCTGTATTTTGGGGGATTCTGTATTTTGGGGGATTCTGTATTTTGGGGATTCTGTATTTTGGGGGATTCTGTATTTTGGGGGATTCTGTATTTTGGGGGATTCTGTATTTTGGGGGATTCTGTATTTTGGGGGGATTCTGTATTTTGGGGGATTCTGTATTTTGGGGGATTCTGTATTTTGGGGGATTCTGTATTTTGGGGGATTCTGTATTTTGGGGGGATTCTGTATTTTGGGGGATTCTGTATTTTGGGGATTCTGTATTTGGGGGGATTCTGTATTTTGGGGGGATTCTGTATTTTGGGGGATTCTGTATTTTGGGGATTCTGTATTTTGGGGGATTCTGTATTTTGGGGGATTCTGTATTTGGGGGATTCTGTATTTTGGGGGATTCTGTATTTTGGGGATTCTGTATTTTGGGGATTCTGTATTTTGGGGGATTCTGTATTTTGGGGGATTCTGTATTTTGGGGGATTCTGTATTTTGGGGGATTCTGTATTTTGGGGGATTCTGTATTTGGGGGATTCTGTATTTTGGGGGATTCTGTATTTTGGGGGATTCTGTATTTTGGGGATTCTGTATTTTGGGGATTCTGTATTTTGGGGGATTCTGTATTTTGGGGGATTCTGTATTTTGGGGGATTCTGTATTTTGGGGGATTCTGTATTTTGGGGGATTCTGTATTTTGGGGGATTCTGTATTTTGGGGGATTCTGTATTTTGGGGGATTCTGTATTTTGGGGATTCTGTATTTTGGGGGATTCTGTATTTTGGGGGATTCTGTATTTTGGGGGATTCTGTATTTTGGGGGATTCTGTATTTTGGGGGATTCTGTATTTTGGGGGATTCTGTATTTTGGGGGATTCTGTATTTTGGGGGATTCTGTATTTTACGGATTCTGTATTTTGGGGGATTCTGTATTTTGTGGATTCTGTATTTTGGGGGATTCTGTATTTTGGGGGATTCTGTATTTTGGGGATTCTGTATTTTGGGGGATTCTGTATTTTGGGGGATTCTGTATTTTGGGGGATTCTGTATTTTGGGGGATTCTGTATTTTGGGGGATTCTGTATTTTGGGGATTCTGTATTTTGGGGGATTCTGTATTTTGGGGGATTCTGTATTTTGGGGGATTCTGTATTTTGGGGGATTCTGTATTTTGGGGGATTCTGTATTTTGGGGGATTCTGTATTTTGGGGGATTCTGTATTTTGGGGGATTCTGTATTTTGGGGGATTCTGTATTTTGGGGATTCTGTATTTTGGGGATTCTGTATTTTGGGGGATTCTGTATTTTGGGGGATTCTGTATTTTGGGGGATTCTGTATTTTGGGGGGATTCTGTATTTTGGGGGATTCTGTATTTTGGGGGATTCTGTATTTTGGGGGATTCTGTATTTTGGGGGATTCTGTATTTTGGGGGATTCTGTATTTTGGGGGATTCTGTATTTTGGGGGATTCTGTATTTTGGGGGGATTCTGTATTTTGGGGATTCTGTATTTTGGGGGATTCTGTATTTTGGGGGATTCTGTATTTTGGGGGATTCTGTATTTTGGGGGATTCTGTATTTTGGGGGATTCTGTATTTTGGGGGATTCTGTATTTTGGGGATTCTGTATTTTGGGGGATTCTGTATTTTGGGGATTCTGTATTTTGGGGGATTCTGTATTTTGGGGGATTCTGTATTTTGGGGGATTCTGTATTTTGGGGGGATTCTGTATTTTGGGGGATTCTGTATTTTGGGGGATTCTGTATTTTGGGGATTCTGTATTTTGGGGGATTCTGTATTTTGGGGATTCTGTATTTTGGGGGATTCTGTATTTTGGGGGATTCTGTATTTTGGGGGATTCTGTATTTGGGGGATTCTGTATTTTGGGGGATTCTGTATTTTGGGGGATTCTGTATTTTGGGGATTCTGTATTTTGGGGGATTCTGTATTTTGGGGGATTCTGTATTTTGGGGGATTCTGTATTTGGGGGGATTCTGTATTTTGGGGGATTCTGTATTTTGGGGATTCTGTATTTTGGGGATTCTGTATTTTGGGGGATTCTGTATTTTGGGGGATTCTGTATTTTGGGGATTCTGTATTTTGGGGGATTCTGTATTTTGGGGGATTCTGTATTTTGGGGGATTCTGTATTTTGGGGGATTCTGTATTTTGGGGGATTCTGTATTTTGGGGATTCTGTATTTTGGGGGATTCTGTATTTTGGGGGATTCTGTATTTTGGGGGATTCTGTATTTTGGGGATTCTGTATTTTGGGGGATTCTGTATTTTGGGGGATTCTGTATTTTGGGGATTCTGTATTTTGGGGGATTCTGTATTTTGGGGGATTCTGTATTTTGGGGGATTCTGTATTTTGGGGGATTCTGTATTTTGGGGGATTCTGTATTTTGGGGGATTCTGTATTTTGGGGGATTCTGTATTTTGGGGGATTCTGTATTTTGGGGGATTCTGTATTTTGGGGGATTCTGTATTTTGGGGATTCTGTATTTTGGGGGATTCTGTATTTTGGGGGATTCTGTATTTTGGGGGATTCTGTATTTTGGGGGATTCTGTATTTTGGGGGATTCTGTATTTTGGGGATTCTGTATTTTGGGGGATTCTGTATTTTGGGGGATTCTGTATTTTGGGGGATTCTGTATTTTGGGGGATTCTGTATTTTGGGGGATTCTGTATTTTGGGGGATTCTGTATTTTGGGGGATTCTGTATTTTGGGGGATTCTGTATTTTGGGGGATTCTGTATTTTGGGGGATTCTGTATTTTGGGGGATTCTGTATTTTGGGGGGATTCTGTATTTTGGGGATTCTGTATTTTGGGGGATTCTGTATTTTGGGGATTCTGTATTTTGGGGATTCTGTATTTTGGGGGATTCTGTATTTTGGGGGATTCTGTATTTTGGGGGATTCTGTATTTTGGGGGATTCTGTATTTTGGGGGATTCTGTATTTTGGGGGATTCTGTATTTTGGGGGATTCTGTATTTTGGGGGATTCTGTATTTTGGGGATTCTGTATTTTGGGGGATTCTGTATTTTGGGGGATTCTGTATTTTGGGGGATTCTGTATTTTGGGGGATTCTGTATTTTGGGGGATTCTGTATTTTGGGGGATTCTGTATTTTGGGGGATTCTGTATTTTGGGGGATTCTGTATTTTGGGGGATTCTGTATTTTGGGGGATTCTGTATTTTGGGGGATTCTGTATTTTGGGGGATTCTGTATTTTGGGGGATTCTGTATTTTGGGGATTCTGTATTTTGGGGGATTCTGTATTTTGGGGGATTCTGTATTTTGGGGGATTCTGTATTTTGGGGATTCTGTATTTTGGGGGATTCTGTATTTTGGGGGATTCTGTATTTTGGGGGATTCTGTATTTTGGGGGATTCTGTATTTTGGGGGATTCTGTATTTTGGGGATTCTGTATTTTGGGGGATTCTGTATTTTGGGGGATTCTGTATTTTGGGGGATTCTGTATTTTGGGGGATTCTGTATTTTGGGGGATTCTGTATTTTGGGGGATTCTGTATTTTGGGGGATTCTGTATTTTGGGGGATTCTGTATTTTGGGGGATTCTGTATTTTGGGGGATTCTGTATTTTGGGGGATTCTGTATTTTGGGGGATTCTGTATTTTGGGGGATTCTGTATTTTGGGGGATTCTGTATTTTGGGGGATTCTGTATTTTGGGGGATTCTGTATTTTGGGGGATTCTGTATTTTGGGGGGATTCTGTATTTTGGGGGATTCTGTATTTTGGGGGATTCTGTATTTTGGGGGATTCTGTATTTTGGGGGATTCTGTATTTTGGGGGATTCTGTATTTTGGGGGATTCTGTATTTTGGGGGATTCTGTATTTTGGGGGATTCTGTATTTTGGGGGATTCTGTATTTTGGGGGATTCTGTATTTTGGGGGATTCTGTATTTTGGGGGATTCTGTATTTTGGGGGATTCTGTATTTTGGGGGATTCTGTATTTTGGGGGATTCTGTATTTTGGGGGATTCTGTATTTTGGGGGGATTCTGTATTTTGGGGGATTCTGTATTTTGGGGGATTCTGTATTTTGGGGGATTCTGTATTTTGGGGGATTCTGTATTTTGGGGGATTCTGTATTTTGGGGGATTCTGTATTTTGGGGGATTCTGTATTTTGGGGGGATTCTGTATTTTGGGGGATTCTGTATTTTGGGGGATTCTGTATTTTGGGGGATTCTGTATTTTGGGGATTCTGTATTTTGGGGGATTCTGTATTTTGGGGGATTCTGTATTTTGGGGGATTCTGTATTTTGGGGGATTCTGTATTTTGGGGGATTCTGTATTTTGGGGGATTCTGTATTTTGGGGATTCTGTATTTTGGGGGATTCTGTATTTTGGGGGGATTCTGTATTTTGGGGGATTCTGTATTTTGGGGGATTCTGTATTTTGGGGGATTCTGTATTTTGGGGGATTCTGTATTTTGGGGATTCTGTATTTTGGGGGATTCTGTATTTTGGGGGATTCTGTATTTTGGGGGATTCTGTATTTTGGGGATTCTGTATTTTGGGGGATTCTGTATTTTGGGGGGATTCTGTATTTTGGGGATTCTGTATTTTGGGGGATTCTGTATTTTGGGGATTCTGTATTTTGGGGGATTCTGTATTTTGGGGGATTCTGTATTTTGGGGGATTCTGTATTTTGGGGGATTCTGTATTTTGGGGGATTCTGTATTTTGGGGGATTCTGTATTTTGGGGGATTCTGTATTTTGGGGGATTCTGTATTTTGGGGGATTCTGTATTTTGGGGGATTCTGTATTTTGGGGGATTCTGTATTTTGGGGGATTCTGTATTTGGGGGATTCTGTATTTTGGGGGATTCTGTATTTTGGGGGATTCTGTATTTTTGGGGGATTCTGTATTTGGGGGATTCTGTATTTTGGGGGATTCTGTATTTTGGGGGATTCTGTATTTTGGGGGATTCTGTATTTTGGGGGATTCTGTATTTTGGGGGATTCTGTATTTTGGGGGATTCTGTATTTTGGGGGATTCTGTATTTTGGGGGATTCTGTATTTTGGGGGATTCTGTATTTTGGGGATTCTGTATTTTGGGGGATTCTGTATTTTGGGGGATTCTGTATTTTGGGGGATTCTGTATTTTGGGGGATTCTGTATTTTGGGGGATTCTGTATTTTGGGGGATTCTGTATTTTGGGGGATTCTGTATTTTGGGGGATTCTGTATTTTGGGGGATTCTGTATTTTGGGGGATTCTGTATTTTGGGGGATTCTGTATTTTGGGGGATTCTGTATTTTGGGGATTCTGTATTTTGGGGGATTCTGTATTTTGGGGGATTCTGTATTTTGGGGGATTCTGTATTTTGGGGGATTCTGTATTTTGGGGGATTCTGTATTTTGGGGGATTCTGTATTTTGGGGGATTCTGTATTTTGGGGATTCTGTATTTTGGGGGATTCTGTATTTTGGGGGATTCTGTATTTTGGGGGATTCTGTATTTTGGGGGATTCTGTATTTTGGGGGATTCTGTATTTTGGGGGGATTCTGTATTTTGGGGGATTCTGTATTTTGGGGGATTCTGTATTTTGGGGGATTCTGTATTTTGGGGGATTCTGTATTTTGGGGGATTCTGTATTTTGGGGGATTCTGTATTTTGGGGGGATTCTGTATTTTGGGGGATTCTGTATTTTGGGGGGATTCTGTATTTTGGGGGATTCTGTATTTTGGGGGGATTCTGTATTTTGGGGGATTCTGTATTTTGGGGGATTCTGTATTTTGGGGATTCTGTATTTTGGGGGATTCTGTATTTTGGGGATTCTGTATTTTGGGGATTCTGTATTTTGGGGGATTCTGTATTTTGGGGGATTCTGTATTTTGGGGATTCTGTATTTTGGGGGATTCTGTATTTTGGGGGATTCTGTATTTTGGGGGGATTCTGTATTTTGGGGATTCTGTATTTTGGGGGATTCTGTATTTTGGGGGATTCTGTATTTTGGGGGGATTCTGTATTTTGGGGATTCTGTATTTTGGGGGATTCTGTATTTTGGGGGATTCTGTATTTTGGGGGATTCTGTATTTTGGGGGATTCTGTATTTTGGGGGATTCTGTATTTTGGGGGATTCTGTATTTTGGGGGATTCTGTATTTTGGGGGATTCTGTATTTGGGGGATTCTGTATTTTGGGGGATTCTGTATTTTGGGGGATTCTGTATTTTGGGGATTCTGTATTTTGGGGGATTCTGTATTTTGGGGGATTCTGTATTTTGGGGATTCTGTATTTTGGGGGATTCTGTATTTTGGGGGATTCTGTATTTTGGGGGATTCTGTATTTTGGGGGATTCTGTATTTTGGGGATTCTGTATTTGGGGGATTCTGTATTTTGGGGGATTCTGTATTTTGGGGGATTCTGTATTTTGGGGGATTCTGTATTTTGGGGATTCTGTATTTTGGGGGATTCTGTATTTTGGGGGATTCTGTATTTTGGGGATTCTGTATTTTGGGGGATTCTGTATTTTGGGGGATTCTGTATTTTACGGATTCTGTATTTTGTGGATTCTGTATTTTGGGGGATTCTGTATTTTGGGGGATTCTGTATTTTGGGGATTCTGTATTTTGGGGGATTCTGTATTTTGGGGGATTCTGTATTTTGGGGGATTCTGTATTTTGGGGGATTCTGTATTTTGGGGATTCTGTATTTTGGGGGATTCTGTATTTTGGGGGATTCTGTATTTTGGGGGATTCTGTATTTTGGGGATTCTGTATTTTGGGGGATTCTGTATTTTGGGGGATTCTGTATTTTGGGGGATTCTGTATTTTGGGGGATTCTGTATTTTGGGGGATTCTGTATTTTGGGGGATTCTGTATTTTGGGGGATTCTGTATTTTGGGGGATTCTGTATTTTGGGGGATTCTGTATTTTGGGGGATTCTGTATTTTGGGGGATTCTGTATTTTGGGGGATTCTGTATTTTGGGGGATTCTGTATTTTGGGGATTCTGTATTTTGGGGGGATTCTGTATTTTGGGGGATTCTGTATTTTGGGGGATTCTGTATTTTGGGGGATTCTGTATTTTGGGGGATTCTGTATTTTGGGGGATTCTGTATTTTGGGGGATTCTGTATTTTGGGGGATTCTGTATTTTGGGGATTCTGTATTTTGGGGATTCTGTATTTTGGGGGATTCTGTATTTTGGGGGATTCTGTATTTTGGGGGATTCTGTATTTTGGGGGATTCTGTATTTTGGGGGATTCTGTATTTTGGGGGATTCTGTATTTTGGGGGATTCTGTATTTTGGGGGATTCTGTATTTTGGGGGGATTCTGTATTTTGGGGGATTCTGTATTTTGGGGGATTCTGTATTTTGGGGGATTCTGTATTTTGGGGGATTCTGTATTTTGGGGGATTCTGTATTTTGGGGGATTCTGTATTTTGGGGGATTCTGTATTTTGGGGGATTCTGTATTTTGGGGGATTCTGTATTTTGGGGGATTCTGTATTTTGGGGGGATTCTGTATTTTGGGGGATTCTGTATTTTGGGGGATTCTGTATTTTGGGGGATTCTGTATTTTGGGGGATTCTGTATTTTGGGGGATTCTGTATTTTGGGGGATTCTGTATTTTGGGGGGATTCTGTATTTTGGGGGATTCTGTATTTGGGGGGGGATTCTGTATTTTGGGGGATTCTGTATTTTGGGGGATTCTGTATTTTGGGGGATTCTGTATTTTGGGGGATTCTGTATTTTGGGGGATTCTGTATTTTGGGGGATTCTGTATTTTGGGGATTCTGTATTTTGGGGGATTCTGTATTTTGGGGGATTCTGTATTTTGGGGGGATTCTGTATTTTGGGGGATTCTGTATTTTGGGGGATTCTGTATTTTGGGGGATTCTGTATTTTGGGGGATTCTGTATTTGGGGGATTCTGTATTTTGGGGGATTCTGTATTTTGGGGGATTCTGTATTTTGGGGGATTCTGTATTTTGGGGGATTCTGTATTTTGGGGGATTCTGTATTTTGGGGGATTCTGTATTTTGGGGGATTCTGTATTTTGGGGGATTCTGTATTTTGGGGGGATTCTGTATTTTGGGGGATTCTGTATTTTGGGGGATTCTGTATTTTGGGGGATTCTGTATTTTGGGGGATTCTGTATTTTGGGGATTCTGTATTTGGGGGGATTCTGTATTTTGGGGGATTCTGTATTTTGGGGGATTCTGTATTTTGGGGGGATTCTGTATTTTGGGGGATTCTGTATTTTGGGGGATTCTGTATTTTGGGGGATTCTGTATTTTGGGGGATTCTGTATTTTGGGGGATTCTGTATTTTGGGGGATTCTGTATTTTGGGGGATTCTGTATTTTGGGGGATTCTGTATTTTGGGGGATTCTGTATTTTGGGGGATTCTGTATTTTGGGGGATTCTGTATTTTGGGGGATTCTGTATTTTGGGGGATTCTGTATTTTGGGGGATTCTGTATTTTGGGGGATTCTGTATTTTGGGGGATTCTGTATTTTGGGGGATTCTGTATTTTGGGGGATTCTGTATTTTGGGGGATTCTGTATTTTGGGGGATTCTGTATTTTGGGGGATTCTGTATTTTGGGGGATTCTGTATTTTGGGGGATTCTGTATTTTGGGGGATTCTGTATTTTGGGGGATTCTGTATTTTGGGGGATTCTGTATTTTGGGGGATTCTGTATTTTGGGGGATTCTGTATTTTGGGGGATTCTGTATTTTGGGGGATTCTGTATTTTGGGGGATTCTGTATTTGGGGGATTCTGTATTTTGGGGGATTCTGTATTTTGGGGGATTCTGTATTTTGGGGGGATTCTGTATTTTGGGGGATTCTGTATTTTGGGGGATTCTGTATTTTGGGGGATTCTGTATTTTGGGGGATTCTGTATTTTGGGGGATTCTGTATTTTGGGGGATTCTGTATTTTGGGGGATTCTGTATTTGGGGGATTCTGTATTTTGGGGGATTCTGTATTTTGGGGGATTCTGTATTTTGGGGGGATTCTGTATTTTGGGGGATTCTGTATTTTGGGGGGATTCTGTATTTTGGGGGATTCTGTATTTTGGGGGATTCTGTATTTTGGGGGATTCTGTATTTTGGGGGATTCTGTATTTTGGGGGATTCTGTATTTTGGGGATTCTGTATTTTGGGGGATTCTGTATTTTGGGGGGATTCTGTATTTTGGGGGATTCTGTATTTTGGGGGATTCTGTATTTTGGGGGATTCTGTATTTTGGGGGATTCTGTATTTTGGGGGATTCTGTATTTTGGGGGATTCTGTATTTTGGGGGATTCTGTATTTTGGGGATTCTGTATTTTGGGGGATTCTGTATTTTGGGGGATTCTGTATTTTGGGGGATTCTGTATTTTGGGGGATTCTGTATTTTGGGGGATTCTGTATTTTGGGGGATTCTGTATTTTGGGGGATTCTGTATTTTGGGGGATTCTGTATTTTGGGGGATTCTGTATTTTGGGGGATTCTGTATTTTGGGGGATTCTGTATTTTGGGGGATTCTGTATTTTGGGGATTCTGTATTTTGGGGGATTCTGTATTTTGGGGGATTCTGTATTTTGGGGGATTCTGTATTTTGGGGGATTCTGTATTTTGGGGGATTCTGTATTTTGGGGGATTCTGTATTTTGGGGGATTCTGTATTTTGGGGGATTCTGTATTTTGGGGGATTCTGTATTTTGGGGGATTCTGTATTTGGGGGATTCTGTATTTTGGGGGATTCTGTATTTTGGGGGATTCTGTATTTTGGGGGATTCTGTATTTTGGGGGATTCTGTATTTTGGGGGATTCTGTATTTTGGGGGATTCTGTATTTTGGGGGATTCTGTATTTTGGGGGATTCTGTATTTTGGGGGATTCTGTATTTTGGGGGATTCTGTATTTTGGGGGATTCTGTATTTTGGGGGATTCTGTATTTTGGGGGATTCTGTATTTTGGGGGATTCTGTATTTTGGGGGATTCTGTATTTTGGGGGATTCTGTATTTTGGGGGATTCTGTATTTTGGGGGATTCTGTATTTTGGGGGATTCTGTATTTTGGGGGATTCTGTATTTTGGGGGATTCTGTATTTTGGGGGATTCTGTATTTTGGGGGATTCTGTATTTTGGGGATTCTGTATTTTGGGGGATTCTGTATTTTGGGGGATTCTGTATTTTGGGGGATTCTGTATTTTGGGGGATTCTGTATTTTGGGGGATTCTGTATTTTGGGGGGATTCTGTATTTTGGGGGATTCTGTATTTTGGGGGATTCTGTATTTTGGGGGATTCTGTATTTTGGGGGATTCTGTATTTTGGGGGATTCTGTATTTTGGGGGGATTCTGTATTTTGGGGGATTCTGTATTTTGGGGGATTCTGTATTTTGGGGGATTCTGTATTTTGGGGGATTCTGTATTTTGGGGGATTCTGTATTTTGGGGGATTCTGTATTTTGGGGGATTCTGTATTTTGGGGGATTCTGTATTTTGGGGGATTCTGTATTTTGGGGGGATTCTGTATTTTGGGGGATTCTGTATTTTGGGGGATTCTGTATTTTGGGGGATTCTGTATTTTGGGGGATTCTGTATTTTGGGGGATTCTGTATTTTGGGGGATTCTGTATTTTGGGGGATTCTGTATTTTGGGGGATTCTGTATTTTGGGGGATTCTGTATTTTGGGGGATTCTGTATTTTGGGGGATTCTGTATTTTGGGGGATTCTGTATTTTGGGGGATTCTGTATTTTGGGGGATTCTGTATTTTGGGGGATTCTGTATTTTGGGGGATTCTGTATTTTGGGGGATTCTGTATTTTGGGGGATTCTGTATTTTGGGGGATTCTGTATTTTGGGGGATTCTGTATTTTGGGGGATTCTGTATTTTGGGGGATTCTGTATTTTGGGGGATTCTGTATTTTGGGGGATTCTGTATTTTGGGGGATTCTGTATTTTGGGGGATTCTGTATTTTGGGGGATTCTGTATTTTGGGGGATTCTGTATTTTGGGGGATTCTGTATTTTGGGGGATTCTGTATTTTGGGGGATTCTGTATTTTGGGGGATTCTGTATTTTGGGGGATTCTGTATTTTGGGGGATTCTGTATTTTGGGGGATTCTGTATTTTGGGGGATTCTGTATTTTGGGGGATTCTGTATTTTGGGGGATTCTGTATTTTGGGGGATTCTGTATTTTGGGGGATTCTGTATTTTGGGGGATTCTGTATTTTGGGGGATTCTGTATTTTGGGGGATTCTGTATTTTGGGGGATTCTGTATTTTGGGGGATTCTGTATTTTGGGGGATTCTGTATTTTGGGGGATTCTGTATTTTGGGGGATTCTGTATTTTGGGGGATTCTGTATTTTGGGGGATTCTGTATTTTGGGGGATTCTGTATTTTGGGGGATTCTGTATTTTGGGGGATTCTGTATTTTGGGGGATTCTGTATTTTGGGGGATTCTGTATTTTGGGGGATTCTGTATTTTGGGGGATTCTGTATTTTGGGGGATTCTGTATTTTGGGGGATTCTGTATTTTGGGGGATTCTGTATTTTGGGGGATTCTGTATTTTGGGGGATTCTGTATTTTGGGGGATTCTGTATTTTGGGGGATTCTGTATTTTGGGGGATTCTGTATTTTGGGGGATTCTGTATTTTGGGGGATTCTGTATTTTGGGGGATTCTGTATTTTGGGGGATTCTGTATTTTGGGGGATTCTGTATTTTGGGGGATTCTGTATTTTGGGGGATTCTGTATTTTGGGGGATTCTGTATTTTGGGGGATTCTGTATTTTGGGGGATTCTGTATTTTGGGGGATTCTGTATTTTGGGGGATTCTGTATTTTGGGGGATTCTGTATTTTGGGGGATTCTGTATTTTGGGGGATTCTGTATTTTGGGGGATTCTGTATTTTGGGGGATTCTGTATTTTGGGGGATTCTGTATTTTGGGGGATTCTGTATTTTGGGGGATTCTGTATTTTGGGGGATTCTGTATTTTGGGGGATTCTGTATTTTGGGGGATTCTGTATTTTGGGGGATTCTGTATTTTGGGGGATTCTGTATTTTGGGGGATTCTGTATTTTGGGGGATTCTGTATTTTGGGGGATTCTGTATTTTGGGGGATTCTGTATTTTGGGGGATTCTGTATTTTGGGGGATTCTGTATTTTGGGGGATTCTGTATTTTGGGGGATTCTGTATTTTGGGGGATTCTGTATTTTGGGGGATTCTGTATTTTGGGGGATTCTGTATTTTGGGGGATTCTGTATTTTGGGGGATTCTGTATTTTGGGGGATTCTGTATTTTGGGGGATTCTGTATTTTGGGGGATTCTGTATTTTGGGGGATTCTGTATTTTGGGGGATTCTGTATTTTGGGGGATTCTGTATTTTGGGGGATTCTGTATTTTGGGGGATTCTGTATTTTGGGGGATTCTGTATTTTGGGGGATTCTGTATTTTGGGGGATTCTGTATTTTGGGGGATTCTGTATTTTGGGGGATTCTGTATTTTGGGGGATTCTGTATTTTGGGGGATTCTGTATTTTGGGGGATTCTGTATTTTGGGGGATTCTGTATTTTGGGGGATTCTGTATTTTGGGGGATTCTGTATTTTGGGGGATTCTGTATTTTGGGGGATTCTGTATTTTGGGGATTCTGTATTTTGGGGGATTCTGTATTTTGGGGGATTCTGTATTTTGGGGGATTCTGTATTTTGGGGGATTCTGTATTTTGGGGGATTCTGTATTTTGGGGGATTCTGTATTTTGGGGGATTCTGTATTTTGGGGGATTCTGTATTTTGGGGGATTCTGTATTTTGGGGGATTCTGTATTTTGGGGGATTCTGTATTTTGGGGGATTCTGTATTTTGGGGGATTCTGTATTTTGGGGGATTCTGTATTTTGGGGGATTCTGTATTTTGGGGGATTCTGTATTTTGGGGGATTCTGTATTTTGGGGGATTCTGTATTTTGGGGGATTCTGTATTTTGGGGGATTCTGTATTTTGGGGGATTCTGTATTTTGGGGGATTCTGTATTTTGGGGATTCTGTATTTTGGGGGATTCTGTATTTTGGGGGATTCTGTATTTTGGGGGATTCTGTATTTTGGGGGGATTCTGTATTTTGGGGGATTCTGTATTTTGGGGGATTCTGTATTTTGGGGGATTCTGTATTTTGGGGGATTCTGTATTTTGGGGGATTCTGTATTTTGGGGGATTCTGTATTTTGGGGGATTCTGTATTTTGGGGGATTCTGTATTTTGGGGATTCTGTATTTTGGGGGATTCTGTATTTTGGGGGATTCTGTATTTTGGGGGATTCTGTATTTTGGGGGATTCTGTATTTTGGGGGATTCTGTATTTTGGGGGATTCTGTATTTTGGGGGATTCTGTATTTTGGGGGATTCTGTATTTTGGGGGATTCTGTATTTTGGGGGATTCTGTATTTTGGGGATTCTGTATTTTGGGGGGATTCTGTATTTTGGGGGATTCTGTATTTTGGGGGATTCTGTATTTTGGGGGATTCTGTATTTTGGGGGGATTCTGTATTTTGGGGGATTCTGTATTTTGGGGGATTCTGTATTTTGGGGGATTCTGTATTTTGGGGGGATTCTGTATTTTGGGGGATTCTGTATTTTGGGGGATTCTGTATTTGGGGGATTCTGTATTTTGGGGATTCTGTATTTTGGGGGATTCTGTATTTTGGGGGGATTCTGTATTTTGGGGGATTCTGTATTTTGGGGGATTCTGTATTTTGGGGGATTCTGTATTTTGGGGGATTCTGTATTTTGGGGGATTCTGTATTTTGGGGATTCTGTATTTTGGGGGATTCTGTATTTTGGGGGGATTCTGTATTTTGGGGGATTCTGTATTTTGGGGGATTCTGTATTTTGGGGGATTCTGTATTTTGGGGGATTCTGTATTTTGGGGGATTCTGTATTTTGGGGGATTCTGTATTTTGGGGGATTCTGTATTTTGGGGGATTCTGTATTTTGGGGGATTCTGTATTTTGGGGGATTCTGTATTTTGGGGGATTCTGTATTTTGGGGGATTCTGTATTTTGGGGGATTCTGTATTTTGGGGGATTCTGTATTTTGGGGGATTCTGTATTTTGGGGGATTCTGTATTTTGGGGGATTCTGTATTTTGGGGGATTCTGTATTTTGGGGGATTCTGTATTTTGGGGGATTCTGTATTTTGGGGGATTCTGTATTTTGGGGGATTCTGTATTTTGGGGGATTCTGTATTTTGGGGGATTCTGTATTTTGGGGGATTCTGTATTTTGGGGGATTCTGTATTTTGGGGGATTCTGTATTTTGGGGGATTCTGTATTTTGGGGGATTCTGTATTTTGGGGGATTCTGTATTTTGGGGGATTCTGTATTTTGGGGGATTCTGTATTTTGGGGGATTCTGTATTTTGGGGGATTCTGTATTTTGGGGGATTCTGTATTTTGGGGGATTCTGTATTTTGGGGGATTCTGTATTTTGGGGGATTCTGTATTTTGGGGGATTCTGTATTTTGGGGGATTCTGTATTTTGGGGGATTCTGTATTTTGGGGGATTCTGTATTTTGGGGGATTCTGTATTTTGGGGGATTCTGTATTTTGGGGGATTCTGTATTTTGGGGGATTCTGTATTTTGGGGGATTCTGTATTTTGGGGGATTCTGTATTTTGGGGGATTCTGTATTTTGGGGGATTCTGTATTTTGGGGGATTCTGTATTTTGGGGGATTCTGTATTTTGGGGGATTCTGTATTTTGGGGGATTCTGTATTTTGGGGGATTCTGTATTTTGGGGGATTCTGTATTTTGGGGGATTCTGTATTTTGGGGGGATTCTGTATTTTGGGGGATTCTGTATTTTGGGGGATTCTGTATTTTGGGGGATTCTGTATTTTGGGGGATTCTGTATTTTGGGGGATTCTGTATTTTGGGGGATTCTGTATTTTGGGGGATTCTGTATTTTGGGGGATTCTGTATTTTGGGGGATTCTGTATTTTGGGGGATTCTGTATTTTGGGGGATTCTGTATTTTGGGGGATTCTGTATTTTGGGGGGATTCTGTATTTTGGGGGATTCTGTATTTTGGGGGATTCTGTATTTTGGGGGATTCTGTATTTTGGGGGATTCTGTATTTTGGGGGATTCTGTATTTTGGGGGATTCTGTATTTTGGGGGATTCTGTATTTTGGGGGATTCTGTATTTTGGGGGATTCTGTATTTTGGGGGATTCTGTATTTTGGGGGATTCTGTATTTTGGGGGATTCTGTATTTTGGGGGATTCTGTATTTTGGGGGATTCTGTATTTTGGGGGATTCTGTATTTTGGGGGATTCTGTATTTTGGGGGATTCTGTATTTTGGGGGATTCTGTATTTTGGGGGATTCTGTATTTTGGGGGATTCTGTATTTTGGGGGATTCTGTATTTTGGGGGATTCTGTATTTTGGGGGATTCTGTATTTTGGGGGATTCTGTATTTTGGGGGATTCTGTATTTTGGGGGATTCTGTATTTTGGGGGATTCTGTATTTTGGGGGATTCTGTATTTTGGGGGATTCTGTATTTTGGGGGATTCTGTATTTTGGGGGGATTCTGTATTTTGGGGGATTCTGTATTTTGGGGGATTCTGTATTTTGGGGGATTCTGTATTTTGGGGGATTCTGTATTTTGGGGGATTCTGTATTTTGGGGGATTCTGTATTTTGGGGGATTCTGTATTTTGGGGGATTCTGTATTTTGGGGGGATTCTGTATTTTGGGGGATTCTGTATTTTGGGGGATTCTGTATTTTGGGGGATTCTGTATTTTGGGGGGATTCTGTATTTTGGGGGATTCTGTATTTTGGGGGATTCTGTATTTTGGGGGATTCTGTATTTTGGGGGATTCTGTATTTTGGGGGATTCTGTATTTTGGGGGATTCTGTATTTTGGGGGGATTCTGTATTTTGGGGGATTCTGTATTTTGGGGGATTCTGTATTTTGGGGATTCTGTATTTTGGGGGATTCTGTATTTTGGGGGATTCTGTATTTTGGGGGATTCTGTATTTTGGGGGATTCTGTATTTTGGGGGATTCTGTATTTTGGGGGATTCTGTATTTTGGGGGATTCTGTATTTTGGGGGATTCTGTATTTTGGGGGATTCTGTATTTTGGGGGATTCTGTATTTTGGGGGATTCTGTATTTTGGGGGATTCTGTATTTTGGGGGATTCTGTATTTTGGGGGATTCTGTATTTTGGGGGATTCTGTATTTTGGGGGATTCTGTATTTTGGGGGATTCTGTATTTTGGGGGATTCTGTATTTTGGGGGATTCTGTATTTTGGGGGATTCTGTATTTTGGGGGATTCTGTATTTTGGGGGATTCTGTATTTTGGGGGATTCTGTATTTTGGGGGATTCTGTATTTTGGGGGATTCTGTATTTTGGGGGATTCTGTATTTTGGGGGATTCTGTATTTTGGGGGATTCTGTATTTTGGGGGATTCTGTATTTTGGGGGATTCTGTATTTTGGGGGATTCTGTATTTTGGGGGATTCTGTATTTTGGGGGATTCTGTATTTTGGGGGATTCTGTATTTTGGGGGATTCTGTATTTTGGGGGATTCTGTATTTTGGGGGATTCTGTATTTTGGGGGATTCTGTATTTTGGGGGATTCTGTATTTTGGGGGATTCTGTATTTTGGGGGGATTCTGTATTTTGGGGGATTCTGTATTTTGGGGGATTCTGTATTTTGGGGGATTCTGTATTTTGGGGGATTCTGTATTTTGGGGGATTCTGTATTTTGGGGGGATTCTGTATTTTGGGGGATTCTGTATTTTGGGGGATTCTGTATTTTGGGGGATTCTGTATTTTGGGGGATTCTGTATTTTGGGGGATTCTGTATTTTGGGGGATTCTGTATTTTGGGGGATTCTGTATTTTGGGGGATTCTGTATTTTGGGGGATTCTGTATTTTGGGGGATTCTGTATTTTGGGGGATTCTGTATTTTGGGGGATTCTGTATTTTGGGGGATTCTGTATTTTGGGGGATTCTGTATTTTGGGGGATTCTGTATTTTGGGGGATTCTGTATTTTGGGGGATTCTGTATTTTGGGGGATTCTGTATTTTGGGGGATTCTGTATTTTGGGGGATTCTGTATTTTGGGGGATTCTGTATTTTGGGGGATTCTGTATTTTGGGGGATTCTGTATTTTGGGGGATTCTGTATTTTGGGGGATTCTGTATTTTGGGGGATTCTGTATTTTGGGGGATTCTGTATTTTGGGGGATTCTGTATTTTGGGGGATTCTGTATTTTGGGGGATTCTGTATTTTGGGGGATTCTGTATTTTGGGGGATTCTGTATTTTGGGGGATTCTGTATTTTGGGGGATTCTGTATTTTGGGGGATTCTGTATTTTGGGGGATTCTGTATTTTGGGGGATTCTGTATTTTGGGGGATTCTGTATTTTGGGGGATTCTGTATTTTGGGGGATTCTGTATTTTGGGGGATTCTGTATTTTGGGGGATTCTGTATTTTGGGGGATTCTGTATTTTGGGGGATTCTGTATTTTGGGGGATTCTGTATTTTGGGGGATTCTGTATTTTGGGGGATTCTGTATTTTGGGGGATTCTGTATTTTGGGGGATTCTGTATTTTGGGGGATTCTGTATTTTGGGGGATTCTGTATTTTGGGGGATTCTGTATTTTGGGGGATTCTGTATTTTGGGGGATTCTGTATTTTGGGGGATTCTGTATTTTGGGGGATTCTGTATTTTGGGGGATTCTGTATTTTGGGGGATTCTGTATTTTGGGGGATTCTGTATTTTGGGGGATTCTGTATTTTGGGGGATTCTGTATTTTGGGGGATTCTGTATTTTGGGGGATTCTGTATTTTGGGGGATTCTGTATTTTGGGGGATTCTGTATTTTGGGGGATTCTGTATTTTGGGGGATTCTGTATTTTGGGGGATTCTGTATTTTGGGGGATTCTGTATTTTGGGGGATTCTGTATTTTGGGGGATTCTGTATTTTGGGGGATTCTGTATTTTGGGGGATTCTGTATTTTGGGGGATTCTGTATTTTGGGGGATTCTGTATTTTGGGGGATTCTGTATTTTGGGGGATTCTGTATTTTGGGGGGATTCTGTATTTTGGGGGATTCTGTATTTTGGGGGATTCTGTATTTTGGGGGATTCTGTATTTTGGGGGATTCTGTATTTTGGGGGATTCTGTATTTTGGGGGATTCTGTATTTTGGGGGATTCTGTATTTTGGGGGGATTCTGTATTTTGGGGGATTCTGTATTTTGGGGGATTCTGTATTTTGGGGGATTCTGTATTTTGGGGGATTCTGTATTTTGGGGGATTCTGTATTTTGGGGGATTCTGTATTTTGGGGGGATTCTGTATTTTGGGGGATTCTGTATTTTGGGGGATTCTGTATTTTGGGGGATTCTGTATTTTGGGGGGATTCTGTATTTTGGGGGATTCTGTATTTTGGGGGATTCTGTATTTTGGGGGATTCTGTATTTTGGGGGGATTGTGTATTTTGGGGGGATTGTGTATTTTGGGAGATTCTGTATTTTGGGGGATTCTGTATTTTGGGGGATTCTGTATTTTGGGGGATTCTGTATTTTGGGGATTAGTATTTTGGGGGATTCTGTATTTTGGGGGGATTCTGTATTTTGGGGGATTCTGTATTTTGGGGGATTCTGTATTTTGGGGATTAGTATTTTGGGGGATTCTGTATTTTGGGGGATTCTGTATTTTGGGGGATTCTGTATTTTGGGGCGATTCTGTATTTTGGGGGATTCTGTATTTTGGGGGGATTCTGTATTTTGGGGGATTCTGTATTTTGGGGGGATTCTGTATTTTGGGGAGATTCTGTATTTTGGGGAGATTCTGTATTTTGGGGGATTCTGTATTTTGGGGGGATTCTGTATTTTGGGGGATTCTGTATTTTGGGGGATTCTTTATTTTGGGGGGATTCTGTATTTTGGGGGATTCTGTATTTTGGTGGATTCTGTATTTTGGGGGGATTCTGTATTTTGGGGGATTCTGTATTTTGGGGGATTCTGTATTTTGGGGAGATTCTGTATTTTGGGGGATTCTGTATTTTGGGGGATTCTGTATTTTGGGGGATTCTGTATTTTGGGGAGATTCTGTATTTTGGGGGGATTCTGTATTTTGGGGGGATTCTGTATTTTGGGGGATTCTGTATTTTGGGGGGATTCTGTATTTTGGGGGGATTCTGTATTTTGGGGGATTCTGTATTTTGGGGGATTCTGTATTTTGGGGATTCTGTATTTTGGGGGATTCTGTATTTTGGGGGGATTCTGTATTTTGGGGGATTCTGTATTTTGGGGAGATTCTGTATTTTGGGGCGATTCTGTATTTTGGGGGATTCTGTATTTTGGGAGATTCTGTATTTTGGGCGATTCTGTATTTTGGGGGATTCTGTATTTTGGGGGATTCTGTATTTTGGGGATTCTGTATTTTGGGGGATTCTGTATTTTGGGGGGATTCTGTATTTTGGGGGATTCTATATTTTGGGGGATTCTGTATTTTGGGGGCATTCTGTATTTTGGGGAGATTCTGTATTTTGGGGGATTCTGTATTTTTGGGGATTCTGTATTTTGGGGGATTCTGTATTTTGGGAGATTCTGTATTTTGGGGGCATTCTGTATTTTGGGGAGATTCTGTATTTTGGGGGATTCTGTATTTTTGGGGATTCTGTATTTTGGGGGATTCTGTATTTTGGGGGGATTCTGTATTTTGGGGGATTCTGTATTTTGGGGAGATTCTGTATTTTGGGGAGATTCTGTATTTTGGGGGATTCTGTATTTTGGGGGATTCTGTATTTTGGGGGATTCTGTATTTTGGGGGATTCTGTATTTTGGGGGATTCTGTATTTTGGGGGATTCTGTATTTTGGGGGATTCTGTATTTTGGGGGATTCTGTATTTTGGGGGATTCTGTATTTTGGGGGGATTCTGTATTTTGCGGGATTCTGTATTTTGGGGGATTCTGTATTTTGGGGAGATTCTGTATTTTGGGGGGATTCTGTATTTTGGGGGGATTCTGTATTTTGGGGGATTCTGTATTTTGAGGGATTCTGTATTTTGGGAGATTCTGTATTTTGGGAGATTCTGTATTTTGGGGGGATTCTGTATTTTGGGGGGATTCTGTATTTTGGGGGGATTCTGTATTTTGGGGGGATTCTGTATTTTGGGGGATTCTGTATTTTGGGGGATTCTGTATTTTGGGGGATTCTGTATTTTGGGGGGTGACGTAATAAAGACTCACTACGCACTTGAACATAAAGCAAGGCTTTAATCAACTTGTAACAAAACATGGAGGTCTCGTTAGCAGTCACTAGCTTCCTGTTTCCAGATTGTCTCTGCCCAAGGTGGGCCCATGCCTGAGTATTTATACTCCCTGGACGGCGCCCCAGCTGGCCACCCAGTAGTACTTCCTGAGTTGTTACTTGCGATTTATGACATTCTTCCTCCCTAAAAGGTTTGGAAGTCCAGTCTTCCTTTAACGGACTAGGCGGACCAGAAATAGCCGCAGACGTTTAGCTCTCTGCTTGTGACTGGAAGGCACGTCTCCCCGGACCGTGTCCTGGTCCCTGGGTCGCTTGGCCCGTCAGTAGAGTCCGCGTCATCTTGATCATCCTGTGGAGGACTGGGAATATCATGACTCCGGGTGCGGGTCCCCACAGGTGCTGAGCTGGCCTCATCCCGGGTCGTGGCTGGAGATTGTCCGGCGTCCTGGTTTCGGGTGGCCATCCTACGGGGAGCGTCCAGCTCCCTGAGTTGATCCGGTAGCATTGCCGGCAGATCCCCCGGTGTCCCAGGCGGGGCGTCATTTTCATAGGGGTGCGGAGTGTTGATATCATTGTCGGGGGATCCTTCATCATTCGGGCCCGTGTGACCGGTTGGGCAGGGAGCCAGATCTCGGAGCGAGACGGTGGTCTCCCGGCCATCAGGGTACCGTACGTGCGCATACGTGGGGTTTACCTCCGTTAACTCCACCTCGTCAACGAGAGGGTCGTTTTTGGCAGACCGGACGAACCTCCGGAGTAGTACCGGGCCTGGAGCCACCAACCATGACGGTAGAGACGTCCCATGTGTAGAGCGACGCCGGAATTTGAAGAATCGCTCATGAGGCGTGACATTAGTAGATGTGGAGAGAAGAGACCTGATAGAGTGTAACGCGTCGGGGAGCACCGTTTCCCACTGCTGGTCCGGCAGGTTGCGTGACCTTAGTGCCAGACGGACAGCGTTCCAGATGATGGCATTGTATCGTTCAACCTGTCCGTTACCGATTGGGTGATATGGTGTCGTCCTACTTGAGGCGATTCCCCGTTGGGAGAGATAACTTTTAAGTTCACTCGACATAAAGGAGGGACCCCGATCAGTGTGGATAAAATTGGCCGTCCCGCAAAGGGAAAAGACCTGATCAAGGCATTTAATTACCGTAGAGGTAAGCATATTAGGGCAGGGGAAGGCGAAGGGAAAGCGTGAATACTCGTCCACCATCGTAAGTAGGTAGGTGTTCCTTGTCGACGAAGGCAATGGCCCTTTAAAGTCTATGCTGAGCCTCTGCATAGGCTGCATTGCATGTATGAGTAAGCCATCTGATGGGCGAAAGAATTGTGGTTTCAATTCTGCACAAATCCTACAGGAGGAGCATGTTTTCTTTACGTCCTCGGTTGAAAATGGTAGATTTTTGGAGCGCACAAAGTGCAACATGCGGGTCACACCAGGATGGCATAAGTCCATATGCAAATCCGCCAGAGTCGACGTTGACATTGAGGAGCAAAATGCCCGTGTGAAGGTATCTGGGGCCACATTCTGTTTGCCGGGTCGGTAACAGATAGTATATCCAAAGGCAGCCAGCTCCATCCTCCAGAGTTGAATTTTATTATTTTTGATTTTCGTGCGCCTCCGGTTATCCAACATGAAGGCCACAGAGCGCTGGTCAGTTATAAGCGTAAAATGACGCCGAGCAAGAAAATGACCCCATTGGCGTACAGCCTCGATGATGGCCGTAGCCTCCTTCTCGACGGGGGGGTAATGGAGCTCGCTACCCTGCAAGGTTCTGGATAGGAATGCCACGGGTCGGCCACCTTGATTCAAGGTAGCGGAGATCGCCACCTCCGATGCATCGCATTCGACCACAAAAGGAAGATTTTCGTCAATGGAGCGAAGCGTGGCTTTCTCCAGCTGTCGTTTGAGGAGGTTGAAGGCAGAAATAGCCGTAGCTTCCAATGGAAAAGACTTCGCATGGAGCAGGGGCTGTATTTTATCGGAGAAGTGTGGTATCCATTTTGCGTAATAAGCAAACATGCCAAGTGCCCGACGAAGAGAGCCGAGGTTCGTCGGGGGAGGGAGCTCCTGAAGTGGACGAAGTCGCTCTGGGTCCGGTTTAATAACACCGTTGCCCACCCAGTAGCCAAGAATGTTCACCGATGGCACCGACTTCACCGATTTGGATTCGTTTAACGTTAAGTGGCGACGGCGGAGTACGTCAAAAAATCTCTGAAGATTGGCGTCATGCTCCTTTTGATCATGGCCGGCAATAGTGATATTGTCTAAATACGGAAAGGTATCCGTCAAGTTCTCTTGCCGGACTAGGCCATCCATGGCCCGTTGGAAGACGGCCACCCCATTGGTGACCCCGAATGGAAGGCGGCGAAACTGGAAAAGCCGACCATTGGCCTCAAAGGCCGTATACTTCTTGTCGGAGTCTTGCAGTGGCACCTGATGGTACGCGCTTTTTAAATCGAAGGTCGAGAATACCTTGTATTTGGCAAGGTTGTTGACCATGTCATCTATGCGTGGCAGCGGGTAGGCATCCAGATCGGTATATAGATTAATAGTCTGCGAATAATCGATACACAGACGTTTTTTATGTTGTTTTAAGGGATTCCTCACGATGACGACCTGAGCCCGCCAGGGAGATGAACATGGCTCGATAATACCGTCGACTAAAAGGCGAGAGATTTCCGCCTCAATAAACGCTCGATCATCTTGGCTAAAGCGCCGCGATTTGGTGGCTATGGGTTTACAGCGGGGGGGAAGATTGGCAAACAGGGAGGGTTCACCGAGTAAGGCCGCCGAGAGTGCACAAAACGGCACCTTAGAAATGGTAAGCTCCGGCCTTGACCCTCCAAACTCAAAAGTGATCTTCTTGTGCTGCTTCTGGAAGTCCTGTCCCAGAAGCACATCGCTGCATAAGTTTGCGAGTACTCCGAGCCGGGTGGAGAGATACGTGCGGCCGTTGAGGATGAGGTTGACCAGACAGAAGCCAGAAGAATTGGTGGTCAGAGTCGTCAGAGCCATTGCAATCTCCCTGTCCGAGGGATAAATGTGCAGTTTTAACCTGTTGACAGCCCGCTTACTAATGAAGCTGTCAGAGCTGCAGGAGTCGATTAGCGCGCTTAGAGTGTGCCCATTTACTGAAACCTTCGTGGCTGCATGGGACAAACTTTGGGGAAAAACAGCCGTGATGGGAGGAGGGGCAATTTTCCCTTCGGCAACTGTAGCCTTAACAGTAGTTCTTGGGGGAGGAGCAGCTCCATAGATAGCAGCTGTGAAGCTAACAGGAGCTCTCGATCGGTATACTTTAGAGGAGCGGCCTTTCTTGTTAGCAAAGGCCCGTGACTGGCATACCTTGGAAAAGTGTCCTTTCTTGCTGCAATGATTGCAGGTCACATTACGAGCCGGGCAAAATTTTCTGTGATGGCACGCCCCTCCACAAAAGAAACACTTTCTTCCTGATTGCCAGGATGCTGCTAGGGCGGGGTCGTCATCAGCGAAGGCCTCTAGGGTAGGGTCGTCGTCTGTTAGAGTAGAGTCAACATCAGTGGGGGCATCCGCCCGAGACCTACCGAAAGACTCATTAAAGGAGATAGCCGCCGCCCGTGCACGTGGTGGGAGATAAGTGTCTGCATTTTTCTTGGCCAAGTCCAAGGAACACACCTGGTCATAAGCAGCCCGTAAATTGAGGGTTTTATTTTCCAGCAGGCGCTGACGTATAAAAGGGGACGCGATTCCATTGATAAAGGAATCGCGGATTAGTTCCTCTTGATACTGTTCAGCTGAAACTGCTTTAAGGTTACAATCCTTGCTGAGCCTGCGAAGTTTCTGGAGAAATTCATCGAGTGATTCCCCAGGCTGCTGCCGAGTTGTGGCCAGTAGGTGTCGAGCAAAGATTTCATTTGGGGACTTGACATATAGCTGCTGTAAGATTT
Organism: Squalus acanthias; assembly: GCA_030390025.1. Classification (NCBI taxonomy): domain Eukaryota; kingdom Metazoa; phylum Chordata; class Chondrichthyes; order Squaliformes; family Squalidae; genus Squalus; species Squalus acanthias. Next base: position 89,874,436 of record CM059438.1, read on the forward strand.
CGATAGCAGTGTCATAGTCTATACAGTCCTCAATATAATCATACACATGAGGAGACACGTAGTTGATAAGCATTCGTAACTTATTAGGGACATCCGCCCCACATTCTTCAAGAAAGTTGCTAAAGGTACGAAACCAATGCTTCCATACCTTTGCTGCCGCAGGTGCATTCGGGTCCAGGTCGACACGAGCGGGTCTAAGGAGTTTTTCCATGATGGATCAGTTTCTTGCCCAAGTTCCCTTCTGTGGTTCGAGTTGCAGCTGGTTGTTCCGAATCACCAAAGCGTGGAGACGACATCAAGTTGATTAAATTGACGTAATAAAGACTCACTACGCACTTGAACATAAAGCAAGGCTTTAATCAACTTGTAACAAAACATGGAGGTCTAGTTAGCAGTCACTAGCTTCCTGTTTCCAGATTGTCTCTGCCCAAGGTGGGCCCATGCCTGAGTATTTATACTCCCTGGACGGCGCCCCAGCTGGCCACCCAGTAGTACTTCCTGAGTTGTTACTTGCGATTTATGACAGGGGGATTCTGTATTTTGGGGGATTCTGTATTTTGGGGGGATTCTGTATTTGGGGGGATTCTGTATTTTGGGGGATTCTGTATTTTGGGTGGATTCTGTATTTTGGGGAGATTCTGTATTTTGGGGGATTCTGTATTTTGGGGGATTCTGTATTTTGGGGGATTCTGTATTTTGGGGGATTCTGTATTTTGGGGAGATTCTGTATTTTGGGGGATTCTGTATTTTGGGGGATTCTGTATTTTGGGGGATTCTGTATTTTGGGGGATTCTGTATTTTGGGGGATTCTGTATTTTGGGGGATTCTGTATTTTGGGGGATTCTGTATTTTGGGGGGATTCTGTATTTTGGGGGGATTCTGTATTTTGGGGGATTCTGTATTTTGGGGGGTTTCTGTATTTTGGGGGGATTCTGTATTTTGGGGGATTCTGTATATTGGGAGATTCTGCATTTTGGGGGGATTCTGTATTTTAGGGGGATTCTGTATTTTGGGGGATTCTGCATTTTGGGAGATTCTGTATTTTGGGGGGATTCTGTATTCTGGAGATTCTGTATTTTGGGGGGATTCTGTATTTTGGGGATTCTGTATTTTGGGGGGATTCTGTAATGAGGGGGGATTCTGTATTTTGGGAGGGATTCTGTATTCTGGAGATTCTGTATTTTGGGGGATTCTGTATTTTGGGGATTCTGTATTTTGGGGGGATTCTGTAATGAGGGGGGATTCTGTATTTTGGGAGGGATTCTGTAATGAGGGGGGATTCTGTATTTTGGGGGGGATTCTGTAATGAGGGGGGATTCTGTATTTTGGGGGGATTCTGTATTCTGGAGATTCTGTATTTTGGGGGATTCTGTATTTTGGGGATTCTGTATTTTGGGGGGATTCTGTAATGAGGGGGGATTCTGTATTTTGGGAGGGATTCTGTAATGAGGGGGGATTCTGTATTTTGGGGGGGATTCTGTAATGAGGGGGGATTCTGTATTTTGGGGGGGATTCTGTATTTTGGGTGAGACATTAATCTGGTCCAGGTGGGTCAAGTGAAAGTTAAAGAATGAGTTCTCTCCTGCATTTCTGGCCACCATTCTTCCCTCAACTAAGAGCTTAACTGGATATTCGCCACCTTGCTGCTTGTGGGATCCTGCTGTGTGCATTATGGCTCCAGAACAGTGACTGAATTTCATAGTTAATCATTGTATGTGAGGTCCGTTGGGATGTTTCGGAGATATGATCAGGCACTGTATTAATGAAGCTGTGTGCAGCACTAGACTGATTCAATGGAATACCTTTTTTTTGTGAAAGTACTGAAAAAAAATAGGATTTAGTACAAAAGAGTGTTGGGAGGGGAGGGGTTCAGTGTGCTATATGCCTGCACCCCGCCCCCCCTCCTCCCCCCAACACCACACTGGGTTCCACTGCCCCATCCTCACTGGGCTCCACTCTCCCAGGCCCTGTTGAACTCCACTCCCTGGACCCCCCATTCTGCTCCACTTTAAATCCTTTTGTCTGTCATTTTCCCTCAGTAACCTAAATTTCTTATGTCAAAATAAGGTTTCAAATAAAATAAAATGCCAAAAAATGACATATTTCACAATAACATTATTAAATTTACCCATAGAATTGTTTTAATTCCTTAATTATAGTTTTTAATTCAAGACCCCACCTTCCCTCAGAAGCCAAGGCTTGCCGCTGATACTATCCCCTAGAACTATGAATAATTTGCTATCTGAAGGGAGATTCTGTAATCTGAGGGTGTGCTGTGTGTACAGTTACTCAAGATATTGTTAGCCCAACAGGAAGAATGTTATTCTCAGCTTGTAACAGTATATATCTATTTGATTATTTTTCCAAATTATTTGAAAGAAAGTTAAAGGGTGAATTTCAAATATTTTACTGAGAAAAGTGAATATTGAGTCTTTTTCAATCACAGGGAAGTTGTCAGAAAGAGAGAGAGAAAAACAGAACCAGGCAAAGACCTCTTCAAGCATGATGGACAGTGCCGATTGCACACTTGTTTTTATTTTAGTTTTTGAAATTTCAAAACAATCCATTAATTTATCAGTAGAAAACTAAAATTATGGCTCTATCTTGTATAATATCATCTCAGATTGTGTGTGTTTGAAAATGATTCAAATACAAACTGGATGAAAGCAATTAACTTTCTTTTTTACTTCAGAAAGCAAATCAAGCTGAGAGAGAGAGAGAGAGAGACAAATACCCTATCCACTGTTTAAATTTACAATGCAAAGCAAATCCCCGTTGGCATAAGATTTGTTTATGCAGCTACAGTGGGTGAGTGAAACATTAATTATTTGCTATCGAATGGGAAAAACCTGGAAAAGCATGAGGTAATTATTGTTTTTCACTATCGTCTAGTTATAACAGAAATCATTTTATTAGGTTCATATCTAAAAAAAAAATGTTGTGACTTTTAGGCAAAGAATGTTTTCTGAGGCAAATTTGGGGAGAGGTTATAATTGGCAGCAAGGCTAGCCATTGACAGGAGATGCTGTTTGTTGCTTTACCTCCTCCCAGCTATGTTCCAAAAAATGAAACAGAATCTTTCTGGTTGAAATTAAAATTAATTTCATTCAAGCAGTCATGTGCTTATTTAATGTTTGAAAGAGACAGTGAAATCTCTTTAGTTATTTAATACTTAATCCAGTCTCCCTGGAGTTACAAACTTGGAAGCCCCTTCCCCTGAAATGCTGTCTGACTGGATCCCCTCTGCCCCATGTCTTTGCTCCTGACAGAGCTCAGGAATCTAGTCAGTCAAAGCTCACCCCACAGTTCCCGTTGCACAGTGCTGCCAAATCCAAGGACCCTCCCTAGTGCTGTCAAAGCCCCAGACCTAACCTACTGCTGCTAAAGCCCAGGTCGCCCCAATCTGCTGCCAATCACCAATATAATCTACCTCCAAACTGATACATCTTGTGTGCCACCTTGCTGTATATTCTGGGATTTTAAAAAGGTAAGAGATTTAAAAAAAATACAGATAAAGGGATATATAATAATAATCAAGGCCACTCATTTATGATTCACACAGAATAATGTAGAGTCACAGAAATCAATGCCAAAATACGTGTAAAAATCTCAGAATAGCATGTAATAAAAACAGAATTTGATTTATTCAGTCTGTGTAAATCAGTAGCTTTAATGATAGATTGTGCATTAAATGGCTCATCATCCCTATTGTTATAAAACAGCTTATCCAACTCACCATGAACAATGCCATGGGAGATCCATTATTATTATATAATAATCATACTGTACAGGTTATAGAATAGCACTACTATACATAATAAAATCATCATTGTGCTGTGCAGATTATAATAACACTGCTATGTCTAGCTAATATTTCATAAATCTTACATTTGCATGCATGTCCTGTCAACACTTTCCATTATAAATTCTTATGTCCACATTTATAATGGCAATTTCCAATGTAAACTTGTCATGCTGTAATTACACCTTCCCTCTAATGGAGGCGCTGCATCACCAACACTGCTGGGATGCGTAACAAGTTACATAGCCAATTTCCCAGTTTCCATTACAAATGTGGGCACAGGAGTTTTTAATGGAAATATTTTTTTTAATACTGCTGCGTGACCTGGTCCAATTACCCCCCCACCCCGCCCCACCCGCATCACCTGGTCTTGATTCCCTGTATCTATTGCCATGGGAAGTCCACTAGTAAAATATTAAAAATCTTACAGCTGCTTGTGCTTCCTGTCAACCTATTCCATTATAAATTCTCGTTTTGCAATTTAACTATCAACAATAATAATACAAACTCAAGGTATTATACGAAAATGAGGACAAAATGTAAGACCTTAAAATTAAGACTGAAATATGTCTGTGCACCTTGACCCAATTATCCCCTGGCCTCTAACACTAACTCCACTTGAACGCTACACCTGGTCCTCACTTCCTGGCCCTGAAATTCTGATGATGGGGTTGGTGGGGTGGGAAGGGTAGAAATGAGGTGGATTAATCGGTCGGGGGGGTGGCTGCGGAGTCAGGATTTGGGGCAGATCCCTGGGTTTAAGACAGGATGATGCCACCCATTCTAAATGTCATCGATTCGGTCTTACAGTCCGCCCACATATCGAATGCCCGTGTTTAAGAGCGGTTTCTGTCAGAACCCGACGGCACAGTCAGAAGTTGTTTCTTAAAGGAGAACTGCAAAGGCTAAAATCATCCAAAACTTTTTGTTGCCATAACCTCTCTTTCCCTTGGTGTTTCTGAAACTTTTTTCAGGGCCACCCCTTGGGAGCATCAGGCTTAATACTGCAGAATGTTGGGAGTGTCCACTTCCATTGAATGTGGGGAATGTCGTCCATGGCTTCAGATGACATTGGGCATTCCTTTGCATGTGCCCTATCTGTTGAAGGGAGAAGATGAGCAAGAGGCCATGGAAGCCGGGAGAATCAGGTAGCATCGGAGCAACCTGCGAGCGGAGTCGACAGACCATGGCGCGTATCTTCCAACATCTCATTACAGTTATGTCTTCAGAGCCTTCATTTCACTCTGGGGAATCTTGGAAGAGCTTTCCATCCTCCTGCAGGATGAGCTGCAGATCACGTCAAGAACAAGAAAAGCAACAACTGCACTTAGTTTTTTTATTGCCAATGGGTCAACTGGTGATGTCTGTCAAGTTATACAAGATTTTTTTTGCCTTATGTGCCAGGACACCTCAGTTCATCCCATTTGACACTGGAGCTAGGCAGATGAATGAGCAGGCTATCAATTGTTAGAGAATTATTGGTGTCAGCCTTAGCTCAGTGGTAACACTCTCGCTTCTGAGTCAGAAGGCCATGGGTTTGAAGTTCCACTCCAGGGACTGGAGCACAAAATCTAGGCCGACACTCCAGTGCAGTACTGAGGAAGTGCTGCACTGTCAGAGGTGCCGTTTTTCAGATGAGACGTTAACCCTCTCCGGTGGATGTAAACGATCCCATGGCACCATTTCGAAGAAGAGCAGGGGAGTTCTCCCAGATGTCCTGGCCAATATTTACCCCTCAATCACTATAACTAAAAAACAGATTACCTGGTCATTATCGCACTGTTGTGTGTGGGATTTTGCTGTGCGCAAATTGGCGGTCATGTTTCCTACATTACAACACTGAATACTCTTCATTGGCTGTAAAGCACTTTGGGTTGTCCTGAGGTTGTGAAAAGCGCTGTAGAAAGGCAAGTCTTTCTTCTTTCTTATAGAATTGCAGACATTCCCAGAGATTTCAGGGCAATAAACTTCACACAAACAAGACTGCTGTATATTATATAATAACGCTTCTGAAAGAAAAAAGAAAGACTTGCATTTCTATAGCGCCTTCCACGACCACCTGACGTCTCAAAGCGTTTTACAGCCAATGAAGTACTTTTGAAGCGTAGTCACTGTGGTAATGTGGGAAACGTGGCAGCCAATTTGCGCACAGCAAGCTCCCACAAACAGCAGTGACCAGATCATCTGTTTTTATGTTGGTTAAGGGATAAATAGTGGCCAGGACACCGGGGATAACTCCCCTGCTCTTCTTCGAAATGGTGCCTTGGGATGTTTTACGTCCACCTGAGCGCGCAAACGGGGCCTTGGTTTAACATCTCATTTGAAAGAGGGCACCTCCGACAGTGCAGCACCCCCTCAGCACTGCACTGGGAGTGTCAGCCTAGCTTTATGTGCTTCAGTCCCTGGAGAGAGACTTGCACCCACAACCTTCTGACTCAAAGGTGAGTGTGCTGCCCACTGAGCCACGGCTGACAGTCTGTACAGATTATATATTACTGCTATGTTATACAGTAATTATTGTACTGTTCACATTATATAATGCTGCTGCTTATTAAAGAACAGTGCTGTATGTTATACGATGGTCATGCTGTATATATATGAAATGATAGCGTTATATAATCAGACTGCAGAGCGAAATTTCCACCAGCATGTCTTCACTAAAATTTGTACCAGTGCTGTGTTGTAACTGAAACGGAAAACGATTCCATTTAGAATGGGGAGATCTGCATTTGAATCACTGTTTGCATCTAACTAAACATTTCCCTTCTGAACTCAGATATTAGATTTTGGGAAGCACGGTGCAACACTTTTTGTTTACAGTCCCAGTTACACCCTGTCTGCTCAAAGGAGCCTGAGAGAGAGAGGTAGTTATGTGTAGTTATCAGCGGTAGTGCTCACTGCTCAGCTGCAGAACTATCTTCCCCTATAAAAGCCTGCACTGGCAGAGCTGGCCTGCTTCGGAGCTGTTTAAAGGTCAGTTTGCACTTTGTAAAGAAGCTCTATCTGATACACTGTGGTCAATAATTAACTTCTTCGGTCAGAGAGTGGGTCCTATCAGCTTAGATTAGGAATGACTGGAGCAAACATGGTCCAAAATGACCTTGGACAGTGTCAAAGCTGGTCCGACTGGGCATGGGTGCACAGCATTAAACTGTTTGGCACCAATTAACACGAAATAGGCAAACTCACTCAGACAGAGCACAGAGAGGAAATGTCATACTGGCACAGTTAGAGGTAGCTGTCAGCTTGGCTCGATTTGTAGTTTGTAGTATGGTTCAAGCCCTGCTCCAGAACTCGAACACAGAATCTAGTCAGACACTCTAATGTTGAGGGTATGCTGCACTGTTGGAGGTATCTGGGGGATGAAATGATTAAACTGGAGCCTTGTCTGCCAGCTCAGGTAGGCATTAAATATCTCATAGCACCTACTTGGAGAAAGTGTTATCTCCTGGTGTCCAGGCCAAAACCCCTCCCTCAACCAACACCATCTAAAAACAAATGGTCATTCATTTCATTGCTGCCTGTTGGATCTCACTGTGTGCGTAATGGCTGCCATGTTTACCTACATGAGTCAGAAGGTTGTGGGTTCAAGTCCCACTCCAGGGATTGGAGCACATAAAGCTAGGCTGACACTCCCAGTGCCAGTGCTGAGGGAGTGCTGCACTGTCGGAGGTGCCGTCTTTCGGATGAGACGTTAAACCGAGGCCCCGTCTGCTCTCTCAGGTGGACGTAAAAGATCCCATGCCACTATTTCAAAGAAGAGCAGCGGAGTTCTCCCCCTGTCCTGGCCAATATTTATCCCTCAATCAAAGTAACACAAACAGATGATCTGGTCATTATCCCATTGCTGTTTGTGGGAGTTTGCTGTGCGCAACAGTGACTACACTTTAAAAGTACTTCATTAACTGTAAAGCACTTTGGGACGTCGTGAAAGGTGCTAAATAAATGCAAGTCTTTCTTCTTTACAAAGTGAGTCACTACACTTCAAAGTAACTCTTTGTATGTGAAGTGCTTTGAGATGCTTGTAAAAGAGGTAATATGTCACTATAGAAATGCAAGGCTTCCTTTTTCATTTTTGAGGTTGGGTTAAGGGAAATGATTGAAGTCAGACCGTCTAAGCTGCGCCATTCCTGATCTCAAAAGAAAAAGAAAAACAGGCAGCAAACGCCGTTAATACACAGCAGGTCAGCCATCATCTGTATCCAGAATAGACAGGTCAATGTTCTGAGTGTACACCCTTCGTCAGAGTTGAAAACTGAAAGATAAAGCAAGCCGCTTTGGAGGGTGGAAGAAAAAAGAAAGTGGTGAGGGAAAGAGACAATCGGGCCACTTAGGGGAAGTTACTGGGTGGAATGACCTGCAAACGGTTCGACAGGGACCTGTCAAATGATATAAAAGATCATCTAAATGAGACAATGAAGAAACACCGGTAGAACAAGAGAGTGTGCAAGTGTCTAAGGTGGCGAAACGATTAGGGAAGGTGTGAGGTCTGAAATGAAAACAGAAAGTGGTGGAATCACACAGTAGGTCTGGCAGCCCTGTAAAGAGAAAAAAAAACACAAATCCAATATCTCAGGTGCAGATCAACCCCTCTCCTTCGTACCCCACTCCCCCGGCCAGAGCTGTGCCCCGAGAGAGGGTCCACACTTGGAGTGCCCACCTGCTTCCCCTTGCCCCCTGACCCACTCCACATCCCCAGCGCTCCCTGCTCAATAGAAAATTGGGGCTGGAGCTCATTTCTACCGTTATTAAAGTCAGTGTTCAGACCAGAGCGCTCAGGAGAAAGAAGAGATACTTTTCCTGAACCTTGTGTTCAGCTTGGCTGAAGCAGAGGAAGCCAAAGACAGAGAGGTCAAGAGTGGGAATGGGAGCAGGAGTTAAGGTGGCGAGCCTATTGGCAATTCTTCGCACCACCTCTGGGGGTTGAATCTCGTGTGTTTCGGTGCCCAAAACTAGACAGTACTCAAGCTGTGGTCTGACCAATGTTGCATGGTGCCATTTGGAAAGGAGAAAGACAGTGTTGCATCCTGTTTCTCAAGTTTTGCATGATGGCAGGTGGGTGGCGTTGACATTTTGTAAAGGGGCAAGCTTGCTGGGTCCAATGGCCATTTCCTGTTCATGAAAAATCATGTTCTCATTTGAATCCAGAGTAAATCTCATGAGTTTGTGTGTTCCAGCAGTGTGGACTCTTCTATCAATGTAATTAAAGGTCTTTGTCTTTGAGTACATCTATAGCATCACACCTCCAGAGCACAACAGCCCAAGAAACAGGTCAAGAATTTGTGATTGTTCCAACTATCCATTATCTGCTGATTGGTTCACATTTAACCAATGGGATATTGGAGCCAATCCAAAACCAGTTTCATTCAGTAGACCGATCAGCAACAGGGAAGCACCACAAAACCAATCAAATTATTAATTTTTTTTCAAATCCAACCACCAGAAAATTAACCATTCAAATTGCTCAAAATAATTCCTCGGCACTGTTTTCGGCTGCTATCTTCTGCTTCTTTCACTTCAGCATACACAGCTCCGATACGCCACTGGGGTATAGTTTGTTACGGAAGCAGTCAATATGTGTGCAAGCACTTGTATAAACAAACACTTGGAAACATTTCCCATTCTACGTCAACAGGAGAGGTGGCCAGGGACAAAATGTGGCAACTTTACATTAACTTTACGTTCCAGAGTCCAAGGTCTGTGCACACACGGTGTTGTCCATAAGCAGCAAGAGCCACTTAGGTCTTAAGATGGCCCTGTGGATAAGACACTGTCTGGTATGGAATTGTGAAATACAGACCAGAAGGTCCGAGGGTCCATCTCTGGTCTGGTCTGTGTTGAGTTGGTTGATCTCAGCCGATCATATGGTTCAATGCGCCTGAACAAATGGGATTGGGTGGGTGGGGGGGGGGGGGGGGGGGGGGGGTGGCGGGGGATTATTAAATTGGCCTGATCACTGCCAAGTAACTCCTACTGAGGTGAGTATCTGTTCAGGGCAGGATTAGGGTTGACTATGGCAAGATACATGGCCTCAGTTCACACATGAAGAATGGTTACATTGGGGGAGAGGAGGTATTGTTGGGCTGTGCCAGTGCCAATGGAATCGTACCCTAGCCAGAATGGGCTCTTTCACAAGGATAGAAAATTGCTGAAAAATCCAACAGTTATTGATTAATGAGTGTTCATTAAGGTCAGTGCCAGGGAAAGGAACAATTTTCACTTCTTGCACCCAGTGTCAGCATCAAACATCCTCAAGGTCAGGTACAGCATGGGTAGGTGCAGAGCAACATTCCCTCTGCGCTGCCTCAACCTTAACTTCAGAGAAGAGTCAGTTAAGTATTTCTATTCCTCACAATGGCTGTCCTTACAATTGAGGTTGTCAAAAAGAAAATACTGCAGATGCTGGAAATCTGAAATAAAAACAGAAAATGCTGGAGATACTCAGCAGGTCAGGCAGCATCTGTGAAGAGAGAAACAGAGTTAACGTTTCAGGTCGATGGCCTTCCGTCAGAACTGGAAAAAAAAGCAGGAAATGGAACAGATTTTTAAGCAAGTGTAGGAGCTGCGAAAGGGGGGAGGGGATGAAAGAACAAAAGGGAAGGTCTGTGATAGGATAGAAGGCAGGAGAGGTTAAGAGACATTAAGAGATATTCAAGGCAAAAGGAGATGGTAATGGGACAGGTTAAGAAACAAAAGATGGCTCTAGATGAAGTGTAAATTGCACTGGCAGAATGAAAGGAAGACAGGCAAAAAGGAAAAGGAGGTGGGGTAGCATTGCTGGTTAAAGAGATTAACACAATAGTAAGGAAGGATATTAGCTCTGATGATGTGGAATCTGTATGGGTAGAGCTGAGAAATACCAAGGGGCAGAAAACATTAGTGGGAGTTGTATACAGACCCCCAAACAGTAATGCTGAGGTTGGGGATGGCATTAAATGGGAAATTAGAGATGCGTGCAATAAGGGCACAGCAGTTATCATGGGTGACTTTAATCTACATATAGATTGGGCTACCAAATTAGTAACAATACTGTGGAGGAGGAATTCCTAGAATGTATACAGGATGGTTTCCTGGACCAATATGTCGAGGAACCAACTAGAGATCAGGCCATCTTAGACTGGCTATTATGTAATGAGAAAGGATTAATTAACAATCTTGTTGTGCGAGGCCCCTTGGGGAGGAGCGATCATAATATGATCGAATTCTTCATTAAGATGGAGAGTGAAGTCGTTGACTCAGAGACTAGGGTCCTGAATTTAAATAAAGGAAACTACGATGGTATGAGGTGCGAGTTGGCTAGGATGGATGGGGGAACGTTACTTAAAGGGTTGACGGTGGATAGGCAATGGCAAACATTTAAAGATCGCACGGATGAACTACAGAATTTGTTCATCCCTGTTTGGCATAAAAATAAAACAAAAAAGGTGACTCAACCGTGGCTAACAAGGGAAATTAGGGATAGCATAAGATCCAAGGAGAGGACATATAAATTGGCCAGAAAAAGCAGCAAACCTGAGGATAGGGAGCAGTTTAGGATTCAGCAAAGGAGGACAAAGGGATTAATTAAGAGGGGGAAAAGAGAGTATGAGAGTAAGCTTGCAGGGAACATAAAAACTGACTGTACAAGCTTCTATAGATATGTGAAGAGAAAAAGATTGGTGAAGTCAAGCGTAGGTCCCTTGCGGTCAGAATCAGGGGAATTTATAACGGGGAACAAAGAAATGGCAGACCAATTAAATACATACTTTGGTTCTGTCTTCACAAAGGAGGACACAAATAACCTCCCAGAGATGTCGGGGAACATAGGGTCTAACGAGAGGGAGGAACTGAATGAAATCAGTATTTGTAGGGAAAGAGTGAGGGAAATTGACGGGATTGAAGGACGATAAATCCCCAGGGCCTGATAATCTACATCCTAGGGTACTTAAGGAAGTGGCCCTAGAAATAGTAGATGCATTGCTGGTCATCTTTCAAAATTCTATAGACTCTGGAACAGTTCCCATGGATTGGAGGGTAGCTAATGTAACCCACTATTTAAAAAAGGTGGTAGAGAGAAAACGGGGAATTATAGACCGGTAAGCCTGACATCGGTAGTGGGGAAAATGCTAGAGTGCATTATAAAAGATGTAATAGCAGAGAACTTGGAAAACAGTGACAGGATCGGACAAAGTCAACATGGATTTACAAAAGGTAAATCATGCTCGACTAATCTACTGGAATTTTTTGAGAATATAACTGGTAGAATATATAAGGGAGAACCAGTGGATGTGGTGTATTTGGACTTTCAGAAGGCTTTCGATAAGGTCCCGCATAAGAGATTAACGTGCAAAGTTAAAGCACATGGGATTGGGGATAAGGTACTGACTTGGATAAAGAACTGGTTGGCAGACAGGAAGCAAAGAGTTGGAATAAACGGGTGTTTTTCCGAGTGGCAGGCAGTGACTAGTGGGGTACCGCAGGGATCGGTGCTGGGACCCCAGTTATTCACAATATATATTAATGATCTAGACGAGGGAACTAGATGTAATATGCCCAAGTTTGCAGATGACACAAAGCTGGGTGGGCGTGTGTGCTGTGAGGAGGATGCAGAGAAACTCCAGTATGATTTGGACAGGTTGGGTGATTGGGCAGATGCATGGCAGATGCAGTATAATGTGGATAAATGCGCGGTTATCCACTTTGGTGGCAAAAACAGGAAGGCAGATTATCTGAACGGCAATAGATTGGGAAAAGGGGAAGTGCAAAGAGACCTGGGTGTCCTTGTGCACCAATCGCTGAAGGTAAGCATGCAGGTGCAGCAGGCGGTTAAGAAGGCAAATGGTATGTTGGCCTTCATAGCGAGAGGATTCGAGTACAGGAGCAAAGATATCTTGCTGCAGTTGTACAGGGCCTTGGTGAGACCACACCTTGAGTATTGTGTGCAGTTTTGGTCACCTTATCTGAGGAAGGATGTTCTTGCCATGGAGGGAGTGCAGCGAAGATTCACCAGACTGATATCTGGGATGGCAGGAATGACGTATGAAGAGAGACTGGGTCGATTGGGCTTGTATTCGCTAGAGTTTAGAAGAATGAGAGGGGATCTCATTGAAATTTATAAAATTCTAACAGGACTGGACAGACTAGATGCAGGAAGGATGTTCCTGATGGCGGGGGAGTCCAGAACCAGGGGTCACAGTCTAAGGTTAAGAGGTAAGCCATTTAGGACTGAGATGAGGAGGAATTTCTTCACCCAGAAAGTGGTGAACTTGCGGAATTCTCTACCACACAAGGCAGTTGAGGCCAATTCATTAAATATATTCAAGAAGGAGTTAGATATATTTCTTAAGGCTAAAGGGATCAAGGGATATGGGGAGATAGCAGGGACAGGGTACTGAATTTGGATGATCAGCCATGATCGCATTGAATGGCGGAGCAGGCTCGAGGGGCCAAATGGCCTACTCCTATCTTCTATGTTTCTATGAAAGACAGCTGCCATGTGGGAGAGAAAAAAACAAAAAATACCCAAAAAAAAGTGAAAAAAATGATAGGGGCCGAGGTTATGATCTGAAATTGTTGAACTCTATGTTGAGTCCAGAAGGCTGTAAAGTGCCTAATCGAAAGATGAGGTGCTGTTCCTCGAGCTTACATTGAGCTTCAGTGGAACAATGTAAGAGGCCTAGGACGGTGAGGTCTGAGTGGGAGTGGAGCGGAGAATTAAAGTGACAGGCGACCGGAAGCTCGGGGTCCCCCCTTACGGACTGAACGGAGGGGTCAGTTGGGTCTCAGTTGTGGCCAGGTTTGCACTCACAAAGAAAACTGGAAAACTAAAGTCTCACTATTATTGAAACCAGATTATTTTTTCTATAATAGAATCATACAAAAGGAGGCCATTCGGCCCATCATGCCTGTGCCAGCTCTTTGAAAGAACTGTCCAATATAGTCCCATTCCCCAGCCTTTTTCTCTCAATTCTGCAAATTGGTCCTCTTCAAAATCATGTCCAATTGCCTTTTGAAATTTCCAATGGAATCTGATTCCACCACTCTTTCAGGTAGTGCGTTCCAGATCCTAACAACCCTCTGAAATAAATTCTCCTCATTTCCCCTCTAGTTCTTTTGGCAATTATTTTAACTCTATGACCTTTGGTTATTGACCCACTTGCCAGAGGAAACAGTTTCTTCCTACTTGCTCTATCAAAACCCCTTATAATTTGGAATACCTCTATGGCTTTCAAAAGGGAATTGCATATGTACCTGAAGGAATTTTTTTTGCAGGGCTACAGGGAAAGGGCGGGGGGGGGGGGGCGGTGGTGAGACTAGCTGAAGTGCTCTTGCAGAGAGCCGGCACGGGCTCAATGGGCTGAATGGCCTCCTACTGTACTGTAACCAGTCTATAATTCTATTCTATGATTCTATTAGGTCTCTCCTTAACCTTCTCTGCTCTAATGAGAACAATTCCAGCTTCTCCAATCTCTCCACGTAACTAAAGTGTCTCATCCCTGGTAACATCCTGGTAAACCTCTTCTGCACCCTCTCCAAAACCTTGACATCCTTCCTAAAGTGTGGTGCCCAGAATTATAGACAATACTCCAGCTGAGGCCTCAGCAGTGATTTGTAAAGGTTTAGCATGACTTGAGCGGTTTTGTATTCAACGCCCCTATTTGCAAAGCCAAGTGTCCCAGACGCTTTCTTAACCGCCTTATCAACTTGCCCGCCACCTTCAAGGAGTTGCGAATATGCACTCCTCCCCCCCCCAAACAAAATATACCATTTAGATTATACCAACTCTCCATGTTGTGCCTCCCAACGTGCATCACTTCACACTTATGCACATTAAATTGCATCTACTATGCGTCTGCGCATTTTACCAGTCTATGTCCTCCTTTAGTCTGCTAATATTTTTGTATTGTACTTTCAAAATTGTATTCGCTATACCCAAGTCCAGGTCATTTATATACAAGAAAAGCAATGGCCCTAATACCGACCCCTGGGGGACCCCACTGCATACTCTCTCCAGCCAGAAAAACATCCGTTCAACCAATACTCTCTGCCTCCTATCCCTTAACTAATTATACACCCAAGTTACCACCATCTCTAATACCACGTGCTTCTATTTTCCGAATACATCTGTTATATGGTACTTTATCAAATGCCTTTTGAAAGTCCATATACACATCTACTGCACTACCTTAATCAACCCTCAATAAAAAAGAACGTTATTCCCAATTCAGTCAAGTACAAGGTTCATATCACTAGTGAGTCACATACCACACTCACAAACAAGGTTTCTGCCACACAATTCACAATAAAAATATTGCATCGTCGAGACTGTCCCCAATTAATTTCAATTAGGACTAAATTAGAACTGGCAGACACGAGTCTTTCACCTGTCAATCATCAGTCTGGGATGACTGCAAACCCAGGTCCCAAGGTTGAAAAGCCAATTATTACAACCAACTGCCCCACCCAACCCTCACAATGGACACTTCATTTTTAAGGCAATCTCCTAGCAGGTCCATAGGAAAACAAACAGAAGGAAAGTACTTCCATCTATGAGGCACTCATTGACATTTACACTCCTTTACCTGCACTTGACGCACATTGCCTTGTTGAGAGCCTCGAATGGGACTCACTCCCAGCCCTCGCTACTGCTATCACTCAATAACCAGCTACTAGCAAGCACAAGATAATAGCATGGGATTCCTGGCCCGTTGATTTCCCCCCCCCCCCATCTATCCATTTCTGAAGGTGTCGATTCATTATGGCCCCACGGGAACCAACCAGCCTCCACCTAATCCAAAATGGCCATTCTTCATGTCTTAGCCAAGGCTAGGAAAAGACGACGGGCTATTCAGCTGTGGAGGGCACTAGTCAAGCCTGATCCTATCCTCACCTGATGTCCACACATATGCACTTTCAATTGTTCAATAGCGAACAGAATAAGGTGTCAGCCATGGCTCAGCGGTAGCATTCGTGCCTGAGTCAGAAGGCTGTGGGTTCAAGTCCCGCTCCAGAGACTTGAGCACATCATCTAGGCCGACACTCCCAGTGCAGTGCTGAGGGAGTGCTGCACTGTCAGAGGTGCCGTCTTTCGGATCAGATGTTAAATTGAGGCCCCCTCTGGTGGATATAAAAGATCCATGGCACCATTTTGAAGAGGAGCAGGGGAGTTCTGCCCGGTGTCCTGGGGCCAATGTTTATCCCTCAATCAACATCACTAAAAACAGATTATCTGGTCATTATCACATTGCTGTTTGTGGGAGCTTGCTGTGCGCAAATTGCCTGCCGCATTTCCTACATTACAACAGTGACTCCACTTCAAAAGTACTTCATTGGCTGTAAAGCTCTTTGGGACGTGGTGAGGGGTGCTAAATAAATGCAAGTCTCTTTCTTTCTTTCAAGGACCTTATCTATTTATCCCCCTCCCTAGTCCAGGGGTACTGAGGCCCATTGCATGTGCAGTGTCACAAAGGGCAACGCCTACACCAACTGAAACATCGAAGGAGGCGGGCAAGTCCTCAGGTTTCCCTCCAGAGAAGCATTAGGTCCTCCAGTTAGTGCCTCTCCACAATGGCACTGTAATTCTCAAACCCAAGCGGAAAGGCGCAAGAGTGTCGAGGAGGGAGACATCGAGTGTTGACACGAACAGCACAGATTTATTTGCCTAAAACAAACCACAAAGTTCTTGAAGTTTTTTGTACCTTAAGAGGAAGAAAATCACAGGTAGAGAGCCACATTCCAATGCCAGCAGCAGGATGGGGGTGGTGGTAGGCCGAGTGTAGCTTTAATGGAATTATCCATCTTTCGAGTGAGATGTTAAACCGAGGCCCTGGTCTGTCCCCTCAGGTGAATGCAAAAGATCCCATGGCACTATTCAAAAAGCAGGGGAGCAGTGTCCTGGCCAACATTTATCCCTATACCAATATCACTAAAACAGATTATCTGGACATCATCAGGTCGCAGTTTGTGGGATCTTGCTGTGTGTGAATTAGCTGCCGCGTTTCCTACAACAGTGACTACCAATGTTCCCTGTAAGCTGTACTTTGTTCTGTCTTTTAGTGGGCGGTCCCTTTAAATTTCCACACATGCGCGGTATTTATAATGGAGAAGCCGGCGAGCGGCCTGCACAGGACCTTTCCCAGGACTGCGCGGCTGCGCAGCTTAGAGGGAACATTGCAAGAGGATGAAAGTACAGGAGCAAGGATGTCTTACTACAGTTATACAGGGCCTTGGTGAGACCACACCTGGAGTACTGTGTGCAGTTTTGGTCTCCTTACCCAAGAAAGAATATACTTGCCATAGAGGGAGTGCAGCGAAGGTTCACCAGACTGATTCCTGGGATGGCAGGACTGTCGTATGAGGAGAGATTGGGTCGACTAGGCCTGTATTCACTAGAGTTTAGAAGAATGAGAGGGGATCTCATTGAAACGTATAAAATTCTGACAGGGCTAGACAGACTGGATGCAGGGAGGATGTTTCCCCTGGCTGGGGGGTCTAGAGCAAGGGGTCACAGTCTCAGGATACAGGGTAGGACATTTAGGACTGAGATGAGGAGAAATTTCTTCACTCAGGATGGTGGTGAACCTGTGGAATTCTCTACCACAGAAGGCTATGGAGGCTAAGTCGCTGAATATATTTAAGGAGATAGATAGATTTCTAGACACAAAAGGCATCAAGGGGTATGGGGAGAGAGCGGGAATATGGTATTGAGATAGAGGATCAGCCATGATCATATTGAATGGTGGAGCAGGCTCGAAGGGCCGAATGGCCTACTCCTGCTCCTATTTTTCTATGTTTCTAACATTGGTGACTACATTTCAAAAAGTACTTAATTGGCTGTAAAGTGCTTTGGGACGTCCTGAGGTCATGATGAGCTTTCTTTAAACACCACCACTTAAAACTATAAAATTCCTAATTCACCAAGCTTAGTAATAAACGAAGAACAAAAACCTGATGCTAGATTCCCAACAGAATGGGTTTGAGATAAATACTTGATTCAATGTGTGGGCCCCCAGATTGAAGATGAAATCCAATCCTTTGGACTCATTTTAAAAAGCAGTTACAAAGATTTATTATAACACCTTTGTTTCTCGGTTACATGTAAAAGAAAAAAATGAGTGGCTCTCTCGATTGCCACGTTTGTTACGTCTAGCTGCCCGATGTGTACGGAGCGGAGCTACACAGACAGGAAGGTCCAGAGTTCATTCAGTTATCTGCGGAGTTAGATGACTTCAGCTGGTAGGGGTGCTACAATTTGCCTCAGCAACCATTGACCAAGGTGGTTGGAGGGGGCGGGAGGGAAATCAGGCTAGGTTCCCACGCACTGCCCAACTTCACACTTGAAGAATGGCCATTTGGATAAAAGTTACCAGAGGGCGATTAGCAGCCATGGAATGGACCCAGGTGAGAAGAAAAGTAGAGGAACAAAAAGAGTCACTGAGCCTGACCATGAAAGAAAGACTTGTATTTATATAGCGCCTTTCACAACCTCAGGACGTCCCAAAGCGCTTTACAGCCAATAAAGTACTTTTTTTTTTTTGAAGTGTAGTCACTGTAGGGAGCTGAATTAACACATATGGTCATAAACCCAAGGATGATTCAGCACCAACTCTCTATGCTATTGGGCTCAGTACTCCTTGCGATGCAATCAGTGCTGACAGTTTAAAGGAGAATATTTTAGCAACTAGTCTGAACACTAGTGCTGCGGTATTTGATCCGAGTGGGTGGGGGTAGGGGGTTCTATAGTTGGCTTCAACTGCCCCTGGGATAGAAAGGGGAAAAAAATCTTCCAGAGCTCCTGCTCCTGATTGTCAACACTGAAAAGTGCACATGAATGGATAGAACTGGGCTCACTACGATGCCCCATCTGGTAGAATAGCCCAACACTAATTACTTAGGCTTACACATGAACAATGGCTATTGGTGCAAGGCAGAAGATTGCCAGCAGCCGAGAATGATACCGCAGCAACAACTTGTATTTATATAGCACCTTTAACGTAGTTAAACATCTCAAGGCGCTTCCCAGGAGCGATTATAAAGCAAAATTTGACACCGAGCCACATAAGGAGATATTAGGGCAGCTGACCAAAAAGCTTGGTCAAAGAGGTAGGTTTTAAGGAGCGTCTTAAAAGGAGGAAAGAGAGGTAGAGAGGATGAGAGGTTTAGGTAGAGAATTCCAGAGCTTAGGGCCCGGGCAACAGAAGGCACAGCCACCAATGGTGGAGCGATTATAATCAGGGATGCTCAAGAGGGCAGAATTAGAGGAGTGCAGAGATCTAGTATCTTCCAGGAGAGGAAGGGAGAAAACTGAAAGGATGGGGTGGGGGGGGAAGTTATAAAAATTGCTTTTTATTTTATTGAAACATGCTGTGAAAATCCCTCCACCGCCCGACCACAAGAGCAAGACAGCTCTGCAGACAGCCTCAAACTGGCGTGATATCACCTCAACACCAGCTGATCTTAAGTAACAATTGAATGGACACAAGTAATCCTGCGGTAAGCACAGGTTGGAGGCGCCGAGACGACGACCCCAGCTGACAGCAGAGAGAAAAGGAAAGGCTGGCCGGCTGCCACCTGCACCCGGCCACTGACCACGTCTCAAGACACATCCAATCAAAAGGAGATAAGCATCTCTTTCATGTTACAATAGGATTTCCTTCTGGAGAGACACCCTCCGGATAATCGGATCACCAGTCAGTACAATTATTACACTCATCGCCGAGGCTTCAAGGAAGAAATTACATGTGGATTATTAGGTACTGCTGGTTATTGGAAAGTTATTAACGACACAATGTCAGTCATTCCACACAGTGACTTAGCCCTCCCTCCCTCCCTCACACATAGCAACAACTGGTAAAAATCCAAATGGAAAATACCATGCTGCCTGCATTTTCTTTCATTGGACAGTTGGTCTATCCTGAGAACCGACACCTAACCTTTCGAATTCAGAAAAACACCCAGCTCCATCCAAGAATTCCACCACTGGCAAAATAACCAAATTATGTGAATTATCCAAACTTCTTGTACCTCTTTTTAAAGGAGCGCTGTTTCTGGGCGAATCGCTCAGATTCTACCACCAATAATTGCAAAAACAAAGTAATCCTCCCCCCCCCCCCCAAATCACCTGCCCACCCAACCTTCTCTCCTGAAGGTGCTGATCCAAGCTGCCGTTTGGTTCTAAAGGCTCCCGATGTGCTCACTCTTCATGTGTGAGGCTTCACAGTAAATGTTAGCTGGGTATTTGCCAGGGGCAGGGGAGAAGGGCACATCATAGCCAAGCCTAATACTGTCTTCATCAGACATCCCCTCCCCACCCAAAAACAAGATTTTTTTAAGCATGAGTCTCAGGACGTGATTGAGTGTGTGAAACCTGGCTGATTTCCCCCCCCCGCCCTAGCCCAAGGAGTTGTAGCGCGCTTAGTGTCATCCCAGCTTCAGGTCAGTTAACTCAGCGTTCCCTCTGGTCTGGATGGTTCAGCACTACACTGGGTGGTTGCTTCACCCATTGAACTATTGGGGAATTCATAATTTTTTTTAAAAAGCAGCAAACTTTTTGCCATAGCTTCTGACACTCTGCCGGTGCTAGTGGAATGCAGGCAAGTTGAGTAGACAAGACATTGCTGTCCCCTTACTATGTGATCAAGTTTAGTGCATAGCATGTGATACAGCAACATGTGTGCATCTATATAAATGTAAGTTGTATACAAGATAATTCATTTAAATAGCACCGTACGTCATTGAAACATGTTAAAATGCTTCAATATGTCAACTTTCAGAGTGCAGTGACTTATGTGGGAAAACGCAGCCATTCTGTGCCTGCAACATCCCACAAGCTGAATGGTAGCCAGGCCACTAAGAAGTCCCTGCTCTTCAAATACTGCCATGGGATGTTCACAGCCACCTGAAGGGACAGAGGAGACTTTGATTAAGGTCTCATCTCCAACAATGCAGCACCCCCTCAATACTATATTGGAGTGCCAGTTTAAATGATGTTCACAAATGCCACAATCTTCTGTCCAAAGGAGAGAGTACTACCAATGGAGCCAAGTTGTTTTGCCTATATCCTGTTATAGAACCTAATGAGCAAAACCAATAGCCTTGTTCCATTCAGGTAGCTTAATGGGGCAACTGCATCAAATGTAAATGTGTACAATGAGGATTTTACATAAACAAAATCAGTGTGAGGACAGGTATAAGAGGGGGGGAAAAAAACAATTCACAAACTTAATACACCAAGAAACTAACACTATCCAACTTTGGACTGCAACCACAATCATTCTTCTGCTAAGCAACATACCTCAAATCATTGCCCATTGGTGTCCAGAACCAGTTCAGGAGCTGCTATGTACCATGTTAATAGACACTTGCATGGTGGAAACGTCTCAAGATGCCTTAATGGAGGAGAAAATCTCAACTAATCCACAAAACATAGACTTGCACATGAGCACCAAAAACAAAAAATACTTCAACAGGGACAAAATGACAATAAAACCTTTTTCTTTTAAAAAAAAAGTTTAAATTTGAGAGATACACATGGTGAGAATCAGTCTTTGAGGAATGTTGTACAGAACAGAATCATCATACTAATTACCTATTACCCACTGTGGCTCAAATAACTCAAAATAGACCATGGTCGTTGATAACTGTAGAAATTTAAACAAGGGGGAAAAAAGCTGGTCGAATAAGTGATCCTCTAACCTCCAGGATCTCCTGTCCACCCCACATTCCTGTTGCAACCTTATTCAGTGAACCTACCGTCCGATACTATGTAACGCTAGAGTATACATTCTTTGTTAGGCAGTGTTATTTTAATCGATATTGTCCGTGATTGCGTTCCTCCTGAATCCAAATGCACGGTCCATTTCCCCCTCTCCACTGCCCATTTCCCCCCTCTCTCTCTCTGCTTTCCTTCCCTCTCCCCAACCTTACTGTGCTGAAATCAAAAAGTTAGTTTGGATTTGCTATGGGTTGGCTTACTAGGTCACTTGAGGTCAAAAAGAGCCAAGCATATAGTGTGGGACTGGAGCCATATGTAGACCAGTTGGCAGTTTCCCTTCCCTGAAGAACATTAGTAAACCAATTGGGTTTTTAATGACAAAATAGAAGCTTTCATGGTAATTTTTCTTTGGTGCTAGCCCACAAATTACCAGATCTTGCGAATTGAATTTCACAACTTGCCACGGTGTGATTTGAAGTCGAGACCTCTGGGTTGCTCGTCCTGTACCGTAACCGCTACATTACCCTAATCTAATTTCACCATCTCCTGCTGTAACTCATTCTCTCTCCCCCCCCCGGACCTCAAAATTAACTCGACTCCATCAGATTTTTCTTCCTACAAGCTTTTTAAAGCCAAGCGAGGCAACACCTAATCACTGTGTCTTAATTTATTCCATCCTTTCTTCTGCTGTTGCCGGTGTCCTGCAACTAGGACTTTGAGCCTTTTTCCAAGGGCTCCTCAATAAAATAAAAATCCAACAGATTTCAATGTAGGAGTGGAGAGAAGATGATAATGCCATTAAACGGAGGGTAGCTCTCCATACCCGCCAGCAAATTAAGCAAAACCAAAAAGTCAGGCCAAATTTCCCACAAAGAAATGTTGTGGACATTTTATTATAGAGTGTAAAATGCAAGTGTCAGTAAAATAAAAGGGATACATCTCTTTATCATGCTGCACAGAGCTGTTTTTCTCTTTTTAAACCAGTCACACTTTCCAAAGTTAGACATCTCGAGCATTAATAGAAAAAAATCAGTACAATTTAAACGGAATGTCCAGTAAACTTCAGGTCATTAAAAACAGAACTGAAGTCCCCGGTTATCTACACTGTTAACTGTACAAAGGCAAATACTACAAGTTAAACAGCTTCAACTTAATAACATCCCTTTTTTTTTTAAATCAACGTAATTTTGTTTCACATACGTAATTAATACTAGGATTCATTCACTTGCTAAACATAATCATACATTATTAGATCACACCACGTAAGAAGAAGAATTAAAAAATAGTCATTAGCATGGCTCGTGGAGACTTTTGTCGAGTCCATATTCGAGAGAGGTGTATACCAAACACAACCAACCTTTTTTGTATTTTTTTTTCATACTAAAAAATAAAACCTGTACTTTCATTTATTTGTCTCATCAGGCAATTACACAGACAGGTGCAATCTAATCGCAGGACAGAACCAGAAAGTGTACGATCATCAAGTCTTTAGCACTTTGGGGGTCCCTTTCAGACATGCTTACAGTCCAGGATTATTGGGATGGGGGGGCGGGGGCGGAGAAAGGGGGTGGCAGGCAGGCTACAGTGCGAACGGTAGTGTTCTTCCATTACATCCACGTACAGATGTGTACCCTGCTGCTGTTCAATTTTTCATTTATCAATTACAAAATGTGCCTAGATTCGTTTTTTTTATTTTTTTTTATATAACATTTAAATCCTCATCTTTGCCGACAGTCACCTACGTAAAACATGTATTTTGGAAAAAAGTATTAAATTATTATTCACAGTTCTCATTTTCAACTCCTTATAAAAAGAAGTCTCTGTTGTGCTAACTTCTTTTTTCTTCTTTCCCCCTCCCTCCCCACACAGTAGAATTAATGGACCAGTACAAAAATTTACCAGTCCAACACAGTTTTGTAGTTAGTGCCCACACACACAGGGATGGAGGCACAGTTTCACAAAAGTGAGACATATTATTATATATATAATATATATTATATATATACTGTGGTCGTTAGTACCTTTCGGTCAGTACTGTACAAAACTCCAGACCGATACCGGTGACTCGTATGTTGCCATTACCGAGCATCAGGATATGCAGTACCAGCACCAGTATTCCTACCCATCTATCGCTGGGATGTATACAGTTCAACAATGCACCGTCTTTGAACCCCCACATCCACACTACTTTTATGCTTTAAAAACTTATCCTGTAGTGCTGCTGATGTAGGGGAGTAATCTTTTTTTTAAAAAAAAATTAAAAAAACAGAACAAACCACCATTCGCATTTTAGCCTGTCCAAACCCTGGTGTTGGTTTAAGGGTCCCCGAGGTGTTCAATCCACAACATCTGCACCCCTCAACTTCACTATTACTCCATTAATGGTAAATCTAGAAAGTTATCGTAATAAGTATTTTTTTTCTCTAGTGTTCAGAAACAAAAGTATAAGCTTTTCTTCAAGGCGTCTTAAATCTTTTCGACCTTTTTATTAAAAAAAGGCTCCACACCCATAATGATTCAGATATCTTCACAAGGACGTCAAATTATTGATCCTGCAACAGAGAAAGAAAGACAGTGAGTGTCAGAACGCATGCTATGATTTCCGGGGGTCAGTAGAACAAGAGTATTGGGAAGACTAGAAGAATTTACTGGTGATTGACAGGAGAACGTAAAAGGGTTTCCTCCTTTTCTGTAGGCCCCCGCTGTTGCTGGAGTATGGTTCCTTAGGCACCAGCCGCTCTTCACCATCTTACCCAAGTGCTTATTCTTCATGGGGAGCCTTGACCTAGAGTGTCAGTAGGCATTACCATACGGGAGATATCACAACTCTAGCCTGTTCTCATCCAACATCTACACATACATTTTCTAGCACAGACCACTGAATAGTGATCAGGAACAAACCTCCAGGCTAGTTTAATTTTTGTTGCCCCTATTAAAAACGGAGGCTGAGGCTAATTGTGGAGACCATACCACGAAGGCCAGCTGAGATGAACTAACTCAGCAGAGGCCAGGGAGCTTCCTAATCTGCCAAGCTCAGTATCACATGGGGCAATGTATTTACCCACCATCAAGTGAAAGTTACTTTTCTATTCCTTATATCATTACAGATAAATGTTTCTATAAACTTATGAAGGGGCCGATAGGGTAAAGGTAGAGAAAATATGTCCGCTTGTGGGGAACCCCAAACTAAGGGCCATAAATATAAAAGACAGCCACTAATAAATCCAATAAGGAATTCAGGAGAAACTTCTTTACCCAGAGTGTGGAACTCGCGACCACATGGAGTAGTTGAAGCGAAGAGCAGAGACGCATTTAAGGGGAAGCTGGATAAGAATGCGAGGGAGAAAGGAATAGAAGGTTATGCTGATAGGGTTAGATGAAGTAGGGAGAGAGCAGGCTCATGAGGAGCATAAACCCAGCGGGACCTGTTTCGGTGCTGTAAATCCTATGCTCTTTGTGGCTCAGGAAGATGATTCAGTTAGTAGCTGAGCCATACATGTCCCAGGCAATGTTCCCTCTAATTTTCTTATTGGGTGCACGGCCCCTTTAATGGGCTGTGGAGCACATTCAAATTTCCACGCATGCGTGATTTTTCCAATCAAAAGCCGGTGACCGGCCTGCGCGGGACCTCCAGACCCTTAACAGGAACATTGGTCCCAGGCTCAATCCATGGTCTGTGCAGAGTTAGCCAGGGTAGTGGTAAGGGTCATTAACAACTGGCCTCAGCACCATGTGTTAGGAAGAGGAGAGAAAACCACAACCAGAGTTCTCTCCTGATGGCTAAGCAGTGGCTTGAAGTGTGTGCGGATGCTGTGCAAGGACAGAATCAGACAAGGACAGGACTGGGTTTGGCCATTTGGTGGCCCAGTGGTTTGAAGGTTGATGACCAATTTCTTTGCTTTGTCCATGGGATTATAGCAAGTGATCCCCAGCTGGCTTCAGCCAGGAACACCTCAGTCTGGCAGCATTGTGCCTTTTCAATCCATTTAGAAGTGGCAGTTTATATTCATATGTACTGGATGAGGCTCATTGCTAGAGAACACAAACAACTTGCATTTATGTAGCACCTTTAACATAGTAAACCGTCCCAAGGCGCTTCACAGGAGCGTTATCAAACACAATGACACAACCACAGAGAGAGATATTAGGGCAGGTGACCAAAAGCTCGGTCAAAGAGGTAGGTTTAAAGGTACGTCTTAAAGGAGGAGACAGGGGTAGAGGCGGAGAGGTTTAGGGAGGGAATTCCAGAGCTTAGGGCCTAGGCAGTTGAAAGCACAACCGTCAATGGTGGGGCGATGGAAATCGGGGATGCACAAGAGGCCAGGCAATCTGACAACAGGCAACCTGAGCAGTTGCAGGTTTAACAAAGGCAATGGAAATATTGGAAAGCATTTTTAAACTTAGAGAGAAGATTAAAAGGACTAATACGTATTCCAACACTCAATTTTAAATTGGCTTCTTTGACCTTCCACCTCCAATTTAATATCCTTACATCAACCAAGCCAAGAGCATGTGAAGCCAACTCCCTCATACAATGCTGCTCACTGCTCGAGGTACTGAAGAGTCCCTCAGGACAGCAGTTTCCTCAGAGTGTCCCTTCCCTCCTTGCAGAAAGTGCACTTTGGACCACCGCCTATTGACCCAGCTAGGATTGGGGACTCGATGGTGTGAGGGATTAACTGGCATTACTGGTGTCCCACCACTCCACAGTGGGTGTTCAGGGCACTGTGTCACTCTACTACCACCACCGTGGTAATGCTTAATTGGCACTACTTGCATACCTGATGACCAGGGGCCTGCCCTTGCTGTGTGGCCTGTCCATAGTACGCTGCTTGCTGTCGGTAATACTCTGCCCAGGCTGCACTGTAATCGGGTTGTGAGCTCTGCTGTGGAGTCCCGGGGGCAGTTCCTGTGGCCTGAGCTGATAAAGGGGTTGGGAGGGGGGGGGATAGGGGGGGGGGAAGAGGGAGGAGAAATAAAGGCAACAGGATTATATTGAATCTCACAAAAAGACAGCAAAATTGTAAAATTTAGTACGACAGAGGTCACAATAAACCAGAGCAATGATTCAGCAAATTAGTCATTTTCTCCTATTGAACAGTGTGGAATAGAAACTGTAGGGGGGAAGGGGGGGGGGGGGGGGGGGGGGAAGAAAGAAAGAGGGCAAAGGTGCTGTGAGAAATAACCCAATGAAGGAGAGAAGTGAGCACCAATTAGCACTCTGTGACTTTAGTGTAGAAACAGGAATAGGCCATTTATCCCATTGAGCTGTATGTCATTTTTTAGCCATAGCAGGTGTGTGTCTCTCTCTCTCAATTTCTCTCTTCCAAACATGACAATTGATGACACCCCCCCCGCCTCAGACAATGCTGCTCAGTGCTCAAAGTACCGAATACGGTCTCACGACCGCTGTTTCCCCTGACTTTCCTACCCTCCTTGCAGGAAGTGAACTTTGGGCTACCACATAGCGACATAGCCAGGATTGGAGATTCAATGATGAGGAATGACTGGTAATACTGCTGCCCCACAAGAATCAACTGATTCTTCCCAGCACTGATTCACTTTTAACTGACTTTAGTTCAAAGGTTGTTTAAAATATATTGGGTATTTGTACTATACTTTGGAGCACTAGTGAAGAAATCAGAATACAAAAACTTTCTAAAACTGTATTTTAAAAAGACTTGCATTTATATAGCACCTTTAATGATCTCAGGACGTCCCAAAGCGCTTAACTATTTATGAAGTAGTTACCTACACTGCTGCAATGTAGGGAAACGCAGCAGCCAATTTGTGCACAGCAAGTTCACCTCAAACAGCCATGTGATAATGACCTGATTATCTGTTTTAGGGATAAATATTGGCCAGGACACCAGGAAGAACTCCAACTCTTCAAAATACCTGTAGAACATGCATAAGAACATAACACATAGGAGCAGGAGTCGGTCATTTGGCCCCTCGAGCCTGCTCCGCCATTCAATAAGATCATGGCTGATCTGATCTTGGCCTCAACTCCACTTCCCTGCCCGCTCCCCATAACCCTTGACTCCCTTACCTTTCAAAAATCTGTCTATCTCCATCTTAAATATATTCAATGACCCAGCCTCCACAGCTCTCTGGGGAAGAGAATTCCAAAGATTCACCACCCTCAAGAAATTCCTCCTCATTTCCGATTTAAATGGGTGCCCCCTTATTCTGAAATTATGCCCTCTAGTTCTAGATTCCCCCATGAGGGGAAAACATCCTCTCTGCATCTACCCTGTCAAGCCCCTTCAGAATCATATATGTTTCAATAAGATCCCCTCTCATTCTTCTAAACTCCAATGAATATAGGCCCAACCTGCTCAACCTTTCTTCATAAGACAACCCCTTCATCTCCAGAATCAACCTAGTGAACCTTCTCTAAACTGCCTCCAATGCAAGTATATCCTTCCTCAAATAAGGAGACCAAAACTGTAGGCAGTTCTCCAGGTGTGGTCTCACCAACGCCCTGTACAATTGTAACAGGACTTCCCTACTTTTATACTCCATTCCCTTTGCAATAAAGGCCAACATTCCATTTGCCTTCCTAATTACTTGCTGTACCTGCATGCTAACTTTTAGTGATTCATGTACAAGGACCCCCAGATCCCTCTGTACCTCAGCATTTTGTAATCTCTCCCCATTTAAATAATAATTTGCTTTTTTATTTTTCCTACCAAAGTGGATAACCTCACATTTTCCCACATTAAACTCCATCTGCCAGATTTTTGCCCACTCACTTAGCCCAACTATATCCCTTTGGAGATTCTGTGTCCTCCACACAATTTGCTTTCCCACCTAGCTTTGTATCAGCAGCAAATTTGGCTACATTACATTCAGTCCCTTCATCCAAGTCATTAATATAGATTGTAAATAGTTGAGGCCCCAGCACTGATCCTTGCAGCACCCCACTAGTTACAGTTTGCCAACCTGAAAATGATCCATTTATCCCGACTCTGTTTTCTGTTAGTTAGCCAATCCTCTATCCATGCTAATATTACCCCCAGCCCCGTGAGCTCTTATCTTGTGTAGTAACCTTTTATGTGGCACCTTATCGAATGCCTTCTGGAAATCCAAATACACGACATCTACTGGTTCCCCTTTATCCACCCTGCTCGTTACATCCTCAAAGAACTCCAGCAAATTTGTCAAACTTGATTTCCCTTTCATGAAACCATGCTGACTCTGCTCGACTATTATGATTTTCTAAATGTCCTGCTACCACTTCCTTAATGATGGACTCCAGCATTTTCCCAACGACAGATGTTAGGCTAACTGGTCGATAGTTGCCTGCTTTCTGTCTCCCTCCTTTCTTAAATAGGGGTGTTACATTTGCGGTTTTCCAGTCCGCTGGGACCTCTCCAGAATCCAGGGAATTTTGGTAGATTACAACCAATGCATCCACTATCTCTACAGCCACCTCTTAAGACTCTAGGATGCAGGCCATCGGGTCCAGGGGACTTGTCCACCATTAGTTTGCCTAGTACTTTCTCTCTAGTGATGGTGATTGTTTTAAGTCCCCCCCCCACCCCAATAGCCCCTTGATTATCCATTATTGGGATGCTTTGTGTCTTCTACCGTGAAGACCGATACAAAATATTTGTTCAGACTCTGCCATTTCCCTGTTTCCATTATTAATTCCCCAGACTCATCCTCTAGGGGACCAACGTTTACTTTAGCTACTCTCTTCCTTTTTATATGCCTGTAGAAGCTCTTACTGTCTGTTTTTATATTTCTTGCTAGCTTACGCTCATAAGCTATCTTCTCGCTCTATCATTTTTTTTAGTCGTCCTTTGCTGGTTTTTAAAAATTTCCCAATCCTCTGGCCTTCCACTATTCTTCGCAACATTGTATGCTTTTGTTTTCAATTTGATACCATCCTTCACTTCCTTAGTTAGCCACGGATGGTTCATCCTTCTCTAGAGTTTTTCTTTCTCACTGGAATATATCTTTGCTGAGAGTTATGAAATATCTCAAATATATACAGGTATATAAAAAGGAAGAGAGCAGCTAAAGTAAACGTTGGTCCTTAGAGGATGAGAATGGGGAATTAATAATGGGGAACGGAGAAATGGCAGAGACTCTGAACAAGTATTGAGTATGGGTCTTCACGGTAGAAGACACTAACATCCCAATAATGGATAATCAAGGGGCCACAGGGAAGGGGAAACTAAAGACAATCACTAAGGAAAAAGTACTCGGTAAAATAATGGGACTAAAAGACGACAAGTCCCCTGGACCAGATGGCCTGCATCACAGGGTCTTAAAAGAAGTGGCTGCAGAGATAGTGGATGCATTGGTTGCAATATACCAAAATTCCCTGGACTCTGGAGAGGTCCCAGTGGATTGGAAAACCGCAAATGTAACACCCCTATTTAAGAAAGGAGGGAAACAGAAAGCAGGAAACTATAGACCAGTTAGCCTAACATCTGTCGTTGGGAAAATGCTGGAGTCCTTCACTAAGGAAGCAGTAGCAGGGCATTTGGAAAATCATAATGCAGTCAAGCAGAGTCAGCATGGTTTTATGAAAGGGAAATCATGTTTAACAAATTTGCTGGAGTTCTTTGAGGATGTAACGAACAGGGTGGATAAGGGTGAGCCAGTGGATGTGGTGTATTTGAATTTCCAGAAGGCATTCGATAAGGTGCCACATAAAAGGTTACTGCATAAGATAAGAGCTCACTGAGTTGGGGGTAATATATTAGCATGGATAGAGAATTGGCTAACTAACAGAAAGCAGAGAGTCAGGATAAATGGGTCATTTTCCGGTTGGCAAACAGTAACTAGTGGGGTGCCACAGGGATCGGTGCTGGGGACTCAACTATTTACAATCTACATTAATGACTTGGATGAAGGGACGGAGTACAATGTAGCCAAGTTTGCAGATGATACAAAGATGGGTGGGAAAGCAAGTTGTGCAGAGGACTCAAAGAGTCTGCAAAGGGATATAGACAGGCTAAGTGAGTAGGCAAACATTTGGCAGATGGAGTATAATGTGGGAAAGTGCAAGGTTATCCACTTTGGCAGGAAAAAAATTATTTAAATAGAGAGATTACAAAATGCTACAGTTCAGAGGGACCTGGGGGTCCTTGTGCATGAAACACAAAAAGTTAGCATGCAGGTACAGCAAGTAATCAAAAAGGCAAATGGAATGCTGGCATTTATTGCAAGGGGGTTGGAGTATAAAAGCAGGGAAGTCCTGCTACAACTGTACAGGGTATTGGTGAGACCACACCTCGAGTACTGTGTACAGCTTTGGTCTCCTTATTTAAGAAAGGATATACTTGCATTGGAGGCAGTTCAGAGACAATTCACACGGTTGATTCCGGAGATGAGGGGGTTGACTTATGAAGAAAGGTTGAGCAGGTTGGGCCTATACTCATTGGAATTTAGAAGAATGAGAGGTGATCTTATTGAAACATAAGATACTGAGGGGGCTCGACAAGGTAGATGCAGAGAGGATGTTTCCCCTCGTGGGGAAATCTAGAACTCGGGGGCATAGTTTCAGAATAAAGGGTCGCCCTTTTAGAACTGAGATGAGGAGGAATTTCTACTCTGAGGGTCGTAAATCTATGGAATTCTCTGCCCCAGAGAGCCGTGGAGGCTGGGTCATTAAATACATTTAAGGTGGAGAGACACAGATCTTTGCAAGAGAAGAGAGTGATGGGTAATGGGGAGCGGGTGGGGAAGTGGCTTTGAGCCCAAGATCAGCCATGATCTTATTGAATGGCTGAGCAGGCTCGAGGGACCTAGTGGTCTATTCTTGCTCCTATTTCTTATGTTCTTAGAAATGTTTGCCACTGCTTTTCTACAGTCTTACCCTGTAATATATTTTCCCAGTTCACTTTAACCAAGTCTGCCTTCATACCTTTGTAATTTCCTTTGTTTAAGTTCAGGACTCTAGCTTGAGACCTAGCTATCTCACCCTCAAACTGGATTTGAAAATAGTGTCCATGGGATCTTTTACGTCTACCTGAGAGAGTAGGCGACACCTCAGTTTAACGCCTCATCTGAAAGACGGCACCTCAGACAGTGCAGCACTCCCTCAGCACTGCACTGGAGTGTCAGCCTAGATTTTATGCCCAAATCTCTGTAGTGGGACTTGAACCCTCAACACCTATGACTCAAGAGGCGGGAGTGCTACCCACTGAGACACGGCTGAAACGGATATTCAGTGGATCTAGTTTAAGACTTTTACTAATTAGGGGGATCATAATACCCATCAAAACGCAAGGACGTTTTGGGTATATGGTAGGGCAGAAAACAGAAGACCCCACTCCCCCCAACTAATCTTTTAGTCAGCATTTTATTCCAATCCTTTTGTTCCACACATACTGGAGCAGTTATCCAATCAATTTCATTACATTTATGTTCTTTCCTCTGTTTCCACCTTCCTCTTCCCCTCCCCCCACAGATGTCATGCATATGTGGATATTAAATTACATCCCTGGATTGACATCAATTTTGACTGACAAGTATTTCCTACAAGTGCTGCAGTTTCGTTCTTCAAAATCAAAGCAAGAATAATAATCGAGGGGAAGTGCAGACACTGACCTGTCAACTATTTGCACCATTTTTGCTGGTGACTGAATTGAGCCTCATTTACACATACTGGACCATCTTGGTTCAGTTGCCTAAGAGCAGCGCACGGAAATTAATCTAAGGTGGCTATCAGGAGTGGGAGACCTGTCAAAGCCCTTTCATGCCACTCCTGAAATGCCCCATTTCCTTGGTACTTACTTTGATAAGTCTATTATACTCAGATGAGTACAATGCTTATACCATGTGTGCTATATAGTTAAGAGATTTTAAATCTGACACCAGTACAAATGAATTAACATGCGACACTCGAGTCTCAAGGCCCAGAAATGGAGCGATTTCCTCAATTCCTAGCATAGATTTTGAGTAGAAGCTTTAGGTATTTTACAATAGCTTGCAGGGCTGTGGGGAGAACGGAGGAGTGGAACTAATTGGATCGCTCTTTCAAAGAGCCGGCACAGACATGACGGGCCAAATGGGCTCCTTCTGTGCTGTAAGATTCTATATCATGCCTTTAATATAGAAAAACATCAAGGCGCCTCAGAGGTGTAATCAGACAAAAATGGTCGCTGAGCCAAAGGAGGAGATATTAAGAGTGGCGACCAAATGCTTGGTTAAAGAGGTGGGTTTTAAGGACGGTCTTAAAAGGAGGAGGTGGAGATACAGAGGGCTTTAGGGAAAAAAATTAAGAACTTTGGGCTTAAACAGCTGAAGGCACAGCTGCCAATAAGGGGGGGGGGGGGGGGCAGGAGAAGGATGGACGAGAGGCCAGAGTCGGAGGAATGGAGAATTCATTGGGGGTGGGGGGGGTGTTGTAGGGCTGGTGGAAGTTAGAGGTAGGGAGGGACAACATCATGAAGGGATTTAAACACAAGGATGAGAATTTTAAATTAGAGTGGAGGTGAGTGGTAGCCAATGTACGTCAGCAAGTACAGGAGGTCTGGGTGATTGGGACTTGGTAAGGGTAGCACACAGAGTTTTGGATGAGCTGAAGTTTAGAGCATGGGGGATGGGCAGCCAGGAGAACATTGAAGAGTCAAGTCTGGTGGTGCTTAAATGAGAGTTTCAGAAGATGGGCTGTGGCAGAAGCAGGCAAAGAGGTGATGGAAGTAGGTGATCTTTGCAATGGAGAGAATATGGAGTCGGAAGCTCCGCTCGGGGTCAAATAGGATGTTGAGGTCGCCAACAGTCTGGTTTAACCTGAGACAATGGGGGGGGGGGGAGAAAGAAAGAGTGATTTGCGTTAGTGCCAAGGGTACGGAGTTTTTGGTGAGAGCCAAAGAAGGTGGGAAAAATGTTAAGAGTCTTATAAATCATGGAATGCCAACCTCTGAGTAGCTAATGTCTTGTTGTATATCTAATGAACTGTAGAATTCCAAAAAGGTGCAACCAGATCATGATAAATGGATGATCTTAGTAAATGTTTACCCAGGGATTCCACAAG
Organism: Squalus acanthias; assembly: GCA_030390025.1. Taxonomy (NCBI): domain Eukaryota; kingdom Metazoa; phylum Chordata; class Chondrichthyes; order Squaliformes; family Squalidae; genus Squalus; species Squalus acanthias. The sequence goes on from CM059438.1 coordinate 89,907,931, forward strand.
GAACAAGTGGTCCCAATTTTCTCATTTTCAATTATTTGGTGGTGGAGTTGTGAAAAATAATGCGCTTTTTGCTGTGGACACCATCTGCAGAGTGGTTATAACAGCCCCCGCCCACCCCCTTAAATACAACAGGTGGTCAAATCATTGAAGACCAAGACAAAACTGGATAGGGGGGTCGACAAACAGAGCACCGGTGCCAAGACCAAGTCGGTAACTGAGTATGATGGGCCAAAACGAGGGCTATCATTTTGTCATGGTATGTTTTTTTTTTGGGGGGGGGGGGGGGGGGGTGGAAATCATAGATTAGTCATGGCAAAAATGTCAAATGCCATGGAAATCACAATAAAAATTGTGAACAGGTTTTGAGGAGCTATCGCTGCCGGTATTCCACTGGCAGGTACTAGGTCTCATTTCCCCTGGATGGCTGTGCAAAGTACTGGCTGCTATGTCTGGAGGATGGGGTAGTTGGAGATGCTGTGGTGTTTGTTGGTGGTGGGTGGAGGTGGCAGGGATGTACCTGTTGGTGGTCTTTGCCACTTGGGGTAGGTAAAGAGATCGGGCATAGATTGATAACGAGATCACATTCAGCAGTTTTACTGGTGTCAGCCAGTGGTTCAGTGGGTAGCACCCTCGCCTCTGAGTCAGAAGGTTGTGGGTTCAAGTCCCACTCCAGAGACTTGAGCACAAAAATCTAGGCCGACACTCCAATGCCGCACTGAGGGAGTGCTGCTCTGTTGGAGGTGCCGTCTTTCGGATGAGACGTCAAACCGAGGCCCCGTCTGCTCTCAGGTGAATGTAAAAGATCCCACGGCCACTATTTCGAAGAAGAGTTTCCCCGGTGTCCTGGCCAATATTTATCCCTCAATCAACATAATTAAAAAACAGGTGATAGCAAAATACTGCGGATGCTGGAAATCCGAAATAACAGAAAACGCTGGAAAAACTCAGCAGGCCAGTCAGCATCCGTGGAGAGAAACAGAGTTAACGTTTCAGGTCGAAGTCCTTTCGTCAGAACTGGAAAAAAGCAGGAAATGAAATAGATTTAAAGCAAGGATAAAGCTGGGAAAAGGGGGAGGGGATGAAAGAACAAAAGGAGAGATTAAGAGACATTGAGAGACATTAAGAGATGATCAAGGCAAGAGGAGGTGTTAATATGACAGGTTGAGAACAGATTATCTGGTCATTACCACATTGCTGTTTGTGGGAGCTTGCTGTGTGCAAATTGGCTGCCGTGTTTCCTACATTACAACAGTGACTACACTTCAAAAAGTACTTCATTGACTGTTAAGAACTTTGGGACGCCCGGTGGTCATGAAAGGCGCTATAGAAATGCAAGTCTTTCTTTATAGTGTTCCAGGTAGACTCCAACTTAAAGATGGAAGGAGTAGAGAGATGGGGAGACGAGAAGAATTGGGAGCGGTACCGTTACTACATGCATTCCTCCTGTAGGTGCGGGTTTCCCTTGCAAATCGGAGATAAGCTCCCTCTGTTGTTTGAGGGGTGTATTTATTTTCAACATGGAAGTAGATTTTTTGGGGTGTATTTATACTTTGGATCCATTCAATCTCCAGACACAATGTTCCTTAATATGAATTACACTGCCCTAAACAAGCACCATGAATGAGAGATACCAATGCTCATTAACACAGATCTGCCAGCTGGGATTTCGCAAGTCGAAAGTTTTCTGTTTGCAGCACTCAGCCAGGCTGTGAGATTCAAATGAAGGAGTAGTGTACAGGGACTAAAGGTAAAAAATTGAGTGGATCAAAGTTAAAAATGCACCAAAAGCATTCAGATACAATTAGTGTTAGCTCACCATCATATGCAACAGAAATAGCCTCCCTCATGTGTCAAAAAAAAAATTGTAGAATTGGAGGGTGAAAAAAAAAAAATCACAAACCAGATTGAAAATCACCAGATCCGTTACAAAGGTACAGCCTCAGTCATGAGATTGCACCACCTCCAATACACTCATTGAATGCCTTGGTTTGGTAATTCTAGCTGCTCTGCATTTAAACAAACAACTCAAGAGTGATGGAAAATCTTCGGGAACACACAAACTTGCAGTTATACAGTGCCTTACGCCCTTCAGGATGTCCCAAAGCGCTGCAGAGCCAAATTGGCAACATCCCACAAACAGCAAATGAGATGAATGACCAGTTAATCTGGGTATTTTTTTTGTTGGGTGGTGTCCCTTGAGGAACGCTGGGCAGAAAACCAGGAGAACTCCCTGCTCTCCTTCCCACATCATGAGATCTTCTACAACCACCTGAACAGGGCCTTGGTTTAAATGTCATATCTAAAAGACAGCACTCCTGCAATTCAGTACTCCTGGCGTATGCCACTGTAGTGTCAGCCGAAATTATGGCTCAAATCCAGAGTGAGGGCTTGAGGTGAGTGTATCACAACTGAGACAAGTTGACAATCGTCTCAGTTGGCACTACTCTCGCATCTGGTACAAGTGGGAGCACATTCAGCTCCCACTTGTCTCCATCAGCAGTTTTGCTGTTCTACAATACCTTCATCTGCCCAGTAATAGAATACTGCCGCTCTGCTCAACAGGGCACAGAGACAAGCCATCATTGCTCAACTAAACCCAAGCAAGGTGATAGGAGGATAATGATGATTTACCTCGCACCAGGATCTCTACATTAGGGAGATGTGACTGGGCAGTTAGGTCATGAGTGTGAGCCCAGCAGGTGCTGAAGGGAGTCCTCCAGAAGTACTGCTGCACCACAACCTTCTGCATCAATTCAGAAAGTCCACACACCATCAGCTGCAGAGCTTCATGCACGGTTTCTGCAGGTGGAACTCTCGCTCTTCCAGACAGTATTACTGCCTGCAATACTATCCCCTGTACTCAGAAACTTTAATGCAAAGTTAACCATCATTTGCTGAACCAGGGTCACTGGGGCAAGTATTAGCCTGTAAGACTGCTCATACATGCAGCTTTCCAATCATTCCTTCAAATGAAAAAACTACAAATATATATAGCTATTAAAACTGACATGCACCTTCAGAGGCCAAGTATGACCAGATCAACCACCTCAGTTAGTCTGTACATGAAACAGTTCTAAAATCATAAGAATGTACCTTTCCGATTATTCCATTTTGAATCCATTTTACAAATACAAATCTTGACATTATTCACCAAGTTATTTCCTGCTTTTTGAACTTCCATTCCTGCTATTTTCTCTTCATACGTTACTTGTTCCTAATTTAGATGCATGACAGCTGTTCTTAAGTTTTGTACTCTCTGTTTATTCTTCACCAGCTTATACTTGCTGTCTTCCAATCATTTGCTTAGCCTATTGCTCTTCAGGATCTTCCTGATCTTTTTCCAGCAACTCATCGCAGTCTCTTTGTAAATCTACAACTGATGAACTTATATATTTGGCTATTCCGTCCAGCTTTGGTCCCATATTCTAGTGCGTGCATGGTTGACGATTAACCAGCAGCACAGACTCCGTTCTCTACTCATTATTAAATGTTGAGAGAGAGAGAGAGAGCGCCATTTAAAAGCTTACCCTGGTCAAATCTGACAAAAATCCCATCCATCCAGATAGAGATTTTATCATCAGCTGTGTGACTGCATATTTATACCCAAACTATTCATTTCATATACCTGCTACCAGGCTAGTTTGTTAGAAGATAAGATTTTAATAGTAAGTCATATATATTTTCAAAAATCAGTGCATACCCATTAGGTGTACATCTGAGCCCCTTGGTAGAGATAGCTAAGTAACGAGCCTTTCAGGATAATAAAACATGGAGATAATTTTATACCAGATGTTTCCATTCAGCAATGTGACAGTGTTACAACAGATGAAGCGCTCTGCTGGTAATGAGGTCACAACCCACCGATGGTTCATGGGGATTACATTTATGAACAGCATAATAGCTAACTGCCTGTGCCAACAGCCACAATCCAACAATGGCCCTATTGTAAATGAACATACTACCCTTAAACAGTAATCTGAAATGGGGGATACAGCAACAATGAAATACAATACCATTCTCCCTGGTTCCCCCATTCACTGGCCCCCACTTCCCACAGGTGGGTTCCTAACCTGTGCGCCACACGAGGGGCAGGCTCCTCAACTCCAAGTGGAATAACCCGCACGTACCACAAGTCCTTCTATGCTGTGAAAAGGCAAGTCAGCAGCTCTACGACACTTAAGCACACAGTATTTCAGTTTCTCAATGTTGGCTGAGTTGTTATTCTCAACCGAGTTGCAGCAGTGTTAGACGATACTTTTTGTCAATGGTCCCAGGGATCCCTGATTCAGCGTGCATCATGGCTATAATTATATCATACAAGCTGGCATGCAATCCAGTTCATCCTATTCCAGAGATCTACCATCACTTCAACTTAAGTTCACCATCCAATTGTGTGTGTGTGTGTGTGTGTTATTTTGGGAGCATGTGAAACACCACGTGTTCCTGACCAGCTAGTGCACGGAGCAGGAAGCTTGCACACAGGCTGTTAAAATGACTGGAGCAGAAAACCACAAATTGCACTCTACAGGTGTTTAAACTAGGCCATAAAACTGTTTCAAAATGCAGCGCAGAATGGCAGATTTGAGGGAGAGAAATGCCTGTGCAGTGTCAGTGACTCCCAGGGGTTGTGAACGTACTATTAATCACAAAATAAAGGCAGTTAACAGATTAGCACTTACAAATGAGCCACTGTGCAAGTGCAAGGAACAAAACTACACAAAGATAAAGTATTACACTAGGCAGAAGAGATTTCTGCACACATGAGAAAATGAATCAGAATTGGCTGCTGCATGGAACATAAACTGAAGAAATGTCCGTAAGGGTATAAACGATTAATTCAGTAAAATGAAACTAATCCCATGGATACTATTATTAACGGCTCAGGATTATAACACAATTGTTCCAAACCTCTCATTTAAACTGCCTAGGGCAGTTTCCTGTGCAACTGATTTCAGTGTTTGATTGTGCCAAGGACGAACAAGATTTTAAATTTCACATTTAAAAAAAAACTAACATTTTGGAATCTGAAAACAATTCTCTTCAACCAACTAGAGCTATAACTGCTGAGTTCATATACAAGTTAAAAATTTGACATCAGTCTTCCATGACAGCAGTGCGAGAACCTTCTTGATCCTGGATCCAGTGAGCAGACCTGCTGCTGTAACAATTCCATCCCTTCACTCCTGAAGGGGTTACCCCAGGCTGGGGCACTGTTCCATGGCACCGCAGTGACTTACTCAAGTGGCCATTCTTCATACAAGCAGAAAGGCTATTCCACCATAATAGACACCACAGTGGAGCCTTTACAAGGGGGGGGAGGGGAATTACAGGATAACAATCAAGAGCAGGAACCCTGGTTGGTGGGAGGGGAGATGGGGAAGGGGGAGAAAGAGACAGAAACCAACCGTTGCATCCCAACAGCCACCCAGGCTAACACAGATTGAACATGGGACTGTCACACTTGCATCGCTCAGTTCCTCTTTGGGAAGTGTAGGAGCGAGAACGAGTTGACTGGGCTTTGGTAAGGGGATGAGAAGAGACAAATGCACAGGGATCAGAGGAATTCCTTGCTTCAGAAACACCAAAAATCTCAGAAGACATACCCAGGCAAACTATTACCCAACATGGACCTGGATCTGATGGACAGCAATACCACCGTCGGAGATGACCAAAGATTGGGGTTGACAACAAAAATAAATTCTCGTCAAAGACTGAAGCAATTGCTTGAAGATTACAAATTGATTGCATTTACATTTTACACATTTGCCATCACGTCCCTGCCAGGTCTAAAGACACCAGAATTAAAAAAGCACTCGAGTTTGGTCACAAAATGCTGTGAAGTAAGCAATCTTGTACACTGAATAATGTTGGTATTGTACAATATTAAAGCTGCAGTGCCCCCAGCTCCTTGCAACCTTTCAACACAGCTCCTTCAACTGCTAGCAAAGGTACGTCTGAAAATGCTGTGAAATATCGTTTGGCTCTCTTCACTCAGAGGGTGGTGAATCTTTGGAATTCTCTGCCCCAGAGGGCTGTGGATGCTGAGTCGTTGAGTATATCCAAGGTTGAGATAGAGATATTTTTGGACTCTAGGGGAATCAGGTGGGAAAATGGAGTTACGGTTTAAGATCAGCCATGATCTTACTGAATGGCGGAGCCAGCTCGAAGGGCCTACTCCTGCTCCTATTTCTTATGTTATGTACTTAAAAAGATGAAGTGAAAAATATGCAAGTTTTCACAGCAGTGGTCTGGATTGGAAATCTTCAGTTTGTCCGATTCAAAATCTGTGATTGGCGAGAACCAGAGGGTGAGGTGTGGGACAAGCTGAGAATTCAGCAATCCCATTCTTGAAATGTTCACCACAAAAACCTGAACACTGTCTTTTTAGATGAGGCTACACAAGTTTAATAAAATTTCCTCCCATGCTTTAGTCTTACGGGGCACATTCCAAATGCAGACAAAAGACCAGGTGAACATCTCTCAAGTCTCTCTCACTGCTACTCTCTGGCAGCTACCAAGTGGCCTGTGCACACAACCCAGCAGCAACTCAGTTCCCCAACCCACAGCGTGGGGATCAAGACTTGGCGGGGCAAGGGACCGATCCTGTGTTTTTCTATATTGGTGCTCCAACCTACACTAGCAGCTGGATATTTAAAGGCCAGCATCTTTTGCGAGCCTTTACTTAAGACTTCAAAGGAAAATAATCATGCAAGAACTGAGAAGCACTGCCACTTTACAGGAAAGCTGGGAGCTCCAAACAACTTCGGATACAAAAGACACTCCAGTTGCATTTCATGACTCCCTAACCGTGAAATCAGGACCCGTCAATAAAAATGAGAACACATTTGGCAGTGATTAAACAGCAGCATCTAATGCGCTCGGTTTCTTGTTGATTTGAGGGGTGTCGGGGAATGGGGGTGGGAAGGGGGCGAAGAACGAAGCAATATTTTTTTTCCTCCGAAAAAACATTTTCATGCATTTCAGCCGGTAGCAAGCAGCACAATGGCCGGCACTGAAGAGGCCATCACAGGTCTCCCCAGAGCACTCTGCAGCTGGTGGTCTGGAGATTGAATTCACACAATTTGAAGAGTCCACCTTGCAGACAGGACGTTTAAAAATGGAGACTGGAAAGAAAAAGAAAGTTGAAATTGTAACAGAAGGACTAATTTGCAGGGTTACAGGGAAAAAGCTGCGGTCTAGGACTAAATTGGACAGCTCTTTCAAAGAGTTGGCACAGGCACGACGGGCCGAATGGCCCCCTTCTGTTAAGACTCTATGATTCTAAGGATACAGACAAACCTCAGATTTTCTTCCCTTACCCTCTGCTTGACTCGTGTTGTGGAACAATTTCAAAAAGTTGCACCGACCAATCTTCACGTTACTGCTTAAACAGCGAGCATCAATGGATCACGGGAACCGTCACAACCAAGTCCAATCCTATTCTTAACCAACCTGCACACTTCCAGTAGGGGGGGGGGGGGGGGATGGGGGGGATGTGAAAAAATGCTCAGGAGCAGGAACCTTGGCCAGATTAACCCTTTCCTAATTTGGAAAGGCAGAGTCAAATTATAGCGACTCTAGCGTTACCCTATGGATTGAACTGGGGGACTTTCCCCAATCTGTATAGCTCAGTGCCACAGTAGCCACTGGGGGAGCTCGTTTTTTTGAAAAAAAACTTTGCCATAGCTTTTCTTTTAAAACCCACATTGCTCGTTCATGTGATTGACGCTTTTGAAATTTAAATCTCGATGAAGAACTCCTTTAATATGTAGAATAAATAATTGAACAAAGCTGGAAGTGAAAGTGGATCCATTTCAAATGGACAGCAGATTCCCGTGTAGAACCTTACATGGAACTAGATTTTATAGATTTAAGAATACAGTCTGTAGTGCGTTGCGAAATCTTGAGTGAAAGGGTTAGTTTTTAAACTAAATGGAAAAGGTACATATAAACACCACACACATTTACACACTTAAAAAAAAAAAGGAATCCCACAGCTCGAGAGCTAGGTGGCCAAAGACTAAATCACATTGGTGCAAACTTATTGGATCTACTGCCCATCTCCGTGAAGATCAATTCTGCCCTCATGCCACACAAAGAAATTGTGCAGTGGAAAACTGTTGAGCCCTTGATGTAGAAGTTAATTTGAAATGCCTCCATTTCCAGCTTTTAGTCTTCAAGTTCCTTTTATCCTGCGCGTGTTCACAACAGGGCTCTTCAGGAAGGTGGCTAGCATTTGGCCTCGGGGCACGGCAAGGCCATCTTAAATCAGCGCCAGAGAATATCGGCAACCAGGAGATGGCACAAGTCATCAGCAGGCGTGGACCCCAGCAGCAACCACAAAAAAAACCCTCTACATCAATAGCTCAGGAATCCTTTTCCTTGCCTTTTGAAGAGCTTGGACCCTGAAGGGCTTCTGTCCTTCACACAGGCTACAAATGGCATCGAGAGGGGCGGGGGAAGGGAGCATTTAAACATAAAAGGCTGTAGAAGGACAAGGAAAAAAAATCTGAGAGACTTGGCCGCAGTCACAGGACAAGACCCTTCAAAAGGAAGGTCAGGACCAACTACAGGTCCCACCTGCTAAAGGCGACAAAAGATCCTTCATGTTTTTTGTTTCAAAACAGAACTCTAATATTCAACAAGTTATTGATTCCGAACGAACGAATGAAGCACCGAAATACTATGGATGTAACCATGCTTACAGTACAGAGAATGGAGTCATTTGAAACAGGTCTACGATTTCCTTGTTTAGAAAATTAGATTCTTCGGTTAGGATCACCCACAGAAATTAATAGTTCAGAAAGACAATTGCCACTGCCTCCTAAATAAAGCAAGCAAAGCTCTCCGGCATGGATTACATTCACAAGATGTGTCGACATAAAAGTCAACATATAGTTTGTGCACAACAAATTGATGAGGCCACTTTAGGGCAGTATGAAAGCACTGCACATTACGCTCAAATATATGCTACTCAATATTAAAACTATACTTAGAAGCCATTTCAGGTCTGTCTGATCGCAAATGCTTACTGCCCTGATTTGCTGGTGACTGAGAAATGTCTAAAACCGACAACACCAGGAATTTTCCCAATATCTCCACTGCTCCTAGTTACACAGGTCTGATCTGAACAGCCACACAAAGCAAGTCTGCTGAACCATAAACCTCCAACAATCAAAAATATTAGTGAAAACTGATTAATGCACATCCCTTCAACAAAGCAGTCTTTCAATTCCTGCAACTAATTTGGGCTCTTTTCACTAGAACAGAAAAGGTTAAGAGATCTGATAGGGCCATTCAAAGTTATGAGAAGTTTTGATGAGGTAAATCTGGAAAAACATTCCACTGGTTGGCGAGTCAGTAACTAAAGGGCATAAAGTTACGATCACCAGCAAAAGGATGAAGGGAGAGATTAGGAGAATTAATTTTTTTTTTTTTTTATATAGAGCTTTAGGACACAATGCTCTACCAGAAACAGCGGTGGAAGCAAAATTCAAAACATTTGAAAAGGAAATATTTAAAAGGGTGTGGGGAAAAGGGCAGGGAAATTCGACCAAGTGCGTTGCTCTTTTAGAGAGCCAGCACAGGCACTATGGACCCCACGGCCTCCTTCTGTGGTGCAAAATTCTATGATTATTTCTACAAGCTGGATTTTAACACAAATACAAATCACGTCTAACACATCCGATCTTCATTATAGAGAGAGCACAAAACTGGCCATAACAAGCAACTTATGAAACAAACTGCACAGCAGTTAATAAAATAAGCGCCCCCCGCTACCCCACCCCTCTTTCCACATCCCCATCTAACGTTATAATCTAGTTTTTCCTCCCCCGCCCACTGCTCCACAGACATACACTGTTCAAGCTGTCAAAAGGTGCAAAGCATGCGAGAAGGGATTTTTTTTTTTAAATATAAATGGGACTGCTCACCAGATGATTAAGCCAAAACTCATAGGGCATTAACCTCACAGCACTGCTGCAGCAGCAAGCCTGACTTCTGGTGGCTGAGCGCCAAAGCAAGAGAGGCAACTGCAGCCCCCGGAGACATCAAATCCCATCCGAAGAAATATTCCCCCGACACATCTAGCGGCAGCCGCAATGGAAAGTGCCGCTGTCGCCGCCATCCCCTGGCCACAGGACAGGCAAGTAATGGGGTGCTCTGCTCGCTGGCCTACACACACCTTCCTGGCTAGAAGTGAGAAACACAATCTGCATGCAGGGTCACTGGTGGTGCTGTGGGATCAGCTGTGCCATGTAAATAAGGCAGATCCCACCGCACTGACAGTCACCCCCCCCCCAACCACATATTGGCGCTGCTTCCAGCTGCAGTTCTGTAATAGAAATACACCACGGAGCAGCAGGACTGGACTCGAGTCTGCAATTCCCTGCTCTCTGCATGTTCCTATTTTCGGTTGATTGGACTGGGGTACTGACCAGAGGTCATCCCTGTACATTACCCCTCCCCGCCCCAAGAAAAAGGTAGAACTCAGGTGAGCAAGTTACCCGAGTCACTCGTGTATTTCCAAATCACTGCTTATAAAGCAGTGCTGGAAGTGTCCTGTGCAGATTGTCTGTTCTATTGCCCAGAGAACTGCAAAAGCTGTGGACTATTAGCAAAGTTACGGGGAAGCCCGACCAAAGCAAGGTTACAAGGGCCTAACTGAGGGAGGAAAGGGAGAGACAGAGACACAGAGACGGGGGAGTGGAAGGAGCAAGATGGGGCAAGGGAAAGGCAGAAAGAAACAGGAAAGAAAAAATAGGCGAGAAAGAAAAGGGAATAAAATATTTCCCTATTCCACAAAAGCTGCTTTCTGCAAATACCCTTTGAGAAGTCAACTCAAACGCCACTTACAAAATATCAGTCCAAGAAAAGTGCATACCAAGTATTTTGTAGTAATCCTCCCAGGCTTTGGAATAATCCAGCTGACCACTTTGGCCACCATTCTGATCTGTGGGCAGGTTTAAAAAAATTACATTTCACAAACTGATTATCAAATACATATTTCAAAAAAAAGGTCAGATCTTTCGCAAATCAAAAGCAGCCCAGCAATGTTCCCCCTAAGGTGTGTGGTCGCATGGCCGCACATCAATCGGGAGGTCCCGCGCAGGCCGCTCACAAGCTGTTGCTGCTGGAAGATACCGCGCAGCAAATTTAAAGGGACCGCGCACGGGAGAAAAAAAATTAGAGGGAATATTGAGCCCCGCAGAGCACTAACGTGCAGTTAGCAAGTGCTCCTCACTAACGTTTGCTCAAGATTCATAATCCCAACCAAGTTTTGCTCGAGGACAACTCAGACCGTACCCCTCCCGCACAAATCGGGTTAGATTCCTACTTCATTTTATGGTCTACTGATTGCAGCGGCGAGGGGGGCGTTCTGCCATATTCTACTCCCCTCAATGAAATATTCATTTCTTCTGCTATCTATAACCAAGTTACACCTGATGACGCAACATGCTGTACCACAGAATGACAGGTGCAATCCTACGATTTCCACACACAGGAAATTCCTAATTTAATACTTGGCATTATCGATTGTTCCCGAGAGTTCCCAATCGCAGTCGCGTCAGACAGAGGCAGTGAGCAAAGACCATGCGCTCCCAGACTGGCGAAAAATAATTTCCACAGCAGCAAAGGTCTGCACTCTTAAAAGATAACTCTTCTCCCTCCCAAACTGTCTAAATTGTATGGTCTTCCAACTTTTTTTGGGGGGGGGGGGGGGGGTGAGCGGGAAGAGGAGAAAGAGACTGTATTCTAAAATGAAGTATTTATTTGTTGTCCCTGATCATATTACACTAAGTAGTGCAACATCTGAGCAGATTCCAGTTGATACCATTGGAGACTTTATCTTGCAGTCCAGATACATACACATATCCCGCTCGACCTCTTTGCCTGTCAAATTTTACAAGAAGATTAGGCATCTCTACCAATGAGCCACTATCCTGCATGAAACAGTGAAGAAATACAGCAGGTGCAGCCACAAAGCTGTTACTGAACTTTGCAGGTGGGGCGAGGGAAAGAGAAGAGGTCCTGAATTTTGAGGAGGGGGTGAAGAGGGGAGAAGAGGAGGCAGAGACTCATTGCAATTTGTAGGACCACATTTAAAATCGTTTAGAAGCACCAACAGAAATCCCACGTTGAATTCTAGACCTTTATACCATTTGGAAGTGCATGGTACCACACAACATTTTGACTTCAGTGGAAAGAGGCTCTTCAAGACGATTCACATAATGGTAGGGCAGATCAGGAAAATGGCGAAGCACAATAGTTATGTTCTGTCCAAAACCGAACAGGCCAAATGAAGGTAGAAGAGCAATTCCCTGTATTTTTGGAGGAGCAGAGGGTGGGGTTCGAGGCACAACTGACCTTAATTTCAGAACTCTCTTTGGGAAAACTGCAGCGACAAACTCGAACTCACTCAGTCACTCTATGGAACTCCAATACAGCACATGAATTAGCAAGGATCACCAATCAGCAGTGCACAAATCACCCTGTAACAAAGCTCAGTAACGAACACCTTCTGTGCTCAAGGTATTTTCCCTACACGTCAAAAGTACATTATTGGCTGTACGGCGTTTTGGGACGTTCCAAGGCGCTATATAAATACAAGTCTTTTTCTTTCTTTTCCTCCACCCCAACATCAGTGTGCAAACATCAAAATATTCGTAGCATCAGTGAGCTTTTGAATGGAAACCACTCATTTGATAGAAAATATCCAGTGTGGAAGTTGGTTAAGAGGTTAGTAGTTAGAGAATGACTTGAGTAAAATATTTTAATAAAAAGTTAGGAAAACCCTGCACTTGGCACCACAAAGCACAATTCTTGTACGAGTAAAGCTACATTTAATACGAGGTTTCGTGTTAAATTTGCAAAAAAAAAATCATGGCTCATTTTGAAAGTACACACATTAATAGGGCAGTAAACTGGTGCTCGTGTAAGTTATACCACTGACGAGGAGAATGATCCCGACATGAAATGATCTACTTGGAACAGGATTTCTGGAAAAACGAAGATTAAAAGCAACACATTTAAACCTTTACAGCACAGCCAGTTACCAGCCTTTGGCAGCTGAACCCTGTGTAGCCAGCATTGCACTGGGTGCTTTCTGAAGTCCCTCAGCCTGTGCTCCTCTGCAGTTCTTAGTGGTGACAGCTCGTTTGTTAACACATGCTAAAACTCAATGGTGTAGTTCAGAGTCCATGTCACTTGTGATCCTGGGCTGACAAGATCGGATTGGTTAAGTGTAGTTCACGCATTATTTTTTAACTGATCTAGAGTTTGTTCTCAACAGGTTATATAAATTACAACTGGGACAAACCACTTTGGTCAGAAACTGAATTTTGAACCTTGAAAGGGGAGGGTCAGAAAGGGATTGCGCTCTAATTAGAAGCAAATAAAACAAAGCATTCCATTTGAGATTCATCTCAAATGAAGGATAGTTTCATTGGTCTTTCCGATCTGATTAACAAGCAACTAGCACAGATTACTGAGGATATAAGAAGCTCACCACAAAGGGAAACATACTGTACACAAGTTCAGAGGGAAAGATCGGTAGAATATATTGTTTATACAACGGCCCATAACTTAATACTTCCAAAAGTCTTACGAGTGATTTAAAAACAAATTTGCCAATAACTAATTGTTCTTCACACAATACCCTAAAATAGCCAACCTACAATACGACAGCCCAGAGTTGGATTCCAGTCTGCCATATTTTTCAAATGCTTGTATTTAACTACACAGCAACATAGCATGTAAACATACAGTACAACACTTATTGACTGAAACTACACATTGTAGGAGCTCACATTTTGCAATAAGGGATATTTGGTGGTGGGCCAATTATTTTGTACCCATCCCCAGTAATATGCAAACCTGGGTCAGGAACAGCACAGAAATTCCCTCTACACTAACCCAACAATCTGCTTCAGCTCCCAATCTCAGAAGACCATCTCCCCTACTGTAACACTGAAATGTCCAATTCCCACATCCGGGATTCTTGGCCATTATAGAAATTTACGGCACAGGAGGCCATTCAGCCCATCGTGTCTGTGCCGGCCGAAAGAGAGCGATCCAGCCTAATCCCACTTTCCAGCTCTTGGTCCGTAGCCCTGTAGGTTACGGCACTTCAAGTGCATATCAAAGTACTTTTTAAATGCGATGAGGGTTTCTGCCTCTACCACCCTTTCAGGCAGTGAGTTCCAGACCCCCCACCACACACTGGGTGAAAAAAGTTCTCAACTCCCCTCGAATCCTTCTACCAATTGCTTTAAATGTATGTCCCCTGGTTATTGAACTCTCGAAGGGAAATAGATTCTTCCTATCCATTGCCAACTTAGTGGACAGTTTTATGCTGTGGACTTGCACACACTAAAATAAATGTAAAAATCTAACAAAACAAGAACACTGGAAATATACAGCAGTCCATGAGCATCCGTAAAGAGGTTAACATTGATTGTGGACCCTTCATGGTAAATAGAAATCAGAACTCCTTAATAAGACTGCATAAAACAATTTGGGGATGGGGGGGGGGGGGGGGAAGAGAACGAGAAAGAGAGACATACCAGTAGTTTGTGTTTTATTTCACATACTAGAAATTGTGTTGAGGCTATCCCAAACTCACAGCACCCTTAACAGATAGACAAACAGAAGACTTTCAACCCAAATGCTTGGTCTTGATTAGGACCGAGGTCTCAGATGAGAGGACAGTTTTAGAACACACAGGCCGTGTCCCCTAATTATTGGGGGGTAAAGTAGAGTTTTAATATTAGAAGCGATGTTGATTCTGGGACTGCACAGGTAATAACTGAAAAGTGCGGGGCGGCAGAAAGTGGAAGGTATTTGCCCGTATTGTTGAAAAAAAAAATTTCTCTTCACAAATACACACCTGAATTTTGTTGCGAGTTCTGCCCCATTGTTGCTTGCTGTTGCTGGCTAGGCTGCTGGTAAAACTGGGAGATGTAGGCTGACCAGGCTGCTGTACCCAAATGCTGTGCAGCTTTACCTAGACACACACACAGTGTCACAGTAACTATCACTGACTAATTTTGGTAGCTTTTACTTGTGTGGTAGGAATATTTCATTATGCAGTGACATTACTGCTCGTGATCTCAAGTTCGAATTTTTCTTTAAGTCTAATTTTGAATCATGTGACCGTAACTCCGCACCCCCCCCCAACCAAAAATAAGTGTATCCAAAGGAATCCGAATCCAAGTACCTCCCCGGTTAATGCCTTCTTGGTTGTTACCAGTGACATTGGATTTGATCGTCTTCCTATTGAATTCCTCTTCACACGAAAGAACATCAGCAAGGCCAATATTAACCATCTCAACACATCCACCCAGTCATAAGATGCTTTAGTAAAAGCATAAAAGTGATAAAAACAGGATAAAATGATTAGTGCACCATGTGACTGGGCTTTCAAATAGCTTTGTCAAAGTATATGCATAGCTTTTTGGAAAGGTGGGGGCGGGGGAGGGGGGGGAAGAAGAGTTAATGCCCCATTCAAGGCTACCCATATCTTCCTTGGTACACACAAGAGGCCGAGTGGTAAGAGATACTGCACCGAGTCCAACCTAAAACATTGTGCAACACAACCTCCACTTGAAAAGCCCCCTCAATGAGGTGATTGTAAGTGGCCAGGAGCAGCTCACTGCTTCTGCAATGGAACTAACTGGGAGATGGTGGAAGACGTCAAGCCAAGCACGCAAGCTGAGAACAGAGTTAACAAGCTAGGGCTGCCCAGCGTGCAGCAGCTCCACTATAGTATTTAACTAGAAAAAAAGGTGAACCCAGTCTGGTCAGAACAGACGCCATCGCATTCCTTTGTCCAGGAATCCATACCAAAACATAAATTATTCCCATTCAGCAGTTCAGTTGACATGTACAATATTCATCCAAAGAATAATTTTGTTCGTACCATTTTGTCTCAGACTTTTCATCATCCTTTACTCATCAATTTTGGAAGAAAGTGAATTGTATGGGTAAATGAAATTGTGTTACTGTGAAATATAATGGGTGCAAATTTTTATGTTTAAAACCTTCTTTGGGCAGTTCCTGAGAAAACTGCTGATTAAGAGTTGGAATTTTTTGATCAATTTGACTTTCACTTGGCTATCTTCCTCACTTCCATTTACATTAGACTGAAGGTTATACTTCAATTAGACTATCAATAGCATTATACAGGAATTGTGACAAAAATGTATGCTATCTGTATAGTTTGTATTACATTACTAACAGATCTCCCATGGCAATGTCCATATAGTAAGTCAGGAGACAAGCTGTTCATACAGTCACAATGTCACTGCTGGTAATACACAAATGTTATACCATGGAATGAATAATGTATTATCACACTGCTACAGTGCCACTGTGTAGGCTTTATGCCCTCAGTCTAATATCTAAGTAAACAATGCTTCAGGAACTCAGTCCTTAAAATGAATGCTTGGGCCAGTTACAGGTCAAGTCAATGAAATGTCCTTTAAAGGGAACTTGAATTTGTGACGGGAGACTTCCAGTGAGAAGAGGCAAGTTAATTAGTTGTGATTGTAATGAGTCAGGGGCAACTCACTATCCTGGAACTTAGGAAGTGGGGGCTGGGGTGGAATTTCCCCCAGAGTTTTCCTGAATTGGCTGCAGATTTTTCTCTCTCTCTCTCTCAGGAGATAGTGTTGCTAGGTTGGTGAATGGTGTGTGAGGTTGCACGACTGACTGAATGGAGTAGGCCTGGTGGTCTTTTCCTGCCCTTCTCACATGTCATATGTCGACTGCTGGGTTTCTTTGGCTGACAGGTCAAATTACAATCTTGGACAGTGTGGAACTGGCACGTTCTTGGAAAGAGGAGCTGAATCTGTATTTTGACATTGTTTTGCATCTGTAAGAAAGAGAGCTGGGTGGAGAGAATATGCAAACCACTATGATTGCAAGAATAATTGTATAAAACATTTAAACTCTCCTACAGCTTTGGAGCTGTTCAATTGTTCAGTCTGTTTTAACTAGTCTGTGGTCTGCCACAACTGGAGTTGATGTTGGAACCAGCCAATTAGAAGTAGTAAAATACATTTGGGTGAATTAGAATAAATTAGGAAATAATTAGAATGAATCTGACTATGGTTAAGACTGGCTGAGATGGATGATACAAGCAAATTTTGCACTTACAGGAACTGTGTGTAGTGCAACTTAACATGCTGAATGAGTGAATAGAAAGATCTTGCTCAGCCTGTTGAATTTCAATAGCTGTCTGTGCAGCATGTCCTTTTATACACTGAGAAGGGTGATGAAAAGCCTCCGCTGTACCAGGCCTTTAATGAAGCACTGGAATAAATGGAAACCAAACCTAACACCCAACCAATACTACAGTGTGCTGGTAAAGGGTCAAAGGGTGATAAGAAAATACAGCTGCTGTTAGATGTAAACAAATCAGACACTCACTTGGATCTTGCTGCCCTTGCTGCTGCCAAGGTTGGTACGTACTTCCCCATCCCTGTGTCATAAAGGCTTGTGGAGGACCACTATGTTTGAAAAAGGATAAATGAGCACAAACAAATTTAAAACAAGCTGTAGTCCGATAGAATTATATAATTTCTACATTGGTCCTGGTATCTGCTATCTATTCTTTGAGAGTGATGTGGGGGGTGGGGGGGGTAAACTAGGGTGTCGGTTCCAAAATGACACTGCTCAGGAACCGAAAATTAGAATTTGAGATAACCTTCCATGGCAGACCTGGCATTGATACCCGAACCAGGTAGGTCTGCAGCACTCCAGGGACTGCTGACAAACCAGCAAGTCTGATTCATGACAACGACTTGGAGGGGAAAAGAGAGAAAGAGATAGTAGACGACATTCCTAGTCAAACAAACAGTGGTAAAGTTATAGTCATCTGCTCTGGGAAGTGTCGTTGGTTTAGGTTGCTAAACTGTGTACTCTTGGGGTACCTAAGCTGTGGGTCTTGCCAACCTGTGCCTATGCTGTCTGGACTTAAGTGGAACGTGTCCCTAAGGGCAGAGAGTGTGCACCCAGTATCAGTCAAGGATTTCTCAGTAGTTTAGTTTGGAGACTCAAAATATGGTAATGAGCTTCCACATGCATCAGAGAACTGGCTGACCAAAAATCTCAAAACCCTGAAAACATGGTATTAAACACACATTGTTAAAGCCCCGCCCCAAAGAAATTAAACAAACCAACGTGTGGGACACGTCAGAAAGAAAGTGCCAAGGGGTACTGGTAAGCTGGCCTGACACATTACAGCTTCCACTCCAAAGCAAACACTCGTCAGCTCAACAAGGAGTACGAACATTAAGTGAACATCGATTCCACTGAATGAAGCCAAGTGAAAACAATCATCCAAGGATAAAATGCAAATACTGCACAATTATGACTCTTACTTTTGATGGTGTCCAGGTGGTCCTTGACTATAAGGGCTTGTGTTAAATCCTCCAGGGCCACCAGGTCCTGGACCCTAAAAGTGCACAAAAAACATTTAAGCTAAGAAAGAGAAAGAACGAACTTGAATTTATACAGCACTGTTCACAAGCTCAGGATGTCTGAAGCGCTTTACTAGATGAGGTATTTTATTTTGAAATGCTGTCACTATTGTAATGTAGGAACAGCAAACAATTTGCACACAGCAAGGTCCCACACATCGCAATGACATTAAATGACCACATAATCGTTTTAGGTGTTGGTTGAGGGATAAAATGTCGGCCAGGACACCGGGAGAACTCCCCTGCTCTTCTTCGAATAGAGATGAGAGATCTTTATGTCCACCTGACAGGGAAGATGCGGTCTTGGTTTAATGTCTCATCCGAAAGACAGCGCTCACTCAGTACTGCACTGAAGTGTCAGCCTAGATTGCGCGCTCAAATCTTGAGTGGGGTTTGAACACACTCCCTTCTGCATCAGATGTGAGAGTGCTACCATTGAACCAAGGCTGACAGCTAAGAACCTGGAGTCCTTCAGATGGATTGCACAAGCACCATCGTTTCAACAAGACGTTCCACAGAATCTTTCAATTTTAATCCCCTTATTTGCTATACAGTTAGAACTCCCTATGATGCACACACGCGCGATTTAAAACAGCACTGGCCAGGGTCTGGGATAGTTGTTTTAGATAAAGTTTTGGAACCAAAAGCTAATCTGTAAAACAAAAGGTTGGGGTGAAAGAAATGGGAAATTTAGGTGGCAGTGAAAAACTCAAAACTCACCCCATTGATTTTTTCTTCTATTAACTGTCTAGCATGCTCGATCTGTTGTAGAGCTCCACGGATGATGAATATTCGGATATTAGGGTCAGAATTTGGTGGTGGGTTTCTCTGTAGTTCTACATGTGCTCCTGTTTGCTGGTTAATGCTTTTGATGGTCTCTCCACCTGAAGAACAAGATGGAAATGTTAAAGTGCCCTCAGAACAGATTTAACTATATAGAGTTCTTTCCAGAATACAATTAATTGAATTATTATATGCGCTACAGGCATCCTCAAACCACTTGACAATGTAGGTAACTGAAGTCACTGGTTCATCAAACATGAACTACCCCATTGACAGATGCAGATGTTGAGGCAGTTTGTGAAAAGCCTCCATGTGAAGCTTAGTTGCAGTAGACTAGGCCTATATTCTCTAGAGTTTAGAAGAATGAGAGGTGATCTCATTGAAACATACAAAATTCTTACAGGGTTTGACAGGGTAGATGCTGGGAGGATGTTTCCCCTGGCTGGGGAGTCTAGAACCAGGGGTCACAGTCTCAGGATAAGGGGTTGGTCATTTAGGACTGAAATGAGGAGAAATTTCTTCACTCAGAGGGTGGCGAATCTTTGGAATTCTCTACCCCAGAGGGCTGTGGAAGCTCAGTCATTGAGTATATTCAAGACAGAGATCGATAGATTTTTGAATATTAAGGGAATCAAGGATAGTGCAGGAAAGTGGAGATGAGGTAGAAGATCAGCCATGATCTTATTGAATGGCGGAGCAGGCTCGAAGGGCCAAATGGCCTACTCCTGCTCCTATTTCTTATGTTATGAAGTGTGCACTGATTCATCTTGAAGGATTTTGGACTTTTCAATATGGACTTTTAATACCAGTTTTAAGGAAAACTAAAAGGATGGGCT
This sequence comes from Squalus acanthias, assembly GCA_030390025.1. NCBI lineage: Eukaryota > Metazoa > Chordata > Chondrichthyes > Squaliformes > Squalidae > Squalus > Squalus acanthias. The sequence goes on from CM059438.1 coordinate 89,928,032, forward strand.
AGAAACTCTGGATTGCTTGCTACTAGAGTAGAATTTGGTTGAAAGTATTAAAGGATCAAACACAGAATGGTTAAACTTGACTGTTCAAGACGGCATACTGGAAAGCTCGACCAAGTTTGCAAAGGTATTATTGCTTCAGACTGTTGAAAACTAACTGAAACTTGATGTACTTTCGTGGAGATACGGACGAGGTTAAAGATAAGACAGCTGCCGGACTAGATCTTGGAAGACTGTGAGAAACAGTCATATACAATGGCAAACTGCTTTTGCATCAGCGAGAGAGATATTAAACAGCCATTTTAGCACGTTCGAGACGACAGACCAGAAGCAGAGACCAAGAGGACGCCAACGAAAAATTGACCCCTCACTCTACCGAAGCAGCAGAATTGATCATGGAGTTGAGTTGTACTACAAAGGTTGTAAGCATCTCTCTCTGCAAAACGCAATTTAGAAACATTTTCAGCTTCAGTTGATCCATACCTCAGACACCCTAAAAAAGTAAAGAGCCTTTAAAAAAAAAATGCCCTACAATCTAATGTCACACTGTTGCTAAATGTGGTCATTGGCTAGACAACCAGCCTTGACCTTCAGCCCTGGTAACATGGTCTCAGACCACAAGGCAATTCATAATGCATCACATGCAAACTACAACTCACAAAAACATGAATAAACCCTGAAACGCCACAAATCTCAACGAGGCAGTGAAGCTTCTACAATGCACTACATCAAACAAACACCGAGGTTCACACCTGCAACTCCAAGTTGGGAGGTGGAACGGTGAGGAGGGAGGCCACCTGGCTCATTAACGCATCTCCCAGCAACCAAATCAAGCACTGCACAGGCCTAAGAGCAGGCTGCTTGCCATTCCACTGGGGAATGGAGAAGGGAATCAGGAAGCACAAAAAGAAGAAAACAACATTGTAAAACTTCCATTGTATAAAGAGAGCAAGCATTAACTGACCAAGGTTTAAAGGCTCCAACCTCATCCCCCGGGACCTGATCTGCATAAAGCACCTGAACATTGCTTGTACTGTTCTGGTCAGGTCATTTGAACCCTTTGTAGTTCACGCGCAAGCAACTATGTGGCGTGCAGCGGATGTACCAACTTTAGTTAGCACTTGGGCAAATCAGAATATTTCAAATTTAATGCAGATGAGAAGATTGGCTGTAGATCAACCTGATGGAGACAGCCATTATATTTGAACAAATACCTTTTCTCTTTGTTTAATAGTCATCAAAAATGCCCAAGTTCTCTAAACTGATCAAAACACAATAGTTGGATGTCCTTTCCAGATACACAGCATTCTGTCAGAAGACACCAATCTGGTAAAAAGCAAGACCAGCTGCTCATACTAATTGTACATATCTCATTATGCAGCATCAGGAGTTCAGATGTATTTTTCTTAGTTAATTTGGTGGGGGATTGGGGGGGGGGGGGGGCGCGGCGGGGGCAGAGAGAAAAGACTGCAATTGATGGCAAAAACAATTAAGCAAGTTTTAACATTTGACACATGAACAATGTTCTTGTTGGAAATACCGACAACCTAAATTGCTCACTAAACCCACAAGCAGAAATTAACAGCAATACACCACCACCACCACAAACAACTAGTGGAAAATGCCCAACAGTACAGAACAAATGTGCAGATATAATGGGGAAAAAAATGCGATCACATCTTTTGAGAATACTTTTTTTTTAAAAAGACAGCATTAATCACAGGCAATCATTAAAGAAGGATGAGCAGTCAGAACGGCAAATTTGTGCGACCAGAGCGAGCTATCATGTTAACAATTCCTGTGACAAAAAATCGGGTCAGGACATTTGACTTACAACAGCAATTGCAAGGGCCCAAGCAAAAACCTCATCAATGAACAATGGTGCTAACTTTATTAATGCTGTAACCTGTGGGGTTGACAACACCACCACAAAATTCAGAAACATGATACTGCAATATATGTTGAACACTGTCAGCAGACTAGATCAAGCTGGAGGCACTTAACGATTCAAAGCATAGAATTCAAACAGCCTGCAACTACAGCAAGTTTAAAAAAAAACTCAAAGAAGGGTCTAATGTGCTGTGTTTAATTTGGAAAAAAATAATTTTTCTCAAGTTTGCTCCATACTGCAAAAAAATAACCCTGCCTTATGGTTAATCTTAAACTTTGTATTCAGGAAAACAAAATGCATCCTATAAAATTTAATAGGCTGTAAAAAGCCTGTTAGCAATTACTAAATTGATATTCATGTGCTAAAGAAGTTCATTCACAAAGATTTCTCTCATAGCACAATTCTTACCCTCCCCCCAAACAGTTACTGTGGAAAGTGCCTTTTTAATTGCATCCTTTTGTAATGTTTGTAGACAGCAGGGACAGTACCTGTTAAACATATGGAAGCCAAGGAACTTAAAAAAAAACGATGCTATTCCCCCTACAAAATCAATTAAAGCGTGGCCTTCCTAGATGTAGCCAATTTACGCCTTCTCTTCACTGCTTTATTCACCGAACAATCTGAGCTCAAAGCCTTTTCAAACCCGCACGCTGATTAAAATCTAATGTTTATGTCCTAACATCAATTACTTGTTGAGTTGTGTGCGCTTGCTCTGACTGCTTCTCTCACTCCGTCCCCCTCCTCCAGTGTGTCCAAAGGGATGCCCTTGGTGGTTAATGCACCCACTGGGGGAGGTCACACACAAGACGCTTGGTGGCCAGTCACAGACACGTTCAACAGTCAGTCTATTCTTCCGCCTGACAGGGGTGCAATGTGAAACCGACTGCAATGGTACTTGATGAAAATTGTAAAGCAATTAATCAAACCACTAAAAAGACAGCAGTGACACTGCCCAGCACTAGAGAATTATCCATCAATTTTTTTTTATCATGGTAATATGGCGAAGAGAAGTAACGATTTATCTTCTAGCTCCTGCCTTCACCCAACACAGAAAGCACTTGACGTTTCTATTGCCTCGTCGCCTTTTCAGAATTCTTTCAGCTGGTCAGAGCCACTGAAAAGGCAATGCCGGACATCAACTTTAGAGACTGGGAGATAGAGTGATCCTGAAAAGACCCATGAAACATTGGTTATGCAGTCAGATTTCAATTGCACTCCCTCCAAAGAGGGACGGGGGGTGAGGGGAGATTCACACAAGATCATGAACCGAAACCTCAACCACCAACAATTAATGTCACATTAGCTTCAGCATATTGTAACTCACGTTAAGCCGTGGATGTGCACAATGAGGCGCTGGGTTTTCAAAGCGTGTGCTTCTTCACCCGCCCCTGTTCTCACAACCACAATATAGTCAAATGAACTGGTCTTTTTTAATGTGGGTTTGTGGTTTTGAGGGGGGGGGTGGGGTGAAAAAAGAGAGAAGAGAACCAATTTTGGGTGATCTCAGTCACGTTTCATCTTAAAAACAGCTCCATTCAGCCATCATTAGTTTAGTTAAAACAGGTCAAGGGTTGTGTCAGAAATTTAAGCCACTTCATTATTCTCTTCATGAAAATGTAAAGGAGTCCTACGAAGTTTAACTCTCAAAAAAAAAAGGCTTCAAAGATCTCAGACTTTACAAAGGGAAAATATGCCTTTTAAATTTCTAAAAGCGACTCTTTTCTAACTACTTTGCGTTTTACCCTCTTGCTGTAAATTAAAAAGGCTAAGATTTGAATCACTAGTTTCACACATTGGACATAAACGATAAATGCTGAACATTTTAACGAATGTAGTGCATATAACATTAAAACAGTAAGAAAGGTTTGGTTAGGATAGCTTTAGACATATCGTTAGAACAGTTGAGACTTTAAACCTAGTTAATGAAAAAAAGAATGCAACACGGCACTTATAAAATGTGCCAGTGTAATCTTTGAATGAGGGGGTCAGTTTTTGCTAATCACCACCTGTGACTTTACTTAGCTTTGTGAGCTACCCATTCAGTATCATATGTGTTATGCATTTGTCCACACCCCTCAAGAGGTCTCCATTTAATCTTGAATCTGCCCAGAACACTCTTGAAATCCAGTATTGTCACCAGGCTCATTTAGTCTACTGGTAACAGTAAGCTAGAGAAAATCATAATTGACCAACATGCTTTGATGTTTGACATTCTTAAAGCATCACCTCAATCTGCTCCCACCACTCCCATTATCAGGTAATTTAGCTTTGCATTATACGGTACAAAATTCTCTCTCCAAACACTAAAATCAAATCCAGAGTGAGAAAGCGCCATTCAGGCCAACAACCACACTTCTTCCAGGGTCTATGTAATTATTCTATCAGGGACTGAACCTCGACAACCAACATCACCTGCTGTTCCTACTTTAAGAAACACCAAGTTCCTCCCAAGAAGAAAAAAAATACAAGCAGTGCTGTTAGTATCTCTATAATCATCAATTCCACTTCAACAATTATCGATCCAACATTTCTTTTAAGGTGCTGATCGACCCAGAATCAACTACCTCTGCTGGGAGTCTGCTCCACATACCCATTATGTATTGGGAGGGGGTTCTAATCTTTAAACTTGTGAATGCGGTACTTGGGTCATCTAGTTATTGCTCATTATACAATCCAAGTAACTTGCTTCAACGCAAAAATCTGAAAGGACAAAAATTGCATGACTAGACTTTTCTTTTAAAAGTTGTAAAGTAGACAGCACCAAAATTCCACATGCTCTCAAATGACACTTTATTAAAAAGAAAACTAGTGACCATACTGAACATCCATAGAGTACATTGGAGTACAGGAGGCAGAATGCACAGGAGAAAGTGGATTTCTTCAGTTACACTTTTGGTGGACAGCAGACTGCAAGAGTGAAGACACAAAATGGTTTGAACTGGAACTTCATTTTCACTGGACCTTTAGCAATTTATGCTTCACCATCACAGGCAATAAACATGGAGTAAAGCAAACCGAGAGCAGCCACAGCACAGGGAGCACAAGTGCCACGCCACTCACTTCTAGTATAATGCCGAATTCAACATGCACTGCCGTCCCGACAGCAGCTCCAACTTTAGTGACAGCACCGCAAGACAAAGGAAGCTGAAACATCACCTCAAGAAACACAAAGGCCGCTTAGAGGTGAATTTTGTTATAGCCTGATTATGCATTACTGCCCCAGCAGCAATACAAATGCCACCACCGGCAGGGCAAACTCATCTTTCCCGGCCTCCTGCAGGCTGTTTTTGCTCAGCCTGCTGCACAGACCAGCAGTGGTATTTCCTTTCACTAGCCTGCACCCACCTTTCTAACCACCAGGGTGGCTCCTGTGACCAGAAAATAAAAAAGTCTAAAATTGTGCACAAGCAATTTCTGTTGTGTTACCGAATCGGCCCAATTGCCCCATAATACAACCAGAACGGATTCTGCAGCATCAACACCCTCAGACTATACTACTGGAAGCGCACATACTGGGGCAGGCCACTGGGAAATTGCAGAAGATCGAGACACAAACTGCAGCGATTCCCCATCATTCTCTGAAGAATTGTAAGTGATTGTGGGTATTTCACCACCACTGCTCTATCTGGGAGACCATTCTAGTTCATGCTGGTATTCCCTCCCCCCCCCCCATTCCCAGTTTACAGGCCCTTTTCCAATCACACCTGCATTCTTCCCACCCCCAGTTCAAGCTGATATTGTTGTCCTCCTCCTCCAGTTCACAGATCCAATTCTCTTTCCCCCCCGCCCCCCCATTTGCTGTCAAACATTCCCAGCTCCTAATAATGCTGCTGCTCTGGATGGAATTCTCGTCTCAAATTCAACCCACAATGTGCAGCAGAGTTCAATTCCTGGAGCTACATCGGGAAGATGCCAGAAGCCCCAGTAAAAGGGGCAAGTTATGGATTGGAACGGGCCAATTTTCACAGGCCAGCTACACGTTTGCAGATTCTGTGGCAAGAACGCAGCCACGATTTTCCAGTGCATGCGCAATGCCTGGTGTACACCAAAATCTGGCATTTCGAAAGGAAGTTAAACCTAGTCTGTGAACAGAGGGGGGGGTAAACGACGCTTGCTCATTAATCTGGTTCTATTAAAAAGGTACAGGGAACTAGAGCACCACTGACCCAAGACGGCAGATAGAGGTACGTGGCTGTGAATTCCTACCGTTGAGGTCTCAACGTGAGAGGAATCGATAAGTGCAGGGTGAGGATTTCTCCACCCCAGGAAGAGGGACGGGGGAAAGAGAAGGCAGAAGAAAGTGGCAGAAAAGTAATTCTCCAGTCCACTGCTTTGTCTCTCCTAGCAAGTTTTCAGAGGCAGTAGGTTGCTCATTTGCACTTATATCAACAACAGGTGGGGGAGGGAGGAGGAAATCACACAATTGGGGAATGGGTTGGTAAGAATATAGTCTATCATGTTGGCTCTTTCTTTTGTTTAAATGTAACTCAGTGACATCGGTCACTATGTGCCCGAGACCTCCATATATTAGCCTTTCTGGTAGAACAAATATTTCCCATTTATTAAAATACGAGCAGTTCAAAGCATGGAATTAAAAGAAACATCACATGGCAACGGTCTGACCCCAAACATCAACAGATCCTGGCCCGAGTCAATCTGCTCTGTGGGGACAAGAATTCAAGTGGAGAGAATCTCCGCAGGGTACAGCTAGCAGCTGGCTATCAGAGTTAGCCTGGAAGAACTCCAATATAACCCACCCCATCAAAGCAGTTGGAAATACACGACTGTGAAAAGTGTTGACTCAAACGCTTCGGTTTGTAGTGGAAAATGTTTATCCTCCATCACTGTACAAACTGGAATGGAAATGCTGTTGCAGTTCTCAAGAGGTTAAAACTACCCAGCTGCATAAACAGTTTAACCCTTAGAGGACTGCACAGCATTTCCATTCCATGCACAGTGATGCAGGATAAAATGTTGACACTAAAGCAAATGTTCGACTATTAACCTCTTCGCCACCAGTTCTACAGCATGCACGTGCTCTCTGGAGAAATACTCCAAACTAAAAAAGCTGATTTTAGGCATACGAGAACACACAGGGGAATAGTAAAATGGGAAGGGATACATGAAGAAAAAGATGAGGAAGGCAAGTGGAATAGCCTCAAAGGGATAGTTTTTTTTTTAAATGCAAAAGAAATTTATCCCTGAAATAGGTCAGGGATAGAATAAAAGAGCAAGACCAGTTTGGTTTACTAACAAAGTTGTGATAGGCATTAGGGATAAAGACAAGGGGTACAAATGTTATTAATGTTCAGGAAAGGAATGGGACAAGGAAATCGATAAAGACAGGCTGAGGAATGCCAAGAAACTGATGAGGGCTACAAAGGGATCACAAGGGAAACATAAAGCAGAATAAAGCGTTCAAGTATGTCAGAGGTAAATAAAAGGTGCTGAGAGGGATTGGCCCACTAAAAAATGACAAATGGGGAAGTGGTGCCCGAAGATAGAGAAATTGCTGAAGTACTTAACCATTACTTTGCAGCAGTGTGCCCAAAAGAAATTGGGGGTGAAATGCCAGAATTGGGGTACAATTTAAAGGTGAATGTAGATAGAACATTTTTTAAATCGGAAGGACATATTGGGGAGGTTGTTGAAGCTCATGCTAGACAAGCCTCCTAGCTCCGATAACTTTCCTCCCAGGGTTCTGAAAGAATTGTGCTCCAACGATTGGGCAATATCATGGCGTTCCCAAATACAATAATCTATTAAGCAATTGACGTCTTTCCTAAAATCTGAAGAGAGCTCACTCAGAAGAAAATAGCTTTTCTCAAAGTGATGGCCCCAAATAAAATGGAGTTACTCCAGGACTAGGCCCATCAGCGAGATCACTGGAGCAGCTTGGAGGCAAGGAGACCTGTAATGACAAGCCTCCAGCATGGCAAGAAACTTGAATATATAAATAATATGGACACAGTGCATATTTGAAAAAAATAAAAATACTTCATACTTTTCTGTAACAGTTACGGTACCAATGGAACAATCCAAGAAACACTACTAATCTTTCCAACCAACATATGCCAAATTAATGAACAGATGGCAATGCAAAGTTTTAACCACCGCCTACCAAAAATGTGTCCCGTCCCCCTCCCACTCCCAGTAAAAAGCCTCTGCTCTGCCATTTCTAGTTTTCTTTCGATCGGTCATAACTTTCTATAGTTATATAGTAATTACTGCAGTAATCTGAAGCTGTCAGTTAACCAATAGGTTCATCACAATTATTCACTGTTAGATCATCATACCTCTTCCAATAACTAAGCCACATTTATCAGCGGGTATTGTATATGTTATCTCCTGCATTCCACCTGGGGGTCCCATATTCCAGTCACTACGACCCCTACCCCGTCCTCTTCCGGGACCGCCAAAGCCAGATTGACCATCTCTCTCCTGAAAGAATGAATATGTATTAATGCAGAGTCAAAATACAAATACAGTTTTGTTACTATTTACACGGAGACTCTGAATACCTAGCGTCAAAGAGTATTGCGCAGAGATTGATAAAACTGATTCTTTTAAATGTTGGGGTGGACGATTAGTTTTATGATCCAGGAACTGACTGGTATAGCAACGTTACAAGAATCCACCCAGTTGCAGCACTGTTTTACTTCCAATAGAAGCATTGAGCTGTGTAAATACACTCCATCTAATGGAATGAAACTAGTATTGCAACACGTCAATTTACTTCATGGGTCCAAAAGATTTCTCCTGATACTTTAAACAGGTCTCATTCCTCCATCAAAACTTATACAATAGTTTAATATAGTAATTCAAACTGAAATGGGCAAAGAGAAATGGGACAGAATATCATTCTTCTGCTTTAAACACTAACATTGCACCCACAATCAGGATATTTTAAACATGTACTAGTCAGATCTCACGTGGCATTGCACAACGCGGAGTCAAGACCAAGTATCAGGGCGAATCAGGGTTAGAGGGCAGGGAATAATTCCTGCCGACCTCATTCAGTCCCCATTTTAAAGCTATATATTCTGTCCTTAATTTTATATAATGCTTTGATTTGACATTATTCCTTTAATTACAAATTTTAGGGCAATTTGAGAAGCAGAGTTGGTTGCAGCATAGGGATTTCTCTTAAATCTACACTAAAAAGATCAATAACACACCAGGCCTTGTGTGTTTACAGTAAAGTATCCCTTAAAACCAGGCAGATATGCCAGCAGCAATAGCGAACAAACAAAATATTAAGTATGGAGGCCTTTTGAATTAGTTTGCCAACACTTAAGGTGTCTAAGGCTCATATATGAAGGATAGTCCCTTGGGTGAAGTGCCCATGGAATCCTATCCCAGCGTGCGCCAGTACCTTCAGAAGGGAAGAAATCTAGGTGGGGAAGGAAGGGAGAAGAATACGATTGAGGTAAAACTAAACAAAGTGACTATTAAACAAGAATATAGCAATCAATCGATTTACTAAACTAAATATTATGGTTTAAGTTTCCGCTCTGAGCGTAATTGGGAAATTGCACGCAAAATGTGTTTGAAATGGCACTGGTTAGGTTACGCTTCATGCTACCACGAAAATTCATTTACATAATCACAAACATATAAAATCTTCCATGAACCAGTGTGATCATGCAGCATAATAGAATGTCATCGTTTCTTTTTTTCTCTCTTTCCATTAAAAAGTATTCCTTGATATATTTGTGTGGTAGTAACCTGGTGCAGTTTTATTAATACAGCAGAAAATGGGCTTAGCACTAAAAATAAGGATTTTTAATAAGGATGTCCAGTCCTCCAGCTGGGAGTAACCAGATTTAAAAATCAATCACTGAAAATTACTTTAAAAAAACTACTGAACCATTTAATAATTTCATTAGGTGTACACAAGTCAGTTTCTTAGTAAATTGAATATTAGGAGATAAAAAAAACATTTAAAACATGCGCCTAAGAAAGTGAGCGCAATTTGAAGATCCTTCCCGAATCAGCGCAATCTCGCAATTTTGACCTGGGGGGGCGTGGCAAGTTGTGGGTGGGGTCTGATTCCGGTGAATTGAATCCTGAATCAGCATAAAAGATTACGGAAAACACGAGCGTCAATGATTTTGGGCATAACTCGTCTTTAAAATTCCCCGATCTTTTATTCTGGTTCGTCTGATTCCGCCCGGATATAACTAGCAGAAATAAGCGGAAACTCCATACCTATGTGCTTTTCTTTGTTTAACAAAAGCATTTACTTCCTCACCTGGGCAGTGTGAATAAGTTCATTAATCATATGAGCAGCATGTTGACACCTATCTGGAGGTCCCATCACCTGAGCAATTCTGTCTGGCATAACACCATCATCTGGAAGAAGAAACAGGTTGGTGAGAGATGCACACTTCCTTCTGACAGTTCAACCATGTCACTTAAAAAGACTGGAGGTGGACAGAGAAATGCCAAATGAAATCCCATTAATGATGGGCAGAGAGCCATGATAGGTTTTACAGTCCGAGAGCTTTAACTCTTCCTGAACCAATTACTCAAATATTTCATTTTAATTGATGGGCAGCATCTCAAAAAGGGAGAAAATGAATTCAGGCAGCATTGCTGCTCATCTGGTGACTCATGGGGAGGGCAGGATCACACTTCGCAGTGACACCCACCAGAGTCAAATAGCCTGCCAACAGTTCGTCCAAAAAGAACGGCCACCTGAATGACATACTGATGGCTCCCAGTGCCCATAGAGCCTAACCTGAGCAGGAAGTGGTACCTTTGGAAGAAAACTGGAAAAAAACCAGAAAAGGAAATAGTGACCCAAAAGGCAGCAAACTGCAATGGGTAGACTGGTTTCCCCGCATAGTGAATGAAATCGCCTGCTATTTTTGCAGTGCAGGACAACCTGAACATCTCACAATCAAACTCATTGAAGATACGATAGCAAAATACTGCGGATGCTGGAAATCTGAAATAACAACAGAAAACGCTGGAAAAACTCAGCAGGCCAGGCAGCATCCGTGGAGAGAGAAAGAGAGTTAACGTTTCAGGTCGATGACCTTTCGTCAGAACTGTGAAGAGCCGGAAATCAAATAGATTTAAGGCCAGAGTAAAGCTGGGAAAAGGGGGAGGGGATAAAAGAACAAAGGGGGAGATGAAGAGACATTAAGAGATATGCAAGGCTAGAGGTGGTGTTAATGTGACAGATTAAGGCTGAAAGAAGTGTGAAATCCACTGGCAGAATGAAGGACAGCTGCCAGCTTCTAGGAGGAAAAAAAAGGTGGGGGGGGGGGGGGGGCAAATAAAAGGGTGGAAAAAATAAAATATAAATGTGATTGGAGCGGAGGTTATGATCTAAAATTGTTGAACTCGATATTGAGTCCAGAGGGCTGTAGCGTGCCTAAACGAAAGATGAGGTGCTGTTCCTCGAGCTTACGCTGCGCTTCCGTGAAACAGTGTAATAGGCCGAGGACGGTGAGGTCAGAGTGGGAGTGAAGCGGTGAATTAAAGTGACAGGCCACCGGGAGCTCGGGGTCCCCCTTACGGACTGAACGGAGGTGTTCCGCAAAGCGGTCACCCAATCTGCGTTTGGTCTCCCCAATGTAGAGGAGACCACATCGTGAGCAGCGAATACAGTATACTAAATTGCAGGAAGTACAAGTAAATCGCTGTTTCACCTGGAAGGGGTGTTTGGGGCCCTGGACAGTGGGAAGAGGGGAGGTATAAGGGCATGTGTTGCATCTCCTGCGTGTGCACGGGAAGGTGCCGGGCGAAGGGGAAGGGGTGCTGGGGGTGGTAGAGGAGTGGACTAGGGTGTCGCGGAGGGAGCGGTTCATTGAAGATACAACCTGGCCAGAAAAATGTCACCATTAGGACCCTTTTAATAAAGTTTAATAATTTTCCCCAGCAAATACAGATATAAACCAACAGTTAACTGGAGATGAACAGCTGGCAGCAGTTACATTAATAAACGATCTCTTTGACGAACTAGACAACTATCTTAAAACAACCTTCCAAAATGATTAGAATGCAAAGCAGTGCGGTACAACTAATGAAGCTCAGTCAACACCAACTTGACCAAATAAATCAGCCTTCTGACTCACAATTGCTGACCTATGCAGTGATTTAAATGTTCGCCGTGTTAGGTGTCCGTCAACTGCGTGGGATGAGAGGTAAATCACAGGCATGGGTTGGAAAACAAAAAAAGTGCGAAAACTTGAAATGACCATCACTCGTAATTAAAGGTAATTGGAGGTTTTGTTTTGCTGCTGCTCAAGTCAGGCAGGATTATTTTGGAAGGCCCTCACAAACTGAATTTTAAGGCTATCTTTTTAATCCTGCCCCTTAGCCCTCCAGGCATCATGGCTGGAGGATTTATTTTAAACCCAACTCATGTTTCCAGTAAACTCCGAAACGGACTTTGCGGAGCTACTTTGTCAGACCAGATTCAGTTAGCTCAATGCAATTATGCAAATTATTCAATCTGCAACTGGAAATCCTTCAATTTAGAAGAATGATACAGCAGAGAGGGGTGCCATTCGGCCCATCATGCCTGTGCCTGCTCTTTGAAAGTGTGACCCAACTTCAGTGCTGTCGGTGAAGCCAAATGTTGGAAGTGTTAATTTTTTTTTTTAGACAACTGCACGGCTGCCATTTTCAGTAAAGTATAATATCCATTGGAACGGTGAAGAACATTCAGCAGCAAAACACTTGGGTTTTATCCGAAGATCATTTTTAAACTACTTAACAGTAGGGTGAAGTATTGGTAACCAGTTGTGGTAGAACGATTAGCCAAATATTATTTTGGAGTGACCACTTCACTTGCTGATTAATCACATTTACCCATGAGCATTTGGCTCCAAATCGCACAAGTTCGAAGAATATGGGTCGAGGTGCAGGAATCTTCGGAGTTGCAGAGAGCTGGGCAGCAAAGGAAAATTAGGGAAATGTCTTTTTCTTAAAATAGGTGACCACTCAAAAGATGCAGGTAATTTAACAACCTACAGTAAGAGCTGTACTAAAATCCAAACTGAATGGATCCCTTTAGCAAATTGCCCTGCTCACAAACCAAGCGATGTCTCCTTACCTGGTTTAAATTGAATCCTGACACCAGCATCATTTTGAATTTTTTTTATCATTTCACCATTTCTTCCTATTACAATACCAACAGCAAACCTAGGTACAGCAACCTGGGAAAAAGAGAAAGTTTTAATTCCACACATACTCTTGTAAGTTGGTCTTTACAAATGTTTAGCACAACACATCAACGTCAACCTACTTACTCCAATTAGGGGGATGACAAGGCTTTTAACCCCACCAAACCAGTTGCTTTTTGACAGATCAACTCATCGATCTACTTTTTTTTTGTGGAACTTCACTAACAATTAACCCTGATAACCATTCAAATATGCTAGATCTGCAAAACAAGAGTCCAACATTTTTCGTTTGTAGGATTTTGTTTAGCTCCATCAGAAACCTTCTCCACTTCCATCCTGAAGGAATGGACTCCTTGCTGGGTTACAGTTCCATGGACACAGGTGTGGTCAGGTAATTTTCCCACATGATCATTATTCATGTCAGTAATGAGTGTTGCCAGATTGTTCAACCATGGGGCATACCAACCACACCCGGTTCTGTCCTCACCTGACATCCACTTCCAGCATGGGCCACTGGATAGTGATCAGGAACAGGAATCCTGTCCGTGTTCCACTCCTTATCCCAAGGTGCTATTAATGCCTCTACTGGCGACTGAGACTAGCTCAACACAGACCAGGAATTGCATCTTGGACCTTCCGGGTTTGGATAGTTTAGCTACTCACTGAATACTCCCAGGAGCCATCGGGGAATTAACAAGACTGGGCTGATAAATATATCATACAAAAATGTCTCCAATGGTTAAACCATAGTTAATAGGATCTGGATTGATTGAGGTATGCGAGAAAACCAGCTGTTTTCCAGTGCATTTAAGAACATTAGAACATAAGGAATAGGAGCAGGAGTAGGTCATTTGAGCCTGCTTCGCCATTCAATATCATGGCCGATCTTCTACCTCAACTTCACCTTTCCGCACTATTCCCCGTATCCCTTGGTTCCCTTAGTATCCAAAAATCTATCGATTGCTGTCTGGAATATACTCAACAACTGAGCATCCACAGGCCCTCTGGGGTAGAGAATTCCAAAGATTCACAATCCTTTGAGTGAAGAAATTTCTCATCTCAGTTCTAAATGGCCGACCCCTATGGATATGGGGATAATCCAAAGTATGTATCCTAAATGTGTTTCAACAATGTGCCATGGTTATATTTAACAGGTATCTGAGAGGTGAATCATTGTCACTCCTGCTAACATAGGTACTGCAACCAGACTTCCTAGAGTGTGTGTGTACAGCGAGTATAACCTGGCTGTTCAAACCTTGAATAAATTTACTGGCATGAAAGATCAAACTCATGCCAACAGGTAAAACAGCTCTTTCATAACTAATAATGCAATACAAGTAAAGGGTGTTTCATGGTGTATGATGCAATGCAGCTGCAATGGAATGAAAGTCAGCCCAAAAATCATTTAAAAACATTAAAAGTCTATTATAACTTCAACACACAATTAATCCAGTACTTACATCTACACTATTTCCTCCCATTCTGGAACCAAATTCATTCCGCCTGAAATCACCTTGATCTTTATCTCTGATTATCTCCAAGACCATCTCTTTAGCTTGCTGGGGGTGGGAAGGAAAGGCAGAGGCGGGGTGGGGGGGGGAAACAAACAAGGTTATTGGACTAGATGGTCAATCATTTGCACAAACACCCTGCACATGAAAAAAAATCATTTTGAGCAAACATTCATTGCAGCTTTCAAGACCGTCTACCATGCTTGGCTGCAAAAATGAAATTCTTTACCTTTTCAAAGTTAAATAAAGGCAGAACTGTCAAGCTATGAAGAGAGTACATGGGAGCTCTCAGTCTAGGTTGCCAGCATTTTCAGTGCTGGCAACAGTCACTGAAATCAGCTCAAAGTACAGTACTTTTGCTCCCCTGCAAAACAAAGTTTTTGATCTTAGTTGTCAGAGCAGATTCCAAGCAGATTACTCCAAAAGGGAGCAGCAAGCAAGCCACGTTGCTCACGATCATGACAGAACAGTAGTAAGCGAAACACGGCTGCCCTGAATCAGAATTGGCAATTAAATACTCTAGGGTATCAAACTTTCAGGAGGGGTAGGGAGGGAAAAAAGGGAGGGGCCGTAGTATTGGAGAAAATATTTCATAACACTAGGGTGTAAGGATTTAAATAGAGAAGTGGCCCAAAATAGAACGACTTTGGATTGAGCAGCAGAATAGCAAAGGATCCGGTCACATTACTGGGAGTATATTAGAGACTTGACTAGTGGAATGGAAATGGAGGTCAAAATTAGCAGGCAAATTAGAGTCATAAATGTAGGAGATTTTAATTCTCAAAAAAGGAGCGACAGGTAAATAAAATACTTGGTGAAAGGGGGAGGTTTTTGCAGTGTGTTCAGCACTTCTTTCAGTCAGTATGTTGCTTCAACAGGAAGGAAGCACTTCTTGACCTGGTTCGAGATAATGAAGTGGAGCCAGTAGGGTTCCTAAAAGGTAGGCAAACATTTGGGCAACTATGATCACAATGCAATTTGGTTCAATGTAAGAATAGAAAAGGCAAAAAAGTTGAGGACAAGGACTGAAAAAAAAAAAGCAAATTATAAAAGAAAACCTTGCCCAGATCAAATGGAAGAAAAAAATTGGCAAATAGAATTGCAGATTAGCAATGGGAATTAAAAACAGAAGATATAAACTGTGCAGCGCTCTGGTCAGACCAGACCTTTTGTATGGTGTCCAGTTTTGGTCAAAAAACAGGAGAGAGATATTCAAGTACTGGAGGCAGCATAGAAGAGCCATGGGGATGAACAACAGCGCCAGAGGTCGGATTTATGAGGAAAGTCGAGAGAAACTTGGGGCTTTTCAGGAGGCGTCTGAGGGGTGATATCATAAGGTTTATAAAACTGTAAAAAATTACAAACTATATTGCAAGAGTAAGAGGAGACGCCAGTTCAAGTTAGTAAAAAGCAAACTTAGGACTGGAATCAGAGATAGTTCTTCACACAAAGTAAATAATACATGCACTGGACTCCCAGATAGAATAGTGGAGCCGAAGAGCCCAGAATCATTCAAGATACCACAATGGAGGAACTGGGTCTTTCTGGATGGTGAATTAAGATGGGCTGAATGGCATTCCTCATTCAAATATCGAGTGACCTATGGCAAAGATAATGGCACATGGCATGAAAAAGAACATGGTGATCCTGGATAGAGAGATCACTGGCAGGCAGAAAGCAAGAGTAGGTGGAGAACAGAAGTTTCATGACCAAAAAAGATGCAGTGAGCAGTATTCCACAGGGGTCTGTGTTGGGGGGGGGGGGGGGGGGGTCACTCATTTTCTATATACATAAATGATCTGTGCTTAGGAGTTGAGGGAACATCGAAATTTGCCGACGACACCAAATTGGGGTGGTATGGTAAACTGCAAGTAGGATTCTGAAATACAGCAGAACACAGAAAAGCAAGACAGATAAAACAGATAAACAGAAGGCAGATGCATTCAATATAGAGAAATGTGAATTAATACATTTTGGAAGAAACGAAACACTCCTGAAATGGTTAAGTTTTAAATGGAGTGGAGGGACCTTTGTGTACCCATACACAGGTCATTAACAGCGTCAGCACAAGTAGATAAGGCCAGGGGGAAAAAAAGTAAACAAAATTCCTGTCTTTGTTAATCTACAGGCATAGAATACAAATGCAAGGAACCAATGAACTTGTACAAGACCTTATTAAGGCTGCAATTGCAGCATTGTACTCCGTTCTGGGCACCCCGTTATAGGAAGGATGGAGGATTGTAGCTGTGGAGAGACACTAGAAATGAGGCCTCCCTTTTGCACTAGAAGGGGTGATCTGATTTCAAGGTCTTCAAGGTTATGATAAGGCACGGATAGATTGTTTCCACAGGTTGGCGAGACTGTAGGAGGGCGCAAATTTAAGATGACCATAAAAATAATTAAAAGGGAGGTGAAAAATAATTTCTTCACAGGATGGATAGAATGTGAAATTGCCTGCCAGAAACCGTTGTTGAAGCAGAGTCCATCAATTCTTGACAGTTGCTTGAAAAAGAGGAATATTACAGGGTAAATGGAAGCAAGGAGGAGAGTGGGATTAGACTAGTTGGTTCACGTCTAGAAAAAACTCCAGCACAGAGCCGATAGGCCAAATAGGCTGTTTCTTCCAGTAACATCGAGATGTTCTATGCACCTGATGGCCAACGTTCCCATTAAGCTGTGCGGCCACGCAGCGGTCTGGAGGTCCCGCGCAGGCCGCTCACCGGCTTTTCAATGCAAGAAACCGCGCATGCGCAAAAATTCAAATGGGCCGCGCAGCCAGTTAAAGGGACCACGCACCCAAAAAATATTAGAGGGAACATTGCTGGTAGCCCCACCAGGCTGTGGAATTGAGGGGGGACCGGAAGCATATCTCCCTGTACTCTTGTCAGAGGACCTTTGTACCTGCATGCATGGATATGTACCCACAGCATCTGATATGTATGTAGAGAGTCAGGTAGGGGTTGGGGGAATGGAGGGCCTAAAAACAAAAGCGCAGAAAATGAGGGAAAGTTCTGTGCAAAATAATTTGCAATCATTTCCACAGATATAATTTGAGAATAGAAAATTCATATTTACACTGACGCATCCAAGCCATCTTGTCAGCTGCTGAATGACCTAGGTCCAGCATTCTGTACCTATTTCAGATTTGCAGTCTCTGCAATTATGTTCTTCATTTCAATGAAAAATTGTGCCTATTCCCCCAGAACTGAAGACACAGAATTTGCAGTTTCCCATTTTACCAAGTGTAAAGCAAAGTCAACACTGACATGGTGAAATGGCGAGCAAGTTAAAAATGGCATTGTTGTTGATGAAAACAAAGTCAGTGTGCCCCTGAACACTTACACACAAGGACTTCAGTGTTAAATTAGGTAAACACAATTTTAATGTGCAGCATACCAAGGTACACTGGGATAAATGACAAGGAAACCATGCACTAATCAGTTCTTTCATTATCTCAACTTTAGGTACACGGAGGTCATCTCACCTGTACTTTATAAGGATCTCCTGTAATCCTCAGTGGTTTGTCTGCACCTGTGGGAAGCGGCCCATCCTGAATCATGATCATTTTTACACCAGTTCTCTCCTGAAAAAGTTAAAGGAAGGATCATGCCCCCACACATGTAGACACAAACACTCCAGCAGTCAGTTAAAAAGGAGCTTAGCACATTCATTGGTCCAGTCACCTGGTCAACTTCTAGTCATGGGCATTTCTTTAAATATCTAGTTATATCCTCAACAATGCAATCTACCCCCCTTTAAGGGATAAAGTGGCTCAGGATTAAACAAGTAGGTGGATTTAACGCTAGTATTTGCCATAAAAGGAGATGCATTTGTCATTAAAAGTGATCACTGAATAGAAAACTGTCTCATAGTAGAGGATTGCTGAAAAGCAAAAATGTAGGTGGCCTGTGAAGCTTCATGATCTGTGCCCAAGTAGCCACATTTAAATTCAGCCCAATGTACCAAACTATACAACATAACATACAACTACACCATAATTTCTTCTGACCTATTGCTATTCAAATGACATATATACCGATTTGCCCACATTATCTACCCAGAGAAAGGATAAGTGTTCCCAGTGTTCTTTCAATCTCACAGCAAAAAAGTCATACTTCTGCATATGTACAAAGTACTTCCTCCTCTTTTCTATTCCCTCTACCTAAAAAGTGCAGATTCAAAATAAAACATTATGGAACATTAACACCCTCCCCTTGGAGTGCTTTATGCATACTGGCAAAAATGACTAGTTTATGGACAGCCTCTAACAAATGGGGCAAAGTTCAGTTAAGATTGCCTCATCCTATGTTATTCAGCGACAAATGCATTCCCTGAGACTCGATCTGGATTTCCATCTTTGTATTTCCATTGCTGGACTATGAAAATATGATATTACTTGGGCCACCAGTGGACCCCCCCACCCCCCCCCCTTCCCACTGCTCACTGAAAATGCTGAGCAGAGGGTCCTGCGAGGCTCAAATGATGCAGCATTTGTTTGTGCTTGGAAAGTAAAGTCCATTTGGAAGGACAACCACCTTACAGCAACTTTTGAAACAGATAAGCCAAGGGCACCTTTGGATGAGCCAAAAACTGAAGGACAAGGCCCACTTTTAGCCTTATCCTGAAGTTTCCCTTAAACTCCACAAGCCTCATTTGTACCTATCCAAAGAATCCTCGTTGTACATAAAATAGGGAGTTACTACAGCACTGTTTTAAGTTTAAAATTGTCGCAAAGGACAATAAAGATTGCACAGCACTAATTCAATTGAAAGTCTGTAATCTAGCATACACTCAGGAAAACTTTCCCAAGTCCCAACCAGATGCATGACATCGCCGAGCAACCCTGGTGAAGCACCTTCAGGTATCCGCAGCTGTGCAGTGTGAACTGCACGACAGCCAGTTTAGTATGCCTCGTTCAAACCTTTATATCTATATCCTCTCTACCAGCCCAAAAACAAAGGATGAAAGAGAGACAAACTCTATTACAAGTTCAATTTGCGTTTTGCTGAACACTATTCAAATTCATAGGACATTATGTGACAATGTCAGCCAATCACCTGCTTTATTATACCAGGACTGAGTTCGCCACTATTGTAGGAGCATGTACAGCAATTTCTTGAAGCTGCAAGAGGGCCAGAAATAAAAAGGCAGTGGGCCAAACTGCAGCAGAAACACGACGCAGCAGCCAGGGGTGTCCAAACAATGGCCCACTTGCAGTCTGTGAGCCCCAGCTAGCCAGCCCACAAATCCCAGGTAACTTGGTTCTATTTGTGGCTGTATTTCATATTTGCTGGTTTGTGCCTTCCAATTTTTGTGGGCCTGGAGGTTTGCAAAGAGCGGTTCTTAATGCAGTTACCCCCATTGGTGGATGAATCCTAAATCCAAACACCAAGGTCTGTTAGTATTGGAGACTTGATTTAAATGCAAATGAATGGAAGAAAATTAAAACACATTTGCATTTATATAGCTTTTCATGTCATCAGAATGCCCCAAAGTGCTTCACAGACAATGAATTACTTTTGAAGCTGTTATATAGGCAAACACAGCAGCCAATTTGCGGACAGCAAGGTCCCACAAGCAGCAACAAGATAAATGCCCAGTTTACTGGTTATGGCGGCGTTGGTTGAGGGATAAATGTTGGCCAGGACACCGGGAGAACTCCTTTCCTCTGGCTCAGTTTAATGTTGCAACCAAAAGACAGCACCTCCAACAGTGCAGCACTCTCTCAGAACTGCACTGAAGTGTCAGCCTAGATTTATGTGCTCAAGTCCTGCAGTGGGGCTTGAACTCACACCCTTCTAACTGAAGATGCAGGAAGGTTACATTACATAGTAGTGTTACACTGTATTTACAGCACAGAAATAGGGCATTCGGCTCAACAGGTCCATGCCAGTGTTTATGCTCTACACGAGCCTCCTCCAACCATTCCTCATCTCACCCCATCAACATAACCTTCTATTCCTTTCTCCCTCATGTAGTTATCTAGATTTCCCTTTAAATGCATCTCTGCTAGTCGCCTCAACTATTCCCTGCGGTAGCAAGGTCCACATTCTCAACACTCCCTGGGTAAAGAAGTTTCTCCTGAATTCCTTATTGGATTTATTAGTGACTATCTTATATTTATAGCCCCTAGTTCTAGTCTCGACCGCAAGTGAAAACATTTTCTCTACGTCTACCCTATCAAACCCTTTCATAATCTTAAAGGGCCTTGATCAGGTCATCCCTCAGTCTTCTCTTTTCCAGAGAAAGGAGCTCCAGCCTGTTCAATCTTTCCTGATCGTTATAACCTCAGCGCTCTGGTATCATCCTAGTAAAATCTTTAGTGCACCTTCTCCGGTGCCTCCATATCCTTTTTATAATATGGAGACCAGAACTGTGCAAGGTACTCCAAGTGTGGTCTAACCAATGTTCGATACAACATTGATTTAAAGTTTGTATCTGGTCTGTGCCGAAGCAGCCCACAACACCACAAAGCATAGACACATCAGGAGTAGAAATACTGGAGTGCTGCAACTAGAATTTCAAGGAAGTATAATGTTTGATGCATGAACTTTTCATACATTGTCCACTTGAACTATGAAAAACCAGGTGGTAAATAATGTCCTACCAAAGACAGGGTGTGGCTGAAGAATTTTTGAACTATAACACACTAGGGTGAAATACTGGAAGTTACACGTTTGTCACTGGTGGAAGCAATTTGAGGCCATGAATTTAGAGCATTGAAAATTAAAACGTATTAGCTTAATTGAGTTTTCCTCTAACAAATCAGTAGCAAAGCACTGTGAAATGGACTCTGTGCTGATGAATTCAGGACAGCAGGCTAACTGTCGGAATGCATCAGTCTGTCCTGAAAGTCCAGACACAGTACAGGAAGTCTGACCAGTAAATTGTTGGGCCCCATGTAATTGAGATCACAATATGTTTGTAGTGATTGAAGATGTGCGAGATGATAAAACTGACCACCATATTGTCACAGGCTTCTCTTACCTGCAGTTGTTT
The DNA here is from genome assembly GCA_030390025.1 of Squalus acanthias. Classification (NCBI taxonomy): domain Eukaryota; kingdom Metazoa; phylum Chordata; class Chondrichthyes; order Squaliformes; family Squalidae; genus Squalus; species Squalus acanthias. Next base: position 89,949,571 of record CM059438.1, read on the forward strand.
AATGGTTTCCCCTCCTTTGCCGATGACGAGACCCACTTTGCTGGCCGGAATTTGGATTTCCTGTATGGCGCTGTTGGAGCTATCGATGTCATTGTGAAAGCCAGGTCCGTTCCGACACCGATCCACAATCTGTCCTAGGAGTCTTTTCGCTTCTCTGATTAATAAACCAGCACATCACAGTGATCGGCCAAGTCAGTCTTAAAAGTACAGACTATACAATTCAAACAAGTTTGGCATGACTGGAGTAATTAAATTACATTCAACAAAATACTCCACAGGAATGTCGTAGTATCAGACTGATGTAACCCTTTGCTACAATCATTTAGTTTTGTTAGCTGGTTGAAGATTTGCTTTGGTCAAAATATTGAAGGGCTTGTTAAATACTTAGCTTCCAGAAAAATTCAGTCCATTTCAGGCAGATAGTTCCATGAGCCTGATTTCCCCGGGATAGGGTTTCAACACACTAGCACTTTAATGTGCTGTAGCACAGGACACAGATTTACAGCTCGAATCCCTCAATTCCATCTTTCCTATCAGGTGGAGACACCAAGCAGAGGCTGGGTGCTGCCTTATATTTTGAAAGGGATGGGGAGGAACAAGAGTATCACCACAAGCCATTCTCATGCATCTCTTCACAATGACACAAATGCATCATTGGCAGAGGACTGGGAATCTGAAGGCGAGAATGCTGCTCAGAAACATTGAGAACAAAAGATCACAAGCCACAGGCAAATGCCGCTGCATTTACTATCTTTTGTGCTAGAAATGACACATCATGGTCATATCAGTGTGGAAAAGGGCATTCCAACACAAGAGTCATACAGTAAAAAAAAAAATTAATCAGACCACTGTTCGAGTCTTATTTCCCTTATTTCATAGTTATCAGGAACAACCATGCAAATCATACCATTGTATAAGTTCCCCTATATTTAAGCTATTATCCTAGTGCAGAGGTCCTCGGAGGCAGACCATAATGTCAGGTCTTGGAACCACACTGTGAACCATGCAAGACTTGGCAGTACAGCTGTCTGTCGACTTTTGTCCCTTCTGTTTATATTTGGCTAATTATCGCTCAAATGAAGCCAGTTATGCTCATTTGCCTTTTCACGTGAGGCAGTGGATATAACAGTCATCTATCTTATCTTGCCCGTTCCAACCCTCAGGGGGCAACTAAAGCAACATCTAAATCTATCTTATACAGAAGTTTAGCAATTCTTCTAGTTTAAAGTGAACTTCAACTTTCTCCTTTTGACACTGGACAGAAATAAATGTATAGCATGAAACGAACGCAGCTGCTGAAATACCCGTAACAGTTTTTGGCAGCTGAACATGCAGAGTTGGTTCTTGACCTCAGTAAGATCAAGTGTTGGTAAGTGGATCTTGGATGAATAGAATTTGGTGACCCCGTGTCCTTAATAGGTAAAAGGTACCACTCAGCACTTAGCCACACAGACTACCAGGTTCCAGTGCGTCAAGTCAGTGCAGCAATAGGTGCGCTATGATTAATCTCAGCACCCCAGGGTTTTGGGGGGGGGGGGGGGGGGGGAAAGAGAGGAGAGGATGGTAGGCAAGGTAAGAACATTTGTGGGAGGGAGATTGGATACAAAGACACAAGAGCATGCATGAAAATGCAAATTATACACCAGATTGTACAGCAGCTTAATATGTCAAACATGTACTCAGGAGAACAGAAGACAGACAACACTTACTCTATGTTCTCTGGGGAGCCTGTTAATGTGCAGGACCTTTCTGGGAGACCTCCACTATCTTGGGGGCGGGGGAGGGGGGGGGGGGTGCAAAAAAGGAAAGTTAGTTCAACAGGAAATGAGAGTTCCTGGTACCACAGCATTACTACAGAAGCGTTTAAGACAATTTTTATCATGCCAGAACAGTATCAATATTGCACATCAACCTATATTGACTAGACAATAATAGTAGCAAGATTACGTCACAATATCCAAGACAAACAAAACCATTTTAAAATAGACTTATAAAGGTGTATGATTGTATAATTTTTTTTAAACCAGAAACTGAAGGTGATCTAGCCTAATCTAAAACAGCCAAGTGCTTACCAGGTGCAATCTGAATCTTGCAGCCAGATTCCATCTGTATCCGAGATATCTGTTCTCCTCCCCTGCCAATTACTGAAGAGAGCAAAAGCAATAATCTGAGTCAATGGGATAACAGGAATAACAATACGACCTTAAAGAGAAAGCAGCCCAGTTCTGACCTATATAGTTTGGATTTGAATATGACCTGTCTAAAGATACTCAGGAATACAAAAGCAAAATACTGCGGATGCTGGAAATCTGAAATAAAAACCGAAAATGCTGGAAATACTCAGCAGGTCAGGCAGCATCTGTGGAGAGAGAGAAACAGAGTTAACGTTTCAGGTCGATGACCCTTCGTCAAAACTGACAAAGGGTCATCGACCTGAAACGTTAACTCTGTTTCTCTCTCTCTCCACAGATGCTGCCTGACCTGCTGAGTATTTCCAGCATTTTTTGCTTTTATTAAAGATACTCAGGGTTCAACTTCCATGGTACGTCTAATGCAAAATATATTGAACATTAGGACAGCCATCTTTGAGGAACTATAGTTACCTCCGTTACATTTAAGCAATATTTAAACAAGCATCTCAGCAGCAGTATGTTGGGACTCAAAATGGAAGTGCTAGTTAACATCCCAGAAATGACCAATAACCAAACTACACTGTACCCAAGCTGCGAGTTTCACCAATTCTCAGCTGGAGCAATAAAAAGAACATTCCACCAGCAGAAGAGAAGAGCCTATACACTCTGGAGTTCAGAAGAATGAGAGGTGACCTCATTGAAACATATAAGATTCTGAGGGGGATTGACAGGATAGATGCTGAGAGGTTGATTTCCCCTGGCTGGAGAGTCTGCAACTAGGGGGCAGTCTCAGGATAAGGGGCGGCCATTTAAGACTGAGATGAGGAGGAATTTTTTCACTCAAAGGGTTGTGAATCTTTGGAATTCTCTAGCCCAAAGGGCTATGGATGCTGAGGCAATGAGTATATTCATGGCTGAGATAGATTGATTTTTGGACTCTAGGGGAATCTAGGGATATGGGGATCGGGCAGGAAAGTAGAGTTGAGGTGGAAGATCAGCCATGATCTTATTGAATGGCGGAGCAGGTTTGAGGGGCCGTATGGCCTACTCCTGCTCCCAATTCTTATGCTCTTACGTAGGACACAGCAGGTCCTGCCCCACAGGAAAGTACTTCCCACAAAGATTACGTAGAAGCGTTAACCAGCACATAGAAGCTCATGGCTAAAGGAGGAAACTTGGTGGCAGAAGTAGGGAGACAGTCTTTGGGGAATTTCAAAACTTTGCCTTACATTCAGCCCCCATATCCTCCCAAATGAATCCTCTGTAGCAGTAACCGAGTTAAGTGTAACACGGTAATCAGATACATGTGTATGGATTCCATTTAATTCGGAGCGGCAGCTCATCCAGGCAAAATGGGCATATTGTCAAATCAAACCACTTGTTGTAAGTTACTAAAAGTGATGATCCTGTAGATTTATACAATTTTTTTTTTTTAATTCATCTAAAAGCTTCTCTCCATAACTGGAAATATAAGCAGGCAATCCATTGCCAGGCATCTACAAATATTGCCCTATAACTAACCATTAGGTGTGCAAGAGCAACCAAAGGTGACACTCCCTATTAGGCGAACATCTCTATTCGGTTCACCATCTCCCTAGACAGTGCAGCCAAGATCAGCAATGGATTAATACCCACCAACTATTCAAATTCTGCTGAACTGAACTCACATCCTATCAAATTACTGTTTTGTTCTTTTTAAATGAAGCGTGCAGCCACTGACTGAAGCCCCATGCTCTTTCTGACTGTGGCGTAGCAAATTGGAACACCTGCATCTCACACCAGTCACCTTCTGAACAGTTGAAGAAATCAGCAAAGGGATCGGAGAGAAGATGCAAAAAAAAAAAACCTGCCTGGACTTTTATTTTCTTCTCCTCCCTCCTCCTGCACAAGTCAGAGAATCACTAGGTTGACATCTTTCATTCCTCTGTAAAATGTACCAGCAACTACGTGGTGTACAATACCAACCCGAATCAGGTAACCCTCCAGTGAAAGACTTCTTTTCCCCGACTCCCTCCTTTCTCTCCCCTACCCCACTCCTTAAACAGAAACCAGCCGAGGTCAGGAACCTGCCATGCAGGCAAAAACTAGAGCATGAAATCATGTGTTAGCACTCTGCAGCAGCTTTCTGCATCACATACCGATCAGGCTATCATCGGACTTCAAAACAATTCTGATTTCACCCAACACATTTGTGCTAACCAGTTTGCGAGCCAATTTGCGCTGATTGAAATAAAGCAAACATTTCGATTCCAATTTTTTTGAAAACATGCTTAAAACATCCAGCCCTGCAACAAACATCCGGAGATCCAGCAGAGATTCTAACTTCCAAAATGTGAAAAAAACAAGATCAATCTAGTGAGATTATCAGCATAATTAATGTTTCACACAAACAGCATTTTGTACAAGTGTTTAAATGCAAATTACTGCATTTAAAAATTAACCTGCAACTTAAACCATTTATATTCTCCAAAAGTTTCATACTTACTGAATCCAACCATTTTATCAGGCACTTTGTACTCTTCAGACATTATAGTCCTGAAAGAAGAATTTTACAAGATTACAAAAACAGATTGGAAAATCCTGGTTTACATGCACATTGTAATACCAATAAAACCACGATAACTGGATTATATTCCTCTCCACAATCGTGACAAAATTACATGATAGGAGACTATTGCCAGGCTTTAATCACAATAAAAAAGGGCATTGATTTTAAGGAAAGTAACTGGCTACTCTCAAGCTGACTTTTTTTTCTCCCCTTTTTAAACTCTTAAGACAGCGACTCTGTTTCAGCAAACACCACAGCTGGCGTTGACAGCCCTGGATATTGGTGGTTTTGGGGTGTGAGGAATGGAGAAAGACTGAAATCAGCTGGGGTTCTTCCCTCCTTTGAGCAGCCACCTGGCCTTCATTCTATACTTCGACGATAGCTCAACCAAAAGTAGAACTCACTAATGGGGGGGAAAAAATATCACAGGAGCAGACCATGTATTTATCCTTCTGTGCAGGAACCCAACAGCTTCTTGCTACATACAGCTAAGCTCTTTGCAATCTTAATCGAAAATATTTTGGGATGGCCATGGAGATTTTGTTTGGGGGGGGGGGGGGGGGAGAGAAAGAGGCACATGTCTGGTGCAAATGTGTCCATATGAACCACTCAAACCCAAAATGCATGCAGGTATCTTACAGCTACAGAAACATTACATCAAAAATAATCTCCACAATCCCACTGTCTAGTTACAGTGCACTGTTTGGAGCTGGTGATGATGGCAGCCACACCCAAACATGTGGTGCAACTACTACAAGCTGTGCAGCAAAGCACATAAGCCAATATAAGCATTTTGCAGAAGTGTTGCAGAGATAGCTATATTAAGCCAGTTTTGTTTTCAGATTGCGCGCCTCAATGTTAATCATGCACGCATCACTGTATTGCCACGATATTGGGTGATTTTACATCCACACTTTCTAATAGGGATCACATTCAATAAAAAAAGTTACAAAAGTGCTTTTACTTTTAGCATCTGGTACTAGTTGCTCTGGGGAAGCTTAAAATTGTATAGAATATTTTACAAACTATAGATAGATACACAATAATTACAACGGTCTGTTACTTACCTTTGATGCACCATTCCCCCAAGCTGGTTCACTACTGGGAAAAGGGAAAGGAGAATTAAAGTCTGAAAGTACAAATACTCCTCATGCAGATGTCTCCTGTAGACTCCTATTCTGGTGTTAACACACAGGAGGAACACACTGCAGCAGATTCCAGAATGGACCTTGTCGAATGAGGACTTCGATTAAAACACCTGTCTCGGCACCATAACCAGCACTGGAAGTTACAACCTGCACACAGTTCGACAGGAGCTACATGGGCAGCTTGACAAAGGCACATAATAAGAGTGTTATTTCGCAATAACGCACTGCAGGTTCTTTTAATACTAGAGTGATATTGTAAGTTTAAACCTTCAGTGTGACATGCCAACTGAATTGAGTGCCCTGGCTGGCTATATCCACCTAGACAACAGCACAACATGTCAGACCTTTTTGAGTTAGGAGCGCCAATTTAAAAACTACGCGAATGAGTGCGAGTTGTTACAGAAAAGCTCTCTCTAGCCGTCCAGATAACCATGATACTCAATGGTTTACTTATCCAAACTGAGGGCAAATATTTCCTTGAAAATCACTCCCCACCCCGCCAACCAGTATGCATGCAACAATCCTTTCTTGGTTACATGCAACCCAACATAGATCTGCCATCCTTTTGCTACAATCCTCTACAAATGTCAGTGAAGATGGCCAGACATGATGCTAGACCAACCCTCTAAGATTGGATTGAACCATTTCTATTGTGACTCGACACATTGGAAGCACCAAAGCACTAGAATACCAGGAACATGTTAAATGACTGCCCATGCAGCCACACCTTCAGATGCAGCAGTTCAATAGAGAAAGTTAATTCTTGCTGTACTATATTCAGAAGGGAAGGACTACAGCTCAGTGAGAAGCAGTTGCACACCTGTATTTATCATAAACAGCTTAGCACCAACCAAGCAAAATCCTTCCACTTGCAATCACCCACCAGTTTGGCAGACCAGATGTGCTTGGTACAGTTGAGAGAGATGTCACAAGGGCACCACAACTGATTCTACACATTCCTCTTCCATCCACACTGCTGTTTCTCCATTAGCCAGTGGCAGATAAAGAGAGAAGCAATTCACAAAGCAGGTGGACATTAGTAACAGGAACATGCTACAACTTTGAAAGGCAACTGAAATAGAACTCCACAAACACCAGAATTAAAGTTTATATAGTTAGGCCTTTTGCCAGTTTTATTTCACTGAAGGTTGCTGTCTGCAAGGCAGCTCCATGAAACAGAAAGCAAGGTAACCAATATTCTCCCAACTATAAATCCAAACAGCCTCCCCAACAGTCTGTACCAGAACATGCACTTACAACAGGTTAAAAGAAAAATACATCTGCATGCAACCATATTTTTATTTAAATGGGTAAGAGGCTGAAGGTTGAAAAAAAAAACATTTCTTGTACATTAATTTTAGAGGTGGATGACCAAGTCCCATAGTGCAGAGAAGAGATTTTTTTAAAAAGAGTTTATTCAACAATTTGCATGCAGAAAGAGCTGTTAACATAGAAAAACATCCAAAGCACTTCACAGAAATGGAATCAGGAAAAAGTGGACTCCAAGCCAAAGGAGGATATCTGAACAAAGATTGCATGTAGTCCTTCATTTAAAAATAAGCCCAAGAGACAAGAAATTTCTTACTGTGGAGCCAAATCAAATTTGACTGACATAGTAAAAACAAGCGAAAACGCGCAACTGTGCTGCATACTTTCAAGAAAACAAACTCAAATGATGGAAGGATACTTAAAATTGGTGTAGAAAACTGCTAGTAATCCTAGGGTGAAATTAATCTTTAATAGGATAGAGAGTTAAAACAGCTCCATTAGACTTCTAAGGAATGCCCAAAAGTGATACACTGGGAAAGGAGTCAGTGGATGAGTGGAATTATATTTCAAATCCACACTCAGATCAACTGAACAGACCTTTTATAAAAAGAGCAGAGTTTATAATTTCCAACTACAAAATGAAGACAGAGAAGCAGTTCTTTGGGTGGGAGGGGGAGAAGGCAGAAGGTGGACAACAAACGCCCCCCCACCTCCCCACGCCACAGCATATGCTGAGCTGCAATTGTGTTTTAAAAACTTTATCTTGCTGCTCGGCTATGAGAGAGAAAACACTCTTACTTCTGAATGTTAAATTAAACATGCAAATACATTCATTCTTCCTTTTTTGTCCTGAAACTGTTGGCTTACCCCCATCATCCAGTGTCCGTTTCTGAGTCCCATAGCCGTAGACTGCAGGATCTACCACAGGAGTAGAATTGTTCAGATGTGACCCGGCATCTATTTTAGCAGCAATCTTCAACAGGGGAGAAAAAAAAAAACAGAAGCACGTTAGCATTTTAAAATCAAGTGCAACATTTGAAACCTTTTACACCTGAATATTTTGCTTTATAACTCGAGTTAGCGTTAATACTAGATGGTACCATTCAGGATAATGTGGCTTTAAATGTCCTGATGGAGAAGATTCCATCGGTGCAACTTCGACTTATAATAATAGAGCACCTTTGCTATAACAAGATGCCACAAGGTGGCCCAGAGTCAGATACGAGTAGGAGCGAGGGTGGAATTGGAGAAGATGGCTGATGAGGTAAATTTTAAGGAGGCTTTTGAAATGGAGGAGGTTGAAGCGAGGCAGAAGTGTATGGGGAGAGAGTTCCAAAGTGTAGGGGCAGGGTGGCTGAAGACTTTGCCACCAATGGTGAAGTGCAAGGAGAGAGGAACACAGTGGACCAGAGTTGAAGCGAGTGTGGAAACAGGGCTGAGGAGGTTGCAGAGTTAGTGAGGAGTGAGGCCGTGGAAAGATTTGTAGACAAGGAGAAGAATTTTAAAGTTGATGTGCTATGGTATGGAGAGCTAGCAACAATCGGCAAGGGTAGGGGTGGTTGGACCGGACCGAATGTGGGCTATGGAGTTCTACAAGACATTGCTATTGAAGTATGCCAGTGCCTAATGATGCTAAGTAATGGTGTGCTTTCCTCACCTTTGGTCCTCCAAAACTGGTTCAGTACCAGTTTAGCACACCATCCCTACACAGCATTAGTTGGTAAGCAAATCAGTGTAGCTGTTGCAAGATTCCAGGTATTATTTTGTCATAGTGCATGTACAGCACAAGAATAACAACTTGTATTTATATAGCACTTTTAAGGCAGTAAAACACCCCCAGGTGCTTCACAGGAGCATTAACAAAATTTGACACTGAGCCACATAAGGAACTATTAGGGCAGGTGGTCAAAGGGATAGGTTTTAAGGAGCACCTTAAATGAGGTGAGAGGTGTAGCGAGGCAAAGAGGTTTAGGGAGGGAATTCCTTGGGAGCTAAAGGCACGGCCACCAATGGTGGAGCAATTAAAATCGGGGGTGCTCAAGAGGCCAGAATTAGAGGAGCACAGATATATCGGAGGATTGTGGGATTGGAGGAGGTTAGAGATAGGGAGGGGCGAGGCCATGGAGGGATTTGAAAACAAGGATGGGAATTTTAATCGAGGCGTTGCTTAACCAGGAGCCAATGCAGGTCAGCGAGCACAGGGGTGATGGGTGAACAGGACTTGGTACAAGTTAGGACACGGGCAGCAGAGCTTTGGATAACCTCAAGTTTACATAGGGTAGAACATGGGAGGCCAGCCTGGAGTGCGTTAGAATAGTCAAGTCTAGAGGTAACAAAGGCGTGGATGAGGGTTTCAGCAGCGGGTGAGCTGAGTATTGTGAAATTACAAATGCAATTGTGAAAGGAAGTATAAACAAAGCACCTGACAGGCCCCAGGAGCAATTTCAAATGGAACGGCCACAAGCAACAAGGTCCAGTGTTTTGACAAAACTGTCAAGTAATAAAAGTTTTTTTTTTTAAATACACCGAGGATCTATGTTCTTTTTAGGGGCAGGGGGAAGGCGTGGGGAGCGCAGGAGGTGCTGAGTGTGGTCAGAGCATGCAGCAGGCCTTCAAAGCTTTGAATGCTTGTGCACTCAAACCGTAGGGAGCACGAACTCTGCCAAGTGCATTCCACGGCCAAAGTTAAGGACGAGTTCAATGAAAGCCCAGATTTCCAAGTGGTGAGCAACATCATTTTTCTAGCACTGGTGTGTGGTTCTGACAGACTCCATAGCATTATATGAATCTGGGACAGAGATTATTTAGTCAGAACTACTGGTGTAAATCAAGTGCGGGATTCCACAAAATATGAAAATTAAACTAAAATCAACAATGGAATATTCAAGAATCTTAATGCAATCAGAAGTGAAAAAATATAATTGCACTACCACAAGGGAGGGCACCTAAACCACAAGCAACACTATGAAATACACTGGAAAGGACATCATAATGCAGACTGAAAAGAGGGGCAGGTGAAGTCGGGACAGAGGGCAATATGGAGAGAAGGCATTTCAGATGGAATTGCTAGATAAAAAAAAGGACACGCTTGTGAGGCATAATGATCTTTTCCGGTGTCTAAAAATTATGACCCGAAATATGCTGGAGAATGTGGAATTCTAAGGGAGTACTTGACGTGGAAATGTCCCACCCTCTATACAATAAATGCTGATTAAATCTATTGCACTTGGTCCTAGGGTAAGCATTTTAAGAGATTTTTCATCACACTACGCAAGTACAAGCTTGCAAGTCTCGGTCGGTTACTGGCAAAGGAGACACATTATGCAAACATGGAGGGGCACTGATCCCTGAATGCCAGCCAGATTTGGCTGAACACATGGTATTTGAAGCTCTGTCTGACAAATGAGTTCTTTTTGCCATTGTGTTTGGGAACACGGATTCATATCTGGCTACAATTCCAGAATATACTGGCTGGAAGATACTAACACCACACTGATTGATTACGTACAATGTATCGAACTTTTTGGCAGTTTTCTCTCATCTCCCACCCCTGAAAGTGTTAGACTCTGTTCGGTTATTGTTTTCACTTCTAATGTGGGAAGTACCTTGGCCAAGTATCCATTAGTTATGTGCAGGCCTGGGCAGTGACCATATTGGGGCGGGGGGGGGGGGGGGGGTTGTTGGCACATCAAGGTTGAGCCCACTCCAGTCCTCACCAGGTACGCACATGTACATTTCCTAGGAGGGGGTCACTGAATAGCGATCAGCTGTAGCGAGTCTGGCCGATTTTCCAGTCACTAGCGCAAGTGTCTCCTACTGTTACCCTGGCTGAAATTAGTTAATTCAACACAAAGAATTGAAGCTGTGGTTTTCTGGCCACGTTGGTTTTATCAACTGAGTCACTGGAGGAGTATGTCTATTATGGAAGTTTTTTACTGAAGTCTTACCTAAAGTTAAAACAATATTGTATTTTTAACTTCACTAATTCCCAGACTATCTTGTAAGCGCCAGGCAATACAATCCTTTCTAACCAACACAAAAATTAAGTGACCCAGATTATTCAACGTGCACACACAAAGCCACATTAATTTGCCTTAAATTCTGTACTATCTGCTGAACCAGAACACAATAAAATATACCTTGTATAAAATATGCTCCAAACAGTTACAGTAATTGAAAGCTCTGCAAACCACTGGTTCGGCTAACGTACTAACAGACTGATTTGAAGCAGTTAAACAAAAAGGTACCCGCTCACTGACTGTCGGTCACTAAGGAAGGGGTCCCTGACACTACCGCCCAGGCAACAATAGCAGTGTTTTAAAGAAAAGTCATTTGACTATTAGCCTGCGACAATCAATACCACCAAAAACAGATTAAGTGGTCATTCATTCTATTGCTGTTTGTGGGATCTTAACTTGTGCAACGTGGCTGCCGTATTTGCTATACATTTCAACATAATTAGCTTTGTGAACTGCTTTGGAACATTTAAGATGTGATGAGGCGCTGTATAAATACAAGTTTTTCTCCACTAACTCAATGCTCTTTAATGTACTAATACACTTGTACAATACTCTTAATTCATAACCAAATTACTCCCACAAGTGACAGACTTGTAACCATACTATATACAGATCAAAATATACTCCTTCAGACACAACCCAAGTTTGGAAAAACAAAATCTGCAATTGTAATGCTGGGTGCTTTTCACTATTCCCCAAATGGACACATTATGGCGTTCCACCTTGGCTCAGTCAGTAGCACTCTTGCCCAAGTCAGGAGGTTGCGGATTCAAGCTCCACTGTCAAATTGAACACAATCCATAATGACATTTCAGTGCAGTACTGAGGGAGTGTAGCATTATCCGAGGAGCTGTCATTTGGATACGTTAAACTGAGGCACTATTCAAACAAGAGCCAAGAGCAACGTTCCCTCTAAGCTGTGCGGCCGCACAGCCCGGGACCGGCTTTTTTAATGTGAAATTTTGCGCACGCGTGAAACTTTGAATGGGCCGTGCTGCCCGTTAAAGGGACCACGCACGAAAATTAAAATGAGGGGGAACATTGGCCAGGAGTTCTCCTGGTATTGTGGCCTCAAACACTAAAAATACAGACTGTCTGGTCATTCATTCATTTGCTGTTTGTGGGACCTTGCTGTGCACAAAGTGGCTGCCACGATTGCCTACAAAACAATGACTACACTTCAAAAGCAATCCATTGTTTGGAAAGCACTTAAGGACATAGTATCAATACAAGCTCTTTCTTTCACACACCCACCACTGCACATCACTGAAATCCTAATAACCACAGTGGCAAACCTGGGAACAGATCTCAGTTTCTCAATTAACCAGCAAACAAGAGGTTGCCAAGTGGATGGGTAAGCTATTTCTTTCTGCGGCAACAGGTTTTCTTGTAGGGACATTCTGGAAGCTCAGTGCAAAAACAAACACAAGCTCGACTTGCCTTCTTGCTCTTCACAGAGAAAGCATTACACAGCACAGTTGTAACTGAACTCTGCCAACTACTGAAGAAACACCACTGGTATCATACACTAGTTCGACCATCAGCTGATACAATCCTAGCAACAGTCTGCTACAGTTTTTGATAACTACTGCTGTTCAGGAGCATTTTAAAGCAGAGTCCTACTGAGCTTGGGCAGCCGAGAACACAAAAACTTAACAGGATCAAACTGAAACGGGGAAAGCGATTGCTCCAAACTGGCAAGTATACAAAAAAAACCACACAGAACATTATGGTTACTGTACTCGCTTCTAAAGGAACCCAGTTTTGGGCTCTGAGAACTTTTGAAGGATTTAACTCCCCCCCCCACCCCCCAATCTTTTTGCTACTCTCTCCTGAAGGTGCTGACTAATGCCGAATATGGTTTCACAGTCACTGGAAGCCAGCTGGGACATCATTCAAGTGCTCATTCTGCACATACGAACCAAGTCAGCAAGCGTCGCGGGTTATTCGACTATGGAGGACATTGCAGCTGAACCTAATCATACCATTCTCAGCCTCCACACATGTATTTTCTAGCCAGGCTCACTGAATCAGCCACCAGAACTGGGTCATTTTCCCCTGTCTAGCACAGAAGCTAACTGTAGCAGCTAACTACTGTCTTCATTTTTTTTTTTAAATATATAAATCAGTGAAGGTTGCACAAAACTCACTGAAAGACAATGGGCCAAAAATTCATCCCGCTGCGCGAGAGTACGCACTGCGTACTCTCGCATATTCTCTCTCCAATTGCCGGTTTTCTGCATGCCCTGCGCATGCGCTGAAAACCGGCACTTGGTCTTTTGAAAAGGGGGCGGTTCCTCGGTGCATCGCGTGCGCGCTACAGGCTGCGCGCACGCTGTGCACTTAGTGCTTTGGACGCGCAGGTAAGTACGGAAGATTTTAGAAATGGAAAAAGGAGGAGTAAGACCCACTTTTAACAAGGTAAGTAGTGAATTAAGTATTATTTTGAATTTTTTTTAACAGGTATATCTTTTTTAGAGACTTTAAAGACAGGTAAGTTTATTTTTATAACTTTTTAAAAGATTTTAAATTTTTTCAAAAATTTTATTTTTTATTTAAAATGGTTAATTTATTTAACTATACTTATTTTATTAATGTGATGGTTTTTTTTTTAATTTAATTGAGGTTTAGCTGTTATTTTGGGGGGGGTGTAAGATTCATAGATTTCACAGCACGTATGTGAAACTTATGAATGGAAGATGGTGTGCTGCCATTGGCTCTAACTGAGTCACGTGATCCCACAGCTCGCACGAATTCACTACGCCGGTGGGATACGCAAGCACTGCCCAGCTGATGTCTGGAACATCAAGTTCGTGCGAGCTGGATCTGAAAAAGCACACGCGGAGTGAGAGATCGCGGGGAAGCCTTACCCCCGCGGGAACAGAGCGAGATCAATTTCTGGGCCAATATACTCAGGAATACTTCCAGAAGAATTTCTCCTTCCGAGTCAGAAGGTTGTGGGTTCAAGTCCCACTCCAGAGACTTGAGCACAAAAATCCAGGCTGACACTCCCAGTGCAGTGCTGAGGGAGTGCTGCTCTGTTGGAGGTGCCGTCTTTCGGATGAGACGGTAAACCGTGGCCCCGTCTGCCCTCTCAGGTGGACGTAAAAGATCCCACGGCGACTATTTTGAAGAGGAGGAGCAGGGGAGTTATCCCCGGTGTCCTGGGGCCAATATTTATCCCTCAATCGACATCACTAAAAACAGATTATCTGGTCATTATCACATTGCTGTTTGTGGGAGTTTGCTGTGTGCAAATTGGCTGCCGCGTTTCCTACATTACACTTCAAAAAAGTACTTAATTGGCTGTAAAGTGCTTTGGGCCGTCCGGTGGCTGTGAAAGGTACTATATAAATGCAAGTCTCTTTTTTCTTTCACATATACGCTCATGTGGATTTGCTACTGAATCCTAGTTGAAATGAGCTAGCACATGGAAATGTATCTGTGTATAGGTTAGTTGGCATAGCAGGATACAGTGACAAGGGCAACAAGTTTCCTTTCTGGGAGCAGAAAGAGTGAAATTGTACAGTATTTAAATAGGCAAAGTTACAGATTTCATATAGCCAAATATTTGCTCCAACGCTATCCAATGAGGCAGCAGGTGTGTAGGCACTGCATGATGGTACACATGGGCTTGGCTGCGAGGCCCTTCAGGATTGAAGAGCCTGCCAGCACATGCTGTCTTGGTTCACATGCAAACAGTTTGAAGTTCTGCATTAAAAGAGAGCTCCAAATGACAGCACTAGGAGGCAGTTCCTCACATCGCAGTGTGTTAAGTTTGGCAACTGTGTAGACCTTTTGGATCGATGCAGCCATGAACTGACAGCGCACCAGAATGACTGTACTAGACCTAGACAGCTGCTAAGCAAGCATCTATTCTTTAGTGAATGTGAGTTTAAATATTCAAGGAATGTGGAATTAGGGCTGGTGTGCACACGCATTGTAACCATATGGAAAGCAAATGTCTTGGAGAGGAATCCCCAACGGTATGCATCTATATTAGCAAATATTTTCTAATACAAGACATTCAAATTTACAAGAGTTTTTTTTTTATAGCTACACAATACAGCTCTTTTCATGATCATACATCAAGGACAACCCACAAATTCTGCAGCCACAAAAACAGAAACTCTACCCACCCTCCCCAACCAATCATTATATTGGACCAGTATGCAGTAGATATGCTACATACCAGGGAGCTATTTTGAGACAGTAGACTGATTTGGGGATTCTGTTAGTTATAAACTAGTTGGTGTGTTATGCCACACATCTAGATTGCTACACTCAATCACAATCTTAACATTTACAAAGATCTCAGACGACGGAGGCCATTTATTTGGCCCACGCAGCTCATCTGGCCACAGAAAACTACATGTCCCTTGTGCTTTGGTGACCAGAACGGAACAGAGCACCCAAGCTGCAGCCTAACTAAATTCAAGATTCTGCAGCTCTGGCATGGAAATCGCAGACTTAAAACTTATTCTTTGGGCAATATAGCTCAGAAATCTGCTCTGTGATAACTGAACATGGTAAGTGATGAACCGACTATCAAAGAAAGATAGACTTGCATTTATCCAGCGCTTTTCACAACCTCAGGACGTCCCAAAGCGCTTTACAGCCAATGAAGTACTTTTGAAGTGTAGTCACTGTTGTAATGTAGGAAACGCGGCAGCCAATTTGCACACAGCAAGCTCCCACAAACAGCAATGTGATAATGACCAGATCATCTGGTTTTTTTAGTGATGTTGATTGAGGGACAAATATTAGCCAGGACACCAGGGAGAACTCCCCTGCTCTTCTTCGAAATAGTGCCATAGGATCTTTTATATCCACCTCAGTTTAATGTCTCATCCGAAAGACGGTACCTCTGACAGTGCAGCACACCCTCAATACT
Source organism: Squalus acanthias (assembly GCA_030390025.1). Lineage (NCBI taxonomy): Eukaryota > Metazoa > Chordata > Chondrichthyes > Squaliformes > Squalidae > Squalus > Squalus acanthias. The sequence goes on from CM059438.1 coordinate 89,965,581, forward strand.
GCCATGGAGGGTCAGCCTAGACTTTTGTGCTCGAGTCTCTGAATATCTTTTTCACTGTCTCAGGCTGAATTAGACCGTTCGCAAGCTCAATGTTCTATTTGACTGAGCTGAGCTTCCGACCACATAGCCTCTCCAGCACCCAGGCCGCCCACTTCCACTTCCATAATATTGCCCATCTCCACCCCTTCCTCAGCTCATCTGCTGCTGAAACCCTCATCCATACTTTTGTTACCTCCAGACTCAACTATGCCTATGCTCTCCTGGCCAGCCTCCCATCTCCCACCCTCCATAAACATGAGGTGATCCAAAACTCTGCTGGCCATATCCTAACGCGCATCAAGTCCCATTCACCCATCACCCTAGTGCTCACTGACCTACACTGGCTCCCGGGTCCACCAACACCTCAATTTTAAAATTCTCATCCTCAAATCCCACCATGGCCACGCTCCTCCCCCTTTCTGTAACTGCATTCCTCCAGCTCTACGACCTTCCAAGAACTCTGCACTCCTCCAATTCTGACCTCTTCTGCATCCCTCTATTCCTTTGCCCTACCGTTGGCGGCCTTGCCTTCAGGCATCTAGGCCCCAAGCTCTGGAATTCCCTCCATAAACCTGTCTCCACCTCTCTCTCCTCCTTTAAGACCTACCTCTTTGACGAAGCTTTCGGTCACCTCTCCTAATGTCTCCTCCTTTGGTTCAGTGTCAATTTTTATCTGATTACGCTCCTGTGAAGCGCCTTGGGACATTTTACTACATTAGAGGCATTATATAAATACAAGTTGCCGTTGCTCCCCAGTCCACTGTATGCCATTCATTCTCTACCCCAGTTTTTTTCCAAATGTCTAACACCTTGAATTAATCTGTATTGAATTTCACGTCATAGTTCAAAGTTTGTTTAGGTCCTTCTGTAGTTCCTTGGCTGCTTCAGGCATAGTTGCACACAATACAGCATCTCAACTTCTGCGTCTACATAAAGAGATGAGCATGCAAAGTGGCTTTCGTCGCAAAGGAAAAACATCTGCCACATCCAAGTAACAATTGCATGTTCAGGGAAAACTATGTCTAGATTCACACCACACTGTCATGGCTTTCTCCCAGCTAGCCAAATTTTGAGTTAGTTCTGACATTTGCTGGCAATTTATTTCCTTAGCTATGAAAGCCACTTTGGATGATCCACACTATAGTCATATCCAATTGATGTATACTTTGAGTGCATTGGGTTTCCAATTGTGCTCCCTTTGCGCCTTCTCGAAAACACCATGGCCTTTTTTTAAAAAAACATGAAATCTTCAGATATCTATAAGACAATGTTCAAGTGCCACATTTTCTCCCCGGTCTCAGTGTGAGCATCTTGACCACTGACCCTACCTGACTGAGGAAAGATGTGAGCTTGTGGAAAGTGATCAAATGCTCTATATATAGTTTGGTACTGACCCACCCCTTACCCCCCGCCACACACGAGGACTCTCACCCCAGCTTTACTTTGACCTTAAACACTGTTGAGCAATTTTTTTTTAAACCAAATATGCAAATTTTTCATAGGCTCTCAAACTACAATGCATTTATCCCTCCATACATCACAATCTGTATTATACGTTACAGAATATATACCTAAACAATCTACCAAACTGGCAGGAAGTTAACAGCATAATATAACTTCCCATGTGTTGAAAGCCTGCAGAAAAGTGAACTGCTCACTCGGAAGTTATCACTATTTCCACTGGACCCCAATAAATACAGAAATTCTCGAACAGAAATGGGAGACAGGTTATTTTACAGAAATTAACACAAGGCCACCAAAGCTTTATACACAAGGATCAAACCCAAAGATTTATTTTCAGAGTTTTCTTCGGTCAAGGCCAAGACTAACTAACCTGTTAATTTGAGGCATCAACAAACTCCATACATATAATATGTACATCATTACAGGTCCATCTTGTTCCAGTCTGCTGTTATGTTTATGGGTTTATAAACTAGATATTTAATTTGGGCTCAGTGTCACTCACTCCCGATTCACCCAATATCTACATAAATGTAGCACAGAGGAAAGGAACCCTGATCGCTGGATTCCAGTTTACAGGATGTATCACACGTAACATGACCTCCTCAACTTCAGAGAGCCGGATGAATAAACAGACTGCGCCTTAGGCTATAAATTACTAGTCAGATTTATTGAACAGCAAAACATGGAAAATGAACAGTATTAAATACAAAACAGTAGATTTACAGTAATCTCAGATTTTATTACTCTCTTCAAAATATCAAACACAAATGTATTTCTATTGCTCGTACACACCATAAAACAGACCTTTGAAACATCACCCCTTATGCTTGCAGTTTGCTACACTCTCTCTGGCCCTCCCTATAACCATCGGTGTCAGAATAACTGCTGACTTGGTGCAATACAGCCCAAGATATAGCTCAACCTGTCTTTGAAGATATCCTAGAACAAAGGGAATTAAAAACATATTTCTCACTCAGCCAGGGCTGTCCAGCCATCTCAGGCTCTAGTCCCCTTGGATAAGCACCCTCCAATTTCCTTTGCCCCACCATTGGCAGCGGTGTCTAATTATGCTCCCATGAAGCGCTGTGGGATGTTTTACTACAATAAAGGCGCTATATAAATGCAACTTGTTATTGTTTAAAACGACTCTCGGGTTGTCAAATACAAAGAATGTTTACTGGTCAAGGACATTCTAGCACCCTTTGAAGCTTAAAACCTATAAGCCATTCACACCTAGAAAGAATTAACTTGCATTTATATAGTGCCTTTCATGACCTCATGACATCCCAAAGTGCTTTACAGCCATTGCAGGAAACGTGACAGCCAATTTGCGCTCAGCTAGGCTCCACACACAGCAATGTGATAATGACCAGCTAATCTATTTTAGTGATGTTGATTGAGGACACCGGGGATAAACTCCCCTGCTCTTCTTCGAAATAGTGCTATGGTATCTTTCACGTCCACCTGAGGGGGCAGACGGGGCCTCGCTTTAACGTCTCATCCGAAAGACGGCACCTCCAACAGTGCAGCACTGGGAGTGTCAGCTTAGATTTTATGCTCAAGTCTCGAGTGGGACTTGAACCCAAACCTTCTGACTCGAATGCGAAAGTGCTACCCACTGAGCCACGGCTGACACTATCCAAATATTAGCACATTAAACCCCCTTTGTTCCACGGAAGCATCCTACAGACACGCATTAGTTAAGCACTTCAACATAATGGACTTAGCCAGCAGGTAAACATCATATCTGTGCCTTTGAAATGACCTATGGCACTTATTGAACAGCAAAACATTTAAAGGAACAGTATTAAATACAAACTGCTGATTTACAGCAATTACTATAGCACACCAGACCATAAAGTGCATTATCTGTATCCTGCAGAAGCAGCTAGCAGTATCTCGCGTTGAGGGGCTCGGTGATAGTAGAGCGGATTAAGGGCAGAGGCGAGAATTGAAGAAATGGACATAGATGGTCTTGCAATGGACGGGATATGGGATTAAAGCTCAGCTCCAGGTCAACCAGGACACCGAAGGGTAGAATTAGCAACTAGGATGCAAAGCTTCTGCTGGAAGACAAATGGCAGCTTTAGTCTTCCCAATATTAAGTCATAGAAAGCTTGACTCATCCATGACTTAATGTTGGACAGTAGCACATTAGTAGTTATGAAGGAGGTTATAAAAGAGTCTTGCATTTATATACCACCTTTCATGACCTCAGGATGTCCTAACACACTTTACAGCCAATGAAGAACATTTTAAGTGCAATCATTGTAATGTAGGAAACGCGGAAGCCTATTTGCGCACAGCAAGCTCCCACAAACAGCAATGTGATAATGACCAGATAATCTGTTTTTGTTATGTTGGTTGAGGGAAAAAATATTGGCCAGGACATCGGGAGAATTCCCCAGCTCTACTTTGAAATAGTGCCATGGGATCTTTTAGGTCCACCTGAGAGGGCAGACAGGGCCTCGGTTTTAAGTCTCACTGGAAAGATGGCACCTCAGACAGTGCAGAACTCCCTCAGCACTGCGCTGGAGTGTCAGCCTGGATTACGTGCTCAAGTCCCTGGAGTGGGACTTGAACCCACAACCTTCTGACAGAGGCGAGTGTGCTACCCACTGAGCCACAGCTGACAGTTATGATAGATTATGATAGAGAGGTAGAGCTAGATATCAGCATATCCCAGATGGGGTAAAGCTCAAAGGTCTGCATGTCGACAAGGAATAGGAAGGGGCCATGGATGGAATCTTGGCAGATTTCACAGTTCTCTGCTCCTACATCCACTCAATAATCACGCTGGTTTAAATCTTACTGGGACTACCAAGGGAACTACAACATACAAAACAAAATCTATGGCAGATTCAATCTGCCTGCCACTGAGATTCTTATCTAATCTCAGCCACACTATTATGGTGATTTGAAATAAAAACAGAAAATGCTCAGGTCAGGAAGCATCTGTGGAGAGAATACCGGCTGAATATTTCCAGCATTCTCTGTTTTTATTTCAGATTTCCAGCATCCGTTGGAGAATGTCGTGTAAATTAGATGCTATTCAATCTGGGAACTATTTAAACTTTTTTTTTAAATTCTTAATGCTAAGAGCTGATGATGCTACAAACACACGTGTACAGCTGACCCTGGGCAGAATGTGACACGGAAGCCTGCAAATGACTTCGGTCTACCAACACCATGCCCCACTCTACAGATACCAGTCTGAGCCCAGTGTCTGGAGTATAATTAGCTCCATAAATCCCAACAATTTTCAGACATTTCATGCACACAATTAATTGTAATAATCCAGATCAGCAAAAGTTTGGGTTTAAAAAAAAATGATTTGGCCTGTTCCCTGGACTAAAGGTGCTTTGATTCAGGAAGAATAGCATTTTCGACAGGATAAACTAGTGCCATCATACACTGAGAAATGAAAATGATCACAATATGGGTGCATCAACGTCTCAACTGCTCTCTTCAAAAATTATGGGCTACTGTTTCAATTTGGTTAAGGGCAACCAGGGTTTCTTGTGAGTTTCTAGCTGTCACTGAGCTAAAGATTCATACCCGCTGTGTGACTCAAGGAAATGCACGCAGTAAGGTGACCCTGGAAATGAAGCAACTAATCTCATTTAGGAAGATTTAAAATGGTCAGTCATATCCTGACAGCTCCGTGCCAGATAGGGAATGCCAACATTTCCTCTGTACTTGAAACAATCCTTATAAAAGTAAATTTACATTTTCCAAACAGTATGCAGTAGGACCAGTGTTCTCCGCAAGTTTTAACATGGCATATTGCCACACATTAGCATATAAATATTACCAGTCCCAAAAAACCTTCAGGGTATTCCTCCTTTCACACCCGGCAAGGAATTTAAAAAGAAATGTGGACAGTGGTTCTAAAAGCAATGATAACAATTCAGGTGGAACTAAGATCATAGGTAGCCCCCTCGCCTCTGAGTCAGAAAGTTGTGGGTTCAAGTCCCACGCCAGAGACTTGAGCACAAAGATCTAGGCTGACACTCCCAGTGCAGTGCTGAGGAAGCGCTGCACTGTCGGAGGTGCCGTCTTTCGGATGAGACCTTAAACCGAGGCCCCACCTGCTCTCAGGTGGGTGTAAAAGATCCCATGGCACTATTCCGAAGAGCAGGGGAGTTATCCCCGGTGTCCCGGCCAATGTTTATCCCTCAACCAATATCACTAAAAACAGATTATCTGGTCATTATCACATTGCTGTTTGTGGGAGCTTGCTGTGCGCAAATTGGCTGCCACGTTTCCTACATTACAACAGTGACTGCACTTCAAAACAAAAAAGTACTTCATTGGGTGTAAGGCGCTTTGGGACGTCCGGTGGTCGTGAAAGGTGCTCTATAAATGCAAGTCTTTCTTTCTGTAGCAGGGTTCTAATGAAGCCTGGGCCTTTTCTGCATCTCGTCCTCCACCTGCCCCAGACTTCATGAAGTCCCTCACAGATCAGGTAGCTCATTCACATTTCTAAACCGGAGGCAAGAAAGAAAGCACGTGGCCCACAACCCACTCTAATCCACTCCTAAGACAGACCTTAATAAACAAATATTTTTCGTGGAACATCGTGCTCTCCCCTCAGCTCCTCACAAATCTACAGTATTTTCTTACTCTGGAGCAGCTTAAGTTTGCAAGACTTGCCAAGCCAGCTGGAAATCCTTCTTCATACCATTTTGAGAGAGAGGAAAGAGAGCAACAATATCTATAGCAGGATCATCCAAGTCTCCGTGGGTCATTCAGGTGCACAGCATGGCAGCCTGCAGGGCTTGTAAAGTTCAAACCAATATTTCCATTCAATTGCATAGATCTCAAGTCACTGATACCAACAGAGCTTGACGCTGATTTAGGATTCATCTACCATTGAAGCAACAGCACCAGGAACAGTCCTTTCCAAATCTACAGACTATCTATATATACACACACACACATCTTTAATATTAAATAATTTACATCTGCACATATTTCCTCTGAACTTATTCCCCATTTTATATATCTCCACACTCACATTTATAGTGGATACTGCCTTTTGTATAGTTGTAATTTGGGCAAATGATGTGTCACAGCTTGACATTTCACGATAACTCCCTAAAACTTGAGTGATTTGCTGTCTGAGTACCACAATTTTGTAAAAAAAAAGGCCTGGAGACAGTGAAAGTGGCAGTTTCTGAGTGAACTTGAGAGATAACAAATCACTTTCCACAACAAACCACTTGCCCTGGTCAGAACACATACAGCCACCAAATGCGTAAAATGTTGACAAATATCAGCATGTGCTCTACATGAAAAGGACCTCAGTGAGTACGCCTTGTATACAGATACACCCTGGTGACCAGCGATCTTCAAAATAAACACTCAAGTCACAATATCTATAAAAATCACGTTAGAGCCTACAATTCATCTACAAACCATCAATGTTTACACCCAACAGCATCCATTATCTTTCACTAATTCACAGGTTGCTACGCTGATAAACAATTTTACACTGAAATTAAACTGTTAAAAGCAAATATTACATTCCAAAAATTAAAAACAGCATGCAAGATATAAATCAGCTGTACAACAGGCAGGTAACCAACAGCCCAACTATAAACATATATACATGACCTTATTAGTAAATATTTGACAATTACCTCTAAATGACCATCGGAATCTTAAGTAATTGCCTTCTAACCCACCTTGAATGCTTGACTTAAAAAACACAAACTGTTAGATGAACAGGAACATTTCTCACGATGTCTCAACGTGCTATCTGCTCCACTCGTTACTGGTAGGCAGTAGCAATAAACAGGAACGTGACGTCCTACTGAGTGATGGGGCTATGTTACTAAGATATCAGCTTACAGGGCACGTGATAGATATAAATACAAGCAGAAGTTCTGCTACTTTCCAAATTGGGCAATGCTCAAAGTTAGGTAAACAAAATATTTGTGCAGGTTGTGTTTAAACTTTTTTTTTTGCCTTTAGTGGACTCTGATAGTGTCGAGAGAGACCCCGACAAGCTTACTACAACAATTTGGAGAGGATTGACCACTCAATCAGGTGGAGCTTTTGCTCACCTTGGATCTTAATCTTAGCTAATTGATTAAGAGACGAGGTGAACTAATTCACCCAGAAGGTGGCTGGATCTGGCAGGGGCAGGCAGCAAGCAAGCCTGATAGGACAACTAGCCGGATTAATGCATTTGTTCCAGCACAGATTCAACTCATTCTCCATACACTGTGATGGAAATATTGCTGGGCTGGCATTTGGAAAGTACAATTCTTAGCCAGTGTTACAACTGATCCAGCACTGGATTGCAGGGCTCAGAAAGACGTTGCACTAGGCAGCAGGCCAGGACCCAACAAAACTCATAGGGCCTGCAGCAAAAGCCACTGAACTGCAATAGAAATTAATGCAGTACGCTATTTCACAAAAGGGCACACACCGCTATTGAAGAAAACTTCACTTGTACCAGTTCTCATTTTGTTTTTTGTACCGCTGTATGCATGTTTGAGAAGTCAACCAAACAGTTCCAATTTTTTTTTATAACAGAGGTACCAAAACAAAAGGAGTGCTTCAAGTTTCACATCCAAGAAACTGCCCACCACTGCTCTCCCACCCAAGCTGTCCTAACAGGAGAGGATAGGGAGCTGCTTCCGGACTCCCACCATCTCCTCTAAAGCCAGCTGCCGAGTGTTCTTGACAGGACTATCCCTTTGACCTACCCACGCTCCCTGAGCAGGGAAGCACTTGGCCTTCCTCTGGGTACTTCCCCGTGAATGAAATTCAAAAGCTCGCCATGAGAAATCAAGGTCCGAGGTGTACAGACCTGCACCTCTCATTCTGTGGTACAACACGCAGAAGATCCAGACCAAATTCCATTCACTTTTGAACTTTTCTTCCCCACTGTCTCTCTTTTCTCCCGCTCCACTTACATTGTCCCCAAGCAACTTCCTTTTCCCCTTTCTCTCATTATTTTACACAATGTTATCTCAAACAGGAGCAAAGTAGAAAGAGGCCCCTAGAAAGAAAAGGGTACTAAAAATTGAAGGATTCCAGTAACAAAATCTTAAAGCATAAATAACAAACATGAATAAAAAAAGCCCCTTGGTATGAAAGTTTCAGAACCTTCCTCATATCCTAAACCTGCACTAAAAGGACGTGGGCCCTCTTCACCCAACTATATGCAACTCCCACTGTAAAACCATTGCTGTTATTCCACCAGGTACTGAAAGTTGCTTTTAACAAACATACTTCCAGCTATATAGCACCCATCACACTGAAATGTAAAAGCGCTTCATACAATTAACTGCGACTTATTATAGAAACATAGAAAAATAGGAGCAGGAGTAGGCCATTTGGCCCTTTGAGCCTGTTCCGCCATTCAATATCATGGCTGATCCTCTATCTCAATACCATATTCCCGCTCTCTCCCCATACCCCTTGATGCCTTGTGTCTAGAAATCTATCTATCTCCTTAAATATATTCAGTGACTTGGCCCCCACAGCCTTCTATGGTAGAGAATTCCACAGGTTCACCACCCTCTGAGTGAAGAAATTTCTCCTCATCTCAGTCTTAAATGTCCCACCCTGTATCCTGAGATTGTGACCCCTTGTTCTAGACCCCCCAGCCATGGGAAACAAAATCCCTGCATCCAGTCTGTCTAGCCCGGTCAGAATTTTATACGTATGTAGATAAACATAACAGCCACAGCAACCTCTCAACAATCATGAGATGAATGACTAGATTGGTGGGCAAGGAATATTTGACTAGCACATCAGTACTCCCTGCTCCTCTTCAAATAGTATCATGGGCAATGCTCCCTGTAAACTGCGCTTTGTTCTGCACGGTCCCTTTAAATTTCTGCGGCATGCCAGGTATTTACAATGCAAAAGCCAGTGAGCAGTCTGCGCGGGACCTTTCGCATTACTGTACGGCCAAGAGGGAACACTGGTCATGGGACCTTTAATGTCCACCAGAACAATCAGAATTAGCAATGAACCTAGGCTTCATGTCCCATCCGAAAAACAGCATCTCTGACAATGAAGCACTCTGGTCAGGAATGCACGACCTGACCCTGGGATTGTGGAGCTAACCCCTCAACCTTGTAACGCAAAGTACCAACCGGAGACAAACTGCATAAACAAAAAAAACTGTAGCAAATAATAAAGTTCATATCTTTCACTTATCAAAAAATATTTTCAGACAGTTTGAACATAATAACGTTTCTCTTCATATTTTCAAATTATATCGCAGCCTTGATCGGGAGTTCATAAATACGGAGTTCCAAAATTGTATACTACGGGTCTCAAAACAGCGCATATTAGAAACATGACACTTTTGATACGATACTTTCCCACAGATACGCAGGGGGAAGGCAAGAGAGATAGAGGACAGAATTTGTGTCAATAACTTGCATTTATATAGCACCTTTAACATAGCAACCTCCCAAGGCACATCTCAGGGGCTGCAGAAAACAGACAACAAGCCAAAGCAATGATTAGGAGGGGTGATTAAAAGCTTGGTCAAATGGGTGGGTTTTAATTAGAGTCTTACAGGAAGAGAGGGAGGTGATGAGGCAGGAGTTTAGAGTGGGACCTAGCCACCAATGGAACACAGGAACAGGAGGAGGCCATTCAGCCCCTTGAGCCTGTTCCACCATTCATGGCTGATTTGTATCGCAACTCCATTTACCCGCCTTGATTCCATAACCCTTAATACCCTTACTGATCAATCTCAGTTTTGAAATTTTCAAGTGAGCTTGCTTCAACAACTTTTTAGAAACATAGAAAAATAGGAGCAGGAGTAGGCCATTCGGCCATTCAATATCATGGCTGATCCTCTATCTCAATACAATATTCCCGCTCTCTCCCCATACCCCTTGACGCCTTTTGCGTCTAGAAATCTATCTATCTGCTTCTTAAATATATTCAGTGACTTGGCCTCCACAGCCTTCTGTGGTCGAGAATTCCACAGGTTCACCACCCTCAGTGAAGAAATTTCTCCTCATCTCAGTCCTAAATGTCCTACCCCGTATCCTGAGACTGTGACCCCTCGTTCTAGACCCCCCCCCCCCCACCCCCAGCCAGGGGAAACATCCTCCCTGCATCCAGTCTGTCCCTGTCAGAATTTTATACGTTTCAATGAGATCCCTTCTCATTCTTCTAAACTCTAGTGAATACAGGCCTAGTCGACTCAACCTCTCCGCATACGACAGTCCTGCCATCCCAGGAACCAGTCTGATTTTGATATCTCCAGATTTGCACTACCCTTTGTGTGAATGGTAGGATGAAGGGAGGGGGATGCACAAGAGGCCAAAGTTAGAAAGAGATAGCGTTCAGGGAAGGGATTTTAGAGCTGGTGGAGGTTACAGATTGGGATGGTCAAGGCCTTGGAGGGATTTAAAGACTGCGACAGGAATTAAAAATTTGAAGGGTTGGGGGACTGGGTTCCAACGAGTGTGGACAGGGGTGTGTGGGGATGGCCAAGTGTGACTTGGTGTGGGATAGAGTACAGACAGCAGAGTTTTGGACAAACTGGACTTCATTGGGGTGGAGGATGAGACACCATCAATTGGAGTAACCGAGTCACGTGTGACAAAACGAATGGCACTACGCAAGGAAAAATCAGCCAAAACAAAACATGACAAAGCTCAGGATGCAGCAGCTGTACAATCACCCTTCATTCTGTGATTCCAAAAACATTTTTTGCAAATGGTGTGCCATACTGTACAGTACTTGCCGCACTGCAATAGACATCTACACAGCAGTAAAAGTGACAAACTTCAAAAATTACATTCTGAAGGAGGAAATCAGATAGCCACACAATCCAACATTCAGCTTTGTGCAGTAGCTTCTAGATTATACGCTTTATGGGAACTTTAAATACTCCCCTAATTAACTGTCATCTTCCACTTGCGTGTGAAATGACATTTGACGAAGAAGTGGAAATGATAGGTCAGTTAGGCATCCATCAGGAAGCCTCAAATTACAATCCTCCAAGTCAGTTTGGAGCGTTCATTTGCTTCTCAAAATGTTCCCACAGTTTACGGTCAGAAAAGCAAAAAATAGCAAAAAAATCTCTTGCCAGCACCTATGAGGACCAAGGAAAAAATAAACATCTCAATGGGGTAACAGTTGAGCTGGTAAAAATCTGTAGGAACAAGGAATGTCTATTAGGCCCAAAAGTCGATGTTTGACACCACCAACCCCACTTGCCAATCTTCTCTATCTTGTTCAGAAATATATCCAGTTGCCTCTTGAACCTATCTATATACGTTATCCACTAAAAAGTTCTGCCTGGCTGCTTCTCTTACTCCTCGCTTCCTGATTTCTATCTTGGGCCTTATGGTATTTGAGCCATCGAAAATGAAACATTTCCCTGGATCAATTTTGAAATTTCCAAGATTATGAAGGGAACAATTCGGTCAATTTCTTCCTTCAATAAACAATTCCCCACAAATGCAAGCACGTGCGTTATTTAGAAGGAAGTGGTGGTTTATGAAAAATAAACAACAGAGTGCAGCAGGGCTGCCAATGCAAATGTGTGAAGATACACAAAGGTATGACACTCCGGCGCAGGAATGAAGCGGAGCAATTTCCTCTTTAAACAGGAAATAATTAAAATGTTTGACAGTTTAATTACAATCTATCCCCTAACATAGAGCAATTAAAGCAGAAAACGTGGATGGGGGAAAGCTAAGAATACTGGCAATTAAAAATACACCATCCAGAAAGAGAGGATAAAACTGGTTTTGAAACAGTCCCATGTTGATGCTCAAAACACAACCTGCCAGAAATCCACCACCTTGTCTCTTCCGGTCATTTGTCATTATACTAACCAGACTCCATCATTCCTGGTCTTGGATCTATTCCTGATGACATTGTCCAGGAATGAATTCCTCAGTGGTACAGATACATATGGAGGATGGACACTTTTCTTCAGTTAGTGTAAGCCAGCCAGCTAAAGAAAGCCCTCCTAATAAATTACCAGAGTAGAGATTTAACTGGGCAGGTCTCCAGCAGGCTTCTTCTAACTTTAAAACAGACACCTCGAGTACCATTACTGTCATTTAGTATTACAAACTCCATTTAATTGAATATATGACTGCTGAATAATGCATTAATGTTAAGATACCAACTGGGGGACAGTGCGAAAGACTAAGCTATCATTTCACCTTCAATATCCCAGTTCTACCTGACCACAGGCAAGCTGACAAGAATCTTAAATGAAGCTTCAGCAGTGACACAGCACAAAATGGCACACAAAGCTAACCAATTTTAATCAGTCTCGCTAAAAGAAAGCTGGAATTGACTGTGTGTGAGAGACAGAAGACAAGGCGGCAATAACCCTATCTTGTAAAGCTTCAACAGTTCTTGGACATTCATGCATTGGTATAAATCTTTACTATAAAGCCCAATTTTTATTCAACTTACACTCAAGCTAGCTTCTAATAGATACCCAACACTTCAGTAATAGGCCACATCCACAATGATTCCATACCACCTTAATTTCAAGGTCACATGAATGCAGGAAAGGCTGGGCTTCTTAGCCTGAAGCTGTGAGTGCGTTAGAGCACTCTGGCCAATTCAGTACATGACTGGGAAGTGGGCTGATACTGCTGGGAGCAAAAAAAAGGAAAACATTTGGTTCCACAGCATCAGCATGCCATATTGCAGCAAGCAAAACCACCGACAATAACCTAATCTTTTTAAAAATGGAGACTACAAGGCACCTATAGATTGAGTTGAGACATCACAAGCAACAAGACCAAAGCTCTTGGGTGTTACATCCATCACCAAAACGAAGATCAGATTGCAGCCTCATAGCCACTCGTGGCCTTCTGCGATTTGTCACAATATACACTGGCATTTACAGAGAAAGCTTTTGCCCTTCTCTCTACCGAAGGTGATGACTTCTTGATGGGGCACAGTTCCACTGGCACCTCCAGTAACCCGTCCAAGTAGCAATTACTCAAGAGAACCCTTGACAGGAGCATCAGTAGGCTGTTTGACCCCAGAAGACAATGCACATCACTGATCCTGGTCTAAAAAAAATGTCCATACATGCACACTTCCAGCAGGGATCAGTGCTAAGCAAGTAAGATTTGGAGATCTGGCTGTTCCCACCCCCACTCCTAACCCAGGAAACTGAAACTAATTTTCCTTATTGGATAAATACACCAAGCCATTGGGAAAACTTAGGATGGGTAATGGTTATATGTCATAATACATACTGCATTGCTTATGGGGAGAAGCTTTGAATTTTTTTTTGTTTCCGCTGGTCACAAACATTTATCTACCTAATGGTCAAGATACTCTGGGTAATGTGATATGATATCCACACTAAAGGAGTTGTGATTGTGATGTGATCCTTTTAAGTAAGAATATTTATGGAGAATTAGCATTATCAGTGTATGTATGTATATATATATATATACACATACACACACACACACACACAAATATATAACACCACCTGAAGCAGTTTGGATGGAATCATTAAAACCACAAACGATTTGTAGCTACCATCTGAATCCCAAAAGGAGATTATAGCTCTGATGTCACTCGTATATCTATTGCTTGCAATATTCTAGGAAGGTCACGAGGTAGATTTACTCTGTCTTGATCCGGTAAGTACAAAGAAAATATTGCAGCTAATTCTCCCCTTATTACAGAACATCTGTGTACCACAGCTGCAAGGGTGCGATTCTTTAGCTTGTCAAGTGAACTGGATTCTGAATCTGCTTAGTCTAAAGGTTTTATTTTGTCATCCGCATGAATGAGATTTGACTTTTTCTCAGGACTATGCTGCATTACAACACTGCACTTCCATCTCGGAGACCTGGTTTCGAGCCCTTCCCACTGGGTACAAGGATCCTATTTAAAGAGTTTGAGCAGTACAGACAGTGGCGCAGTGGGCAGCACTCTCGCCTCCGAGACAGAATGTTGCATGTTCCAAGTGCCACTCCAGAGACCTGAGCACAAAAATCAAGGCCGACACTCCAGTGCAGTGCTGAGGGAGTGCCGCACTGTTGGAGGTGCTGTCTTTTGGATGAGACGTTAAACCGAGGCCCCTTCTGCTCTCTCAGGTGAATGCAAAAGATCCCACGGCACTATTTCAAAGAAGAGCAGGGAAGTTATCCCCGGTGCCCTGGCCAATATTTATCCCTCAACCAACATCACGAAAAACAGATTATCTGGCCATTATCTCATTGCTGTTTGTGGGAGCTTGCTGTGCGCAAATTGGCTGCCACGTTTCCTACATTACAACAGTGACTACGCTTCAAAAGTACTTCGTTGGCTCTAAAGCGCTTTGGGACGTCCTGAGGTTGCCAAAAATGGGCATGTCCACTGTTGCATTAGGGTTAGCACACTGATGGGACACAGTAGAGGGAGCTTTACTCCACAACTGTGCCTCGAAAAAAGGGTTTAAAAAACCATCACTTAGCTACTACAGAGACTAATAGGGAACCGAATTACTTTTTAATAATTCCTTTGTAAAAGTGAAGTTTACCAATACCGCGTCTGAAACCATTTAACTAGCGCAGCATTCAAGGATCCACTAAAGGCCAGAACAGCTGAGTGTATTTAGGATCAGCTGGGTGGCTGATGTGTGCAGAAACCCATCACCACATTCAACAGTCTCCTACCCAAGTTACTGAAAAATTCAGATAGATTCTTCGTCCAAAATGGAGAAAGACAGAGACTTGCATTTATATAGCGCCTTTCATGACCTTAGGATGTCCCAAAGCACTTTACAGCCAATGAAGTACTTTTGAAGTGTAGTCACTGTTGTAATGTAGGAAACATGGCAGCCAATTTGTGCACAGCAAGCTCCCACAAACAGCAATTTGATAATGACCAGATAATTGTTTTTTTTTTGTGATGCTGATTGAAGAATAAATATTGGCCAGGACACAGGGGATAACTCCCCTGCTTTTCTTCAAAATAGTGGCCGTGGGATCTTTTACATCCACCTGAGGGCAGACGGGGCCTCGGTTTAACGTCTCATCCGAAAGACAGCACCTCCGACAGTGCAGTGCTCCCTCAGCACTGCACTGGGAGTGTCAGCCTAGATTTTTGTGCCCAAGTCTCTGGAGTGGGACTTGAACCCACAACCTTCTGACTCGAGAGAGAGAGAGTGCTACCCACCGAGCCACAGCTGACACATAAGTGTACACTAACCCTTTCGAGACACACCCACTTGCTTATGTCCAAAAGAAGCTAGCTGCAAGATGACAAGGCTAAGAGATACCAACCAAAGGTAGGGTGGGGTACTGCTGAAGCTGTTCTAGCTTCAAACACACAGCATGCAGCACTAGTAAGTTTCCCAATTCGAATGCTTCTATGAGCACCCCGCCCATTGGGGAACTGGCACACACATTTATCTGAAGCCGGGCGGGAAGAATCCTTGTTCCTAAAAGCCCGTCTACCATTCCAGGTACCATTACTATGCAGCTTGCTAGTCAATCATCAGTGCCCTGAAGTATTGCACACCAGCCGAGCCTGGATCAGTCTCTTTACGATCCAAAATTCTGTTAAGACATTGCACAAGATCTTCAATTCTGCAGTCACATCACTGACAGAGCACACACCAAGTGTTTCCTTATCTCTCTCTTACCCCGCTCCATCCCAGGTAAGACACCGTGTTGGAATCCTCCGTAATAGCAGCACGACTCAGCTGATGAAGTGTTTGCAAATAAATGACTAAAATTTGTAAAAAAGGATTTTTTAAAATCCCTTTTGTGGAGTATATATTGTCACACAGCCCTCAATTAGTCTGGGAGAAAATTCAGGGCAAAGAAAAAAAGTGAAAAACACTGCACGACTTATGATTTATGCCAACCATATCACAAGTGAGCCTGCACATTGAATTAACACATTAAAACAGCTCTGTTTTTTTATGGTGCCCTGTCTCCCAATTCCAGGACCCATTAGGGAAGACCTAGGAAGGGAAGGCACGCCATCAGAAGAGCAAAAGGATAAACAACCATCCATCCCGACACAGCTTTCAAACTGCTGCTGCTAAATACATGTGGTGCAGACCTAATGACTGTAAAGCTGAAGTGGCTTATGATCTGAATTCCACCCATTGCTCCAACTCAATTATATTAGAAAAGCCAGGTTTGGTCAACGTTGAGTTAGCTCGTGTTAGCCAAGGTGCCACAACTGGCCTGTGAGTCCTAGTGCCAGAGAGAAAGGACGAAACAGCAAGGACATCCCTCACTTGCTCACTGTCCAATTATAGAAAATCTGGACATGTGGACCCTGGTAAGGACTGAATTGGACATAGCTGTGATACATCCAACAGTGGAAGAACCTGCCAACACTCACTGTTTAGGCCCACACGTAAACTTTGGTAACTTGGATGACGTACTAGAGAACACTCAGCACCTAGGAAACTGTATCCCATCTTGTGCCAGCACCATCAGGAAAGGAAGGGGAGGGGGGGTAAAATAGAAAGAGAGATTATACACCCAATACCTAAGCCGGCAAACGTTTTCACAGTGGTAGGAATTCTAGCTGCACTGATGGAGTAGAAACAGTGTGGAAGCAGAATGCTGGCCAACGCCTGACCATTACTCCAATGCCAAGTTCCGAATTGAAGTTGCATCACCCATACTTGTATCAGAGTATAGAGTATAGATAGAAAACATGTCAATATAATTGCCAAAAAGAAGTTTTTAAAAATAAGAATTATGCTACAGCAGTTACATACAAGGTCAAGCAGCGATTGCATTAAAAGAATGTAACCTTTATTTGAACACTAACTTCATAACATGCACGGTACTTGTTTAACATATGGGTCCTTATTAAGCAAACATTGTTTAAATACACTGGGAAATGTAACTTTCCCTATTTTGGATCACCGAAAAGTTAAGTAGAAAAACACAACTCTAAAATCTACAGACCCAAGCGTACTCCAATATTCAAGGCACAAAGCGAGCAATGTGTTGGTACATGGAGTACTCCAATGCAGCTTGGAGCACCACTGAAAATGCCCCACAAACAGCAGTGCCTTAAACAATTTTTTTTAGTAAAGCATATGGGATGGGGAGAGATTTCACTGCTTCACACTTTGTGGACAATGTCCACTATAGAGACCATGTTAGATATGGTCTAGAGAGAGCATTTTGAGATATACAATACTAAGCTAAACTGCGAGTAATTACAGGTTCAACAACAGTATATACAATTTAAGGTCATGATTTAAGACATCAGCATTATGGCACATTAATGCCATTAGTACAAGTTTGCCTACATTTTATTAGTATCGATACGCAAATTAAGCTTAGTGACAACACCGAAAATGCAATAATACACTAGTAAGCACTGGAGCTAAATGAAGTGAAACTCAAATTGTTTACTTTAAAATATTGCTCTTGGTTTGGTTAATGAAGCAAAAATAAAACGACACTGTTCAAGGTCTCTGCCAAGTCTAGCTCTAATCCATAAACCAGCTCCTTTACACAGCAGCAGCAAGTCGAACTGGACCAATCCCCAATCAAGCATAGATTAAGAGCATCCCGCTAGTAGTGAACATTATTAGTAAGGGCATTAGTGGATTGTGAAACACTAAACATGCAAAACTGACAACTCAGTCATCACTCTAGATATGCCCCCAACAGGAGCAGAATGACCCTCTAATTAGACAACTTGTATGGACTGCAGTGATACAATGTATATGCAAGGAGTACACTAAACTGCAACGAAATGACTAAAAAATAATGGATATTATGAATGCGATTAAAAGGAAATGATTCTCATCAGGGTGGGGGATGGGGGAGGTCAGATGACAGTAGACACATTTAAATTTGATTATAACCTTCCCTCTAAACCCAAGGAAATTACAGCTTTTGATCACTCCAAAATATGTATTTGGTGAGTTGGAGCAAGGCCTTGGGGTCTGGTTTTCTTTTGCTGCAGTGACTGATGACTTGTGCGCTCCATATGATACAAGCACTGCAAGTTCAAATCAAGTGATCAACACCAGATGCCAGGGAAGCCACACATTCTAATATAGGTTCTCGATAGAAGAGATACCAGGGAACCATTACGTGGCAACAGTCAGACAGCAGCCTAAAGACCAGGTGGCAAACTCACACGTCAGAACTTCAGGACAATGGCAAATACACTGCAGTCAGTTGTTGATTTTAAGAATGGATCTTGCATATAGCTTACGATGACCCTGCCTGTGGAAATGATGCCAAGAGCAGAGGGTCCATCGTGTTGTGTGACACCATAAACCTTGAGGCACAAAATATCATTCCTTTTTTGGTGGCAAATAGGCAACAGACTATACAAGTTATAAAAATGGAATTACCAGGTATATCAAAGCTGGGGTCTAATCTCAATTCAATTGAGAGCACTCCTGTGAACCCATAAGAATAGACATCACCTTCAAATTCACCATCTAAAATGAGGTTGCTTTCAAAGCAGGGCTACCTATAATCAATACCAAGAGATTCCAGAAATGTCATATGTAGTTGCCTGAAACAAAATTGGAACCTTGCAATCCGTCCCAAGTATTTACTGTTAATTAATTGCACAAAAAATTAGGGGAGCCATTTTACTCTGCGTGGATTTGTTTAACCAGTGATGGTCCTTGTGATATAGTTAGTGCTTTGATACATGAATAATTGACCAACTGTTAAATATGGGGTGGGTGGAAGAGGAAAGCATATGCTTTCAAACAGGTCCCTCATCTCCAAGGGGTTCACAATGGGATCCTGGGGGGTCCCTTAGGTCATTACGTTTCTGTTCACGTCACCAGATTTCGGTTTTGTCTATTTGACAACTTTCTGGCATGTTACTTCTGCTGCTATATATACTAATATTGTTTTTATTTTGGTATCTGAAACTTTCTTTCAAAAGTTAGGGCAGGGATTCCAGAAGGGAGTCAATTAGGTTTCCACTGTTTGGAGAAGGCTGTTTTTGTTTTGAGGAATCTTTCGACCCAACAATTTATAATCCTTTTATTTTTTCACCCAGAGGGTGGTGGGGGTCTGGAACTCACTGCCTGAAAGGGTGATAGAGGCAGAAACTCTCACCACATTCAAAAAGAACTTGGATGTGTACTTGAGATGTCATGGCCTACAAGGCTACAGACCAAGAGCTGGCAGGTGGGATTAGGCTGGATAGCTCCTTGTCGACCAGCGCAGACACGATGGGCCGAATGGCCTCCTTCCGTGCTGACTAACACCAAAAAACACAGTACAAAAGCTACTGTGGCTTGGCATAGATTTAGAAATTGGCCTCTGTTGCTGGATTTCTAGGAATGATGCTGCTGGTTTAAGTCTCCCTACTACAAGGAAATTAAACCCATCTTATATGAAGGAATTAAATCATAGCTCACCCATATAAAATATCATTTCAAAACTGAAGTCTCACCATACATGTAATCCTGCCCATTAAGCTAGGAGATGCTAATTTTAAAAGTGACAGATGTGCTAAACTTATACATCAAGTGATCCTCCACTCATATAATGATCTCATTATTAAATTGTGTCACAAAATATTGACAAGGAAACCCATTCAACCCATCTTAGCTTATACGGCCAGAAAACTTAGCTCCCCCCTTCAAAGTGTCCAGGTGTTGCAAACTACGGCATACATCTGTATTAGTCCATCCAGGAGCCCATCCTAAGTTTTGATCATGAAGTGTGAAGCACGCTAGTCCTAAATTTGCCTTGCACCAATGTCAAAAGCTCAGTAGAATTACTATGAAGCGCAGAATATTATTCGCCCGTTCCCGCCCAATAACTCAAACTTTTGCTTCCTTACATAAATAAGATTGATTTTAAACTTTCTTCCCCAACTTTATACAGGACTTCTACTGGCACACAAAATTCTATATATTGAAGTCGGAGACTCCTAGATTGAAATTTAAACAAAATTTCAAGAAGGCTGGACAATGTATAAACAAATCTACTGTCACTGGGCCATAGGTAGAATGTCAAGTTCACCAAGAGAAAAATAAAATGTTTCCTTCCCAGATGCAACCAGGGCACTGCAGTGAAAACTATCACAAGTACTGCATTTTTAGATAGATGTACAGGGTTGCAAGTGCTTTATTGTAGAGATAAAGGAGAATGTGGATTAGGACACCTGTAACATATTGCCAGCAGGGCAGGCTTTCTGTGATAATAAAAGCCCATTTCTGAAGTTTGAAACTCTCTTATTAGATTTAAAAATCTTGAAGCAGAATTCTGACAGCGCTGTGCAGTGGATTTAATGCCCTGATGGGAGCTTTGGGAGTGTGGCAGGCTCAGGGAGCTGAGATTGCGCTGATCCGGTGGGGGGCGGGGGGGGGAGATTTGTGCAAGAGTAAAGCTGCGACTCGGTGAGAGAGGGAGGGGGTAGTTCTGGAGGGATCCGGAGGTGGTGCGTGGCTGAGGCCTTGGGCGCCATGTGTCTTGCCCCCTCGAAAAGGCAGTGAGAGAGAGGAAGGGGGGGGCGGCAAATGGAGGCGGTTCCGGCCCGCCAGAAGAGGCTTCACCCCGACCGCCGCCGCCTTGGCCTCCACTCCCGCTCGGCCACCGAAACACAGCCGGGCTCCTTCCTTTTTCTTTCCTTTTTTTTTTACCTGCCGCGCCCTCTGCAGCGCGTCGGCGAAAGCTTCCACTTTGGGGCCGGCCGAGTGCCCGGCGTTGAGGCCGAGCGCCGCCGGGGTGAGGATGCTGCCATACTCCGCCATTCCCGTCTCCTAGAGAGAGCATACTGGGAAACGGAAGCGGAACTGGCGTCACTACAAATCCGCGCTCCGGCCGCCGCCGCCGTCCCGCTCTCTCGCGAGATCTGGGCGCCGCTGCCAGACATAGAGCGCTTTCCCGGTGACGTCACTCCCACCACCCCACACGCCGCCGTACTCACTTCCGGGAGGCTGCTTTCCGGTCTCTCTCTCTGAATCACAGAATGGTCGCAGCACAGAAGGGTGTCCACCGGCCCATTCCTCGACCGCTGGGCGGCGGAGGGTCTGGAGTGTATCGTCATCCGCCCCCCCCCCCGGAACAACATTTTAATTTGACTTGTTAAGTTTCCTTTAAACTGTTTCAAGTTACAGTTTTTTTTATTGGTTGTGCTCCCTTTAAAAAGGGGACACGTGCTTAACTTTAAACAGGCACCAGCCTGAGATAAAGAACGATTATAGCACAGAAAGAGGCCATTCGAGCACGTGCTAGTCCCACTCCCCCGCCCTTTCCCCGTAGCCTTGCAATTTTTTTTCCTTCAGGTACTTATCCAACTCCCTTTTGAAAGCAGTGATTGAGTCTGTCTCCACCACCCTTTCAGGCAGTGCAGGAGATCCGAACCACTCGCTGGGTAAAAAAGTTTTTCCTCATTTCCTCTTTGGACCTTCTGCCAATCACCTTAAATCTGTGTCCTCTGGTTCTCGACCCTTCTGCCAATGGGAACAGTTTCTCTCTATCTACTCTGTCCAGACCCCTCATGATTTTGAACACCTCTATCAAATCTCCTCTCAATCTTCTCAGCTGTAAGGAGAACAACCCCAGCTTCTCCAGTCTATCCACGTAACAGAAGTCCCTCATCCCTGCAACCGTTCTTGTAAATCTTTTCTGCACTCTCTCTCTAAGGCCTTCACATCCTTCCTAAAGTGTGGTGCCCAGAATTGGACACCTTACTCCAGTTGAGGCCAAACCAGTGTTTTATACAGGTTCATCTTCCTTGCTTTTGTACTCTATGCCTCTATTTATGAAGCCCAGGATCCCGTATGCTTTTTTAACCGCTTTCTCAACCTGCCCTGCCACTTTCAACGATTTGTGCACATATACCCCCAGGTCTCTCCCTTCATGCACCCCCTTTAGGATTGTACCCTTTAGTTTATATTGTCTCTCCTTGTTCTTCCTACCAAAATGTATCACTTCGCACTTTTCCGCGTTAAATTTCATCTGTCACGTGTCCGCCCATTTCACCAGCCTGTCTATGTCTTCTTGAAGTCTATCACTATCCTCCTCACTATTCACTATACTTCCAAGTTTCATCTGCAAATTTTGAAATTGCATCCTGTACACCCAAGTCCAAGTCATTAATGTATATCAAGAAAAGCCGTGGTCCAAAAATGTGCGGGTTAGGTTGATTTGGCTATGATAAATTGACCCTTAGTGTTAGGGGGGGGGATTAAATATGTGGGGTTACGGGGATAGGATGGGATATGTTAGGGGGAATTAAATACGTGGGGTTACGGGGATAGGGTGGGATACGTGTCGGTGCAGGCTCGATGGGGATTCTGTGTGGGAAAAGCAGGGACAGGGTACTGGATTTGGATGATCAGCCATGATCGTATTGAATGGTGGAGCAGGCTCGACGGGCCGAATGGCCTACTCCTGCTCCTAGTTTCTATGTTTCTATGTCCGAGTACCCACCCCTGGGGAACACCACTGTATAATTTCCTCCCGTCTGAAAAACAACCATTCACCACTACTCTCTGTTTCCTGTCACTTAGTCAATTTCGTATCCATGCTGCCACTGTCCCTTTTATTCCACGGGCTTCAACTTTGCTGGCAAGCCTATTATGTGGCACTTTATCAAACACCTTTTGGAGCGCCTCTCAGCATGTTTCAATTCATATCTAGTTTACTGGGGGGGGGGGGGGGGGGGTTTCCAGCAACAAAAAATTGAGAAAGTTATAAAAAAGTTGGAAATAAACAATCCAAACCAACACAATAAGCATAACAACCAAACATTGAAAACAATTGCTTTTTTTAATATATATATTAATGACCTGGTCTTGAGTATACTAGGCAAAATTTCAAAGCTTGCAAATGACATAAAACTCGAAAATGTAGTAAACAATGAGGAAGATTGTAGCCGTCTTCAGGAGGACATAGACAGACTGGTGAAATGGGCAGTCACATGACAGATGGAATTTAACGCAGAGACGTGTGAAGTGATGCATTTTGTTAGGAAGAATGAGGAGGGGCAATATAAACTAAATGGTACAATTTTAAAGGGGGTCCAGGAACAGAGAGACCTGGAGGTTTGCGTGCAGAAATCTTTGAAGACGGCATGACACATTGAAACATAGAAACTAGGAGCAGGAGTAGGCCATTCGGCCCGTCGAGCTTGCTCCACCATTCAATACGATCATGGCTGATCATCCAAATCCAGCACCCTGTCCCTGCCCCCTCACACAGAATCCCCATCGAGCCTGCACCGACACATATCCCACCCTATCCCCGTAACCCCACGTATTTAATTCCCCCTAACATATCCCATCCTATCCCCGTAACCCCACATATTTAATCCCCCCCTAACACTAAGGGTCAATTTATCATAGCCAAATCAACCTAACCCGCACATTTTTGGACTGTGGGAGGAAACCGGAGCACCCGGAGGAAACCCACGCAGACACGGGGAGAATGTGCAAACTCCACACAGACAGTCACCTGAGGCCAGATTCGAACCCGGGTCCCTGGCGCTGTGAGGCACCAGTGCTAACCACTATGCCACCGTGTTGAGAAGGCTGGTAAAAAAGCATATGTCATCCTTTGCTTTATAAATATAGGCATAGAGTACAAAAGCATGGAAGTTATGTTAAACCAATGTTCTGGCTAAGCTGCATGGCTGCACAGTCTGGAGGCCCTGCGCAGCCAGCTCACCGCCTTTTAAATGGAAAAACCGTGCAAGCGCGGAAATTTGAATGGGCTGCGCAGCTCGTTAAAGGGGCCGCGCATCCAAAAAAAAAGAGGGAACATTGTGTTAAACCTTTAATAATCGCTGGAGTATTGTGTCCAATTCTGGGCACCACAGTTTAGGAAGGATGTCAAGGCCCTGGAAAGGGTACAGAGAAGATTTACTAGAATGGTGCCAGGTATGAGGGATTTCAGTTACACGGAGAGACAAGAGAAGCTGGGATTGTTCCCCTTAGAACAGAGAAGGTTAAGGGGAGATTTAATAGAGGCGTTCAAAATCATGAAGGGATTTGATAGAGTAAATAAAGGAGAAACTGTTTCCACTGGCAGAAGGGTCAGTAACCAGAAGACACAGATTTAAGGTAATTGGCAAAAGAGCCAGAGGTGAGATGAGAATTATATTTTACGTAGTGAGTTATTATAATCTGGAATGAACTGCCTGAAAGGGTAGTGGAAGTAGATTCAATAGTAACTTTCAAAAGGGAAAACATTGGATATATAGTGAAGGAGAGAAAATTGCATGGCTATGGGGAAAGAGCAGAAGTGTGGGACTAACGGATAGCTCTTTCAAAGATCCTGCACAGGCACGATGGGTCAAACAGCCTCCTTCTGTGCTGTAAGATACTAGGACAATAAAAAAAACCCAAGCAAATATACCACCGAATAGCAGTCATTTCAAACATCAAACATCAAACATCAAACATCAAACTTACTGAGAAAGAAATCATGGGCTATGGAGCTCCAACAAAAATATGTTTCGAAAGAGCCTGGTAACTTCGAGTATCTGAAAAGATATACTGAGATCTCCAGGGGTGTCATCTTAGCTGAGCCAGAATACCATCTTTCTGTGTTTCTTGACATGATTATTTCTATTAATCATATTAAATTCCCAAGCCCGTAGCCTTTGCTGTGTCCAGTGCACTCAGCCATTTCTTGATATCAGGTAGAGTGAATCGAACTGGCTGAAGACTGGCATCTGTAATGGCGGGGACCTCAGGAGGAGGCCGAGAATGACCATCCACTCGGCACTTCTGGCTGTCGGTGGTTGCAAACCCTTCAGCCTTGTCTTTTGTTCCACCATCATTGAAAGTGGGGATATACATGGAGCCTCCTTCTCCCATTAGTTGCTTAATTGTTCAGCACCATCCGCGACTGGATGTGGCAGGACTGGACAGCTTTGTCCTGGTCTGTTGGTTGTGGGATCACTGAGCCCTGTCTGTAGCATGCTGCTTTTTTCTGTTTAGCATGCATGTAGTCCTGTGTTGCAGCTTCACCAGATTGACACTTCATTTTCCTGGTGCTGCTCCCAGCATGCTCTTCTACACTCCTCATTAAACATAAGGGTTGGCTATCTGGCTTGATGATGACACAGAGTAAGGGATATGCCGTGCCATGAGGTTACATACTGTGGTGGTATACAATTCTGCTGCTGCTGATGGCCCACAGTGTCTCGCTGATGCCCAGTTTTGAGATACTAGATCTGTCCTTAATCTATTTCCCTTAGTAGTGCTACACAACATGATGGAGGGCATTCTCAGTGTGAAGATGGGACTTGGTCTCCACCAGGATTGTGCGGTGGTCACTCTTACCAATACTATCATGGACAGATGTATCTATGACAGGTAGATTGGAGAGGACAAGGTCAAATAGATTTTTCCCACGTGTTGGTTCTCTCACCACAAGCCACAAGCCCAGTCTGGCAGCTATGTCCTTCAGGATTCGGCCACCTCGGTCAGTGGTGTTACTCTTAGTGATGGAAATTGAAGTCCCCCACTCAGAGTATATTCTGTGCCCTTGCTACTCTAAGTCCTTCCTCCAAGTTGAGGGAGGGTGGCTGGTGGTAAACTGCAGGAGATTTCCTTGTCCGTGTTTGACCTGAATCCATGAGACTTCATGGAGTCTGGTATCAATGTTGAGGACTCCCAGGGCCACTCCCACCCGACTGTATACCACTGCACCGCCACCTCTGGTGAGTCTGTCCTGCCAGTGGGATAGGACATATCCAGGGATGGTGATGGAAGAGTATGGGACATTGGCTGATAGGTATGATTCTGTGAGTATGACTATGTCAGGCTGTTGCTTCACTAGACTGTGGGACAGCTCTCCCAACCTTAAACTAGTCCCCAGATGTTAGTGAGGATGACTTTGCAGGTTCAACTGGCTGGGTGTGCCTTTGTCTAAGTATTAGCATGGATAAAATAAACATAGTGAGAGAGGAAGTATTACGGGGGTTAGCAGCTTTAAAAGTGGATAAATTCCCAGGCCCGGATGAAATGTATCCCAGGCTGTTAAGCGAAGCAAAAGAGGAAATAGCAGAGGCTCTGACCATCATTTTTCAATCCTCTCTGGCTTCAGGTGTGGTGCCGGAGGACTGGAGGACTGCTAATGTGGTACCCTTGTTTAAAAAGGGAGAAAAGGATAGACCGAGTAATTACAGGTCAGTCAGCCTAACTTCGGGGGTGGGAAAATTATTGGAAAGAATTCTGAAGGACAGGATAAATCTTCATTTAGAAAGACTCGGATTAATCAAGGATAGTCAGCACGGATTTGTTCAGGGAAGGTCATATCTGACAAACTTGATTGAATTTTTTGAGGAAGTAACAAGAAGGGTAGATGAAGGTAGTGCGTTTGATATAGTGTATGTGGACTTTAGCAAGGCTTTTGATAAGGTTCCACATGGCAGACTGGTCACGAAGTTAAAAGCCCATGGGATCCAGGGCAAAGTGTCAAGTTGGATTCAAAACTGGCTCGGAGACAGGAAGCAGAGGGTAATGGTTGATGGGTGCTTTTGTGACTGGAAGGCTGTTTCCAGTGGGATTCTGCAGGGCTCAGTACTAGGTCCCTTGCTTTTTGTGGTATATATCAACGATCTTGACTTGAATATAGGGGGTATGATTAAGAAGTTTGCAGATGATACTAAAATCGGCTGTGTGGTTGATACTGAAGAAGGAAGCTGTAGACTGCAAGAAGATATCAATAAATTGGTCAGGTGGGCAGAACAGTGCCAAATGGAATTCAATCCGGAGAAGTGTGAGTTAATGCATTTGGGGAGGGCTAACAAGGAAAGGGAATACACGTTAAATGAGTAGTGTAGAGGAACAAAGGGACCTTGGAGTGCATGTCCACAGATCCCTGAAGGTAGCAGTCCAGGTAGATAAGGTGGTTAAGAAGGCATACGGAATGCTTGTCTTTATTAGCCGTGGCATAGAATACAAGAGCAGGGGGGGTTATGCTTCAATTGGCCTCAGCTAGAGTACTGTGTGCAGTTCTGGTCACCACATTACAGGAAAGATGTGATTGCACTAGAGAGGGTACAGAGGAGATTTACAAGGATGTTGCCAGGAGTAGAGAATCTTAGCTATGAGGAAAGACTGGATAGGTTGGGTCTGTTTTCCTTGGAACAGAGGAGGCTGAGGGGAGACCTTATTGAGGTGTATAAAATTATGAGGGGCATAGATAAAGTGGATAGAAAGGACCTATTTCCCTTAGCAGAGGGGTCAAAAACCAGGGGGCACAGATTTAAAGTAATTGGGGGAAGGTTTAGAGGGGATTTGAGGGGAAATTTCTTCACCCAGAGGGTTGTGGGGGTCTGGAACTCACTGTCTGAAAGGGTGGTAGAGGCAGGAAACCTAACCACATTTAAAAAGTACTTGGATGTGCACTTGGGATGCTCTAACCTGCAGGGCTACGGACCAAGAGCTGGGAAGTGGGATTAGGCTGGATAGCTTTTTGTTGGCCGGTGCGGACACGATGGGCCAAAATGGCCTCCTTCCGTGCTGTAACTTTCTATGATAGTGGATTGGTTAACGGACAGAAAACAGAGAGTAGGGATAAACGGGTCATTTTCAGGTTGGCAGGCTGTAGCTAGTGAGGTGCCGCAAGCATCAGTGCTTGGACCTCAGCTATTTACAATCTATATTAATGATTTAGATGCAACACGGTGGCATAGTGGTT
This sequence comes from Squalus acanthias, assembly GCA_030390025.1. Classification (NCBI taxonomy): domain Eukaryota; kingdom Metazoa; phylum Chordata; class Chondrichthyes; order Squaliformes; family Squalidae; genus Squalus; species Squalus acanthias. The sequence continues at coordinate 89,993,684 of CM059438.1, forward strand.
AGCACTGGTGCCTCACAGCGCCAGAGACCCGGGTTCGAATCTGACCTCGGGTGACTGTCTGTGTGGAGTTTGCACATTCTCCCCGTGTCTGCGTGGGTTTCCTCCGTGTGCTCTGGTTTCCTCCCACAGTCCAAAAATGTGTGGGTTAGGTTGATTTGGCTATGATAAATTGACCCTTAGTGTTAGGGGGGATTAAATATGTGGGGTTATGGGGATAGGATGGGATATGTTAGGGGGAATTAAATACGTGGGGTTACGGGGGTAGGGTGGGATATGTGTACTGTGGGGATTAAAGCAGGGACAGGGTACTGGATTTGGATGATCAGCCATGATCGTATTGAATGGCGGAGCAGGCTCGACGGGCCGAATGGCCTACTCCTGCTCCTAGATTCTATGTTTCTATGAAGGGACTGAGTGCAATGTATCCAAGTTTGCTGATGATACAAAGCTAGGTGGGAAAGTAAGCTGTGAGAAGGACACAAAGAGCAAAGGGATATAGACAGGTTAAACGAGTGGACAATAAGGTGGCAGATGGAGTATAATGTGAGGAAATGTGAGGTTATTCACTTTGGTAGGGAGAATAAGAAAACAGATTTTTTTTTAAATGGTGAGAAACTATTAAATGTTGGTGTTCAGAGGGATTTAGGTGTCCTTGTGCAAGAAACATGGAGAGTTAGCATGCAGGTACAGCAAGCAATTGGGAAGGCAAATGGCATGTTGGCTTTTATTGCAAGGGGTTTGGAGTACAAGAGTAAGGAAGTCTTGCTACAATTTTACAGGGCTTTGGTGAGACCACACCTGGAGTACTGTGCACAGTTTTGGTCTCCTTATCTAAGGAAGGATATACTTGCCGTAGAGATGTTGCAACGAAGGTTCACTAGATTGATTCCTGGGATGAGAGGATTGTCCTATGAGGAGAGATTGAGTAGATTGGGCCGATACTCTCTGGAGTTTAGAAGAATGAGAGGTGATCTCATCGAAACATAGAAGATTCTGAGGGGGATTGACAGGGTAGATGCTGAGAGGTTGTTTCCCCTGGCTGGAGAGTCTAGAACAAGGGGGTGTAGTCTCAGGATAAGGGGTCGGCCATTTAAGACTGAGATGAGGAGGAATTTCTTCACTCAGAGGGCGGTGAATCTTTGGAATTCTCTGCCCCAAAGGGTTGTGGATGCTGAACCGTTGTGCATATTCAAGACTGTGATCAATAGATTTTTGGACTCTAGGGGAATCAAGGGATATGGGGATCGGGCGGGAAAATGGAGTTGAGGTAGAAGATCAACCATGATCTTATTGAATGGCGGAGCAGGCTCGAGGGGCTGTATGGCCGACTCCTGCTTCTAATTCTTATGTTTGTTGTGTCCTGATTCGATGCCTAGGTCACAACCGAGTGGTCCATCCAGATTTCTTATTCTTATTCTTTGTCGAGGTTTAATACAACTGAATGCCTTGATAGGCCAGTTAAGGGCAGTTGACCATGTTAGTGTGGGACCAGAGTCACGTATAGGCCAGATAGGGTAAGGACAGCAGGTTCCCTTCCCTAAAGAACATCATTGAACCAATTGGGTGGGCGCAGGATCAGTCTCAGTTGTAGTGCCCTCTATGGTTGATTAGCTCACTGGCTAAGCCCACATATGAAGAGCAGCCACTTGAGTGAAGTATCAAAGGGCTGCTAGTGCCCATGGAACTGAACTCCAGCAGCTTCTTCAGGAGAGAATGAAGAAAATAGGAACTAAGTACAATTTTCTCCCTCTTCCTGAAGCTGTTGTCTTAGAGTGGAGTGCAGTTCCACACGCACCCACAACCCTCCAGCACTTAACCCAGTTCTACATTCTTCGTTTGTCAGCCTAGTTGGCATGTTTTACATCAACTTGCAATTCATATAAGAGATATTTGGACAGGTGACCAAAAACTTGGTCAAAGAGGTAGTTTTTAAGGAGTGTCTTAAAGGAGAAGAGAGAGGCAGAGAGGCTGAGGGAGGGAATTCAAGAGCTTAGGTCCTAGAAAGCTGAAGGCACGACTGCCAATGATGGGGCAGAGTAAGTGCTGAATGCACAAGAGGCCAGAACTGGAGGAACGCAGAGTTCTCAGAGGGTTGTGGAGCTGCGGGAGGTTATAGAGATAGGGAGAGGTGTGAACACAAGGTTAAGAATATTCAAATTGAGGTGTTGGTGAACCGTGAGCCAATGTAGGTCAGTGAGCACGGGGGTGATGGGTGAACTGGACTTGGTGCGAGTTAGGACACGGGCAGCAGAGTTTCGGATGAGTTGAAGTTTACAGAGGATGGAAAATGGGAGGCCGGCCAGGAAAGAATTGGAAGAGTCGAGTCTGGAGGTAACAGAAGCATAGATGAGGGTTACGGCAGCAGATGGGCTGAGGCAGGGGCGGAGACAGGCGATGTTACCGAGGTAGAAGTAGGCGGTCTTTATGATGGCGGGGATCTGGTGCCGGAAGCTCAGCTCAGGACGCTGAGGTTGTGAACAGTCTGGTACAGCCTGAGGCAGTGACCAGAGAGGGGGATGGAATCAATGGGGAGTAGTTTGTGGCGGAGACCAAAGACAAAGGCCGGAATTTTCCGGGGTGGTAGCGGGCGCGATCGGAGGCGGGTCGGGTGGGAAAGTTGTTATTTTTGACAGTGGGTCAGGCTGTCATCCCGCTCCCCCACACACCTTTCCCCCAGACACGTCTGTCATCGCAGAGCCGACCCAACCAGCGGAGGGGAACCCAATTGAGATGATTATCAGGTAGTTTACAGGCACTTAAGAGCCTTTTTTTCACTTACTTTTTAAACTTTCCTGCATGGCCACGGGATTCACGCAGCTCGGGAACCAGGACTGTCAATCTGAGGCGGGAGTTCAGTGGCCATTGCTCCAGCTGATTACTTGACAGCATCAAATGTACAGGAAAAGCTCCACCTGACAGATGGTCACTTTCCTCAGGCAGAAACTGTTGCTCAGTCCATTCCCAGCACAGATTCTGCAGGCTGCAAGGGGTAGAAATTAGGTCGCGCCCCATTTGGGGCGCAAATATCGTCCGGACGCAAATATTAGCGCCTGGCGCTAATTATCGGCACTGACAGGAAACTTCACTTTTACCGCCCCGGGAGGTGAGTGGAGCGCTAAAGCAAGCGCTGCACACCTCTCTTAAGGCGCAAAGGCCGAGCAGTGAGGCGCTAACTCGGAGCGTTGGCGAAGCTCATGTAATGTCAGTCAGCAATGGAACACACACACAATGGCACGGGCCAGTTCTTAAAGGGGATGGTTAATCTTGCTTTCCATCCACATCCTGTTCATTGCTGCCTTGAATCTCGGCCTGGAGAGACTTGCACATCAAATGTGCTGGAAAGAACAATGGAGAGTACCAGGCAAAGAGCTCAGAGTGCAGCTCCCACAGTCTCTGCTAAATCGATACAAGGAATGGCAAATCAAAATGAACCTGCAAAGTGCTGCTCAGTACCCAAAACTCCTTCACACAACGTTGAATCTCTCCAGAAGTCTCTCCCTCTCTCTCTCAGAATGCGCAGTTCAAAAATGCCACCAACAATAAAAGACAGGAAGAGGCCCCCTTTAAATAGCGCCCCCCCCAGCCCCACAGCGATTGATAGCGTTCCAGTCTTCTGGTCGTTGGAAGCGCCAGGCAGTAAGGCAGGGGGCGCCACTCAATTTCCGCTACGGGGCGCCCCAAGGGCGTTGCACCATGGAATGACGTCACAATCTGCGCGCGCAGGTGGTCGCAGCGGTAAGTTTTAGCGCCGCCGCACAATCTCAAGTTAAGTTCTCGAGCGGCGCAAACATCGCTGCGCCCGGGCGTTAGCAGCTTTGCGCCCCATTAGCGCCCTCTTAAGGCGCTAACGGGAGGCGCAACCAAGTGAATTTTTACCCCCAAGTGTTTCCAGCAAAGTCTCCATCCAGTGTCACCTCATTGGAAGAGCTCTCTCATCATTGACAGAATGATTCTGTCATCTCTACTTCACCTGCCATCTATTCCATCAGCATGGGTGCCCTTTATACTCTCTCACCTTGGTCCTTAGAATCCCACCACGATCAGCCCCAACACCAGCAGCACCAGCAGCACCAACAACAACACCACCAACCTTCTCCGCAATCACATGATGCTGCACAGGACAGAGGGCATCAGCACCCGACCACATTGCTGCCTGGGAGGCCAGGGATGGCCTCACTGTGGCCAGATTTTGTTAACTTTACACTGTACACCCTGGCTGCCACATGATGCGCCAGGTTGGCACCACCCCACACCAACACCATAAAGCATCCCTACAATGCCCAAGCCATTCCTTTCACACTCATCACCATTGCGGGGGGGGGCGGGGGGGGGGGGTGCGGTACCGTTATGTCTCACCATTTACTGCAACTCACTAAACCACTTCCAAAGGTGCACACAAATCTGTCAAAGACTGGAAAGTGTTTGACAGCAACTTTAACAGAAACTTTACATAAACATTGGCTAAAACACCCATGTGCCTACCCTTGTGTGTTGTTAGTCAGTATGATTGGACTAGGATGAGGGTGAGTGTGAGGGGTGGCTAGTGAGATGGGGATGTGATAATGTAGATAGAGAGGGATGGGTGGGGGTGCAAGGTAAGTTGATGTGAATAAGGATGTGCAAGAGTAGGGTGGGGAAGGCAGAGTGATGGGGATGTGATGAGAGGCACAGCAGGATGAGGTTGAGAGTGGCTTTGTACTAACATTTCCTGATCTAATGAGATCATTGAAACTTTTGCGGCACTGCACCCAAGTCCTCCTGACCACATCCCTGCTTGTGACCTCCTCTGCAATCTGCAACCAGGCTGTCTTGGTCTCCTGGGGAGGTCCCTGCGTGCTGTGACTCCCTCCATAAGCATATAGAAGGAGTCATTGGAGAACCTGGGTGCAGCCCTCTGCCTCTGTGCAGTCATTGTCAGTGTTTGCAGCACTCCAATGCTGTAGTGCACCGACAGCACTATGTTAGATGATACTTCAAACCTAATGTGGCCATGGTCCCTTTAAAGATCCTGGCTGAAAACACGTCATGAATGATGTCACCAGACCCGCTCCATTAAGGTAAGTTCATTTTCTACAGCGGGATGGAGCTGGCAGCGGGGTCGGGACCCGCCACGGACACTGGCCGCACTGGACACGCCAAGGTAAGGAAAATTCCGGCCAAAGGCTTCGGTCCCACCAATGTTTAATTGGAGGAAATTTCGGCTCATCCAGCCCTGGATGTCGGACATGCAGTCTGACAACACAAGAACAACAACAGCTTGTATTTATATAGTGCCTTTAATGTAGTAAAATTGGGGATGCGCAAGAGGCCAGAATTGGAGGAGCGCAGAGATCTCGGAGGTTTGTGGGGCTGGAGGAGGTTACAGAGATAGGGAGGGGTGAGGCCATGGAGGGATTTGAAAACAAGGATGGGAATTTTTAAATTGGGGCATTACCGGACCGGGAGCCAATGTAGGTCAACGAGCACAGGCGTGATGGGTCAACGGGACTTGGTGCGAGTTAGGACACGGGCAGCAGAGTTTTGGATGACCTCAAGTTTCCGGAGGGTGTAAGGTGGGATGCCAGCCAGGAGTGCGTTGGAATAGTCAAGTCTAGAGGTAACAAAGGCATGGATGAGGGTTTCAGCAGCAGATGAGCTGAGGCAGGGGCGGAGATGGGCGATGCTACGAAGGTGGAAGCAGGCGGTCTTGGTGATGGTGCGGATATGTGGTCGGAAGCTCATCTCAGGGTCAAATACGACACCAAGGTTGCAAACGGTCTGGTTCAACCTCAGACAGTTGCCAGGGAGAGGGATGGAGTCGATGGCTAGGGAACGGAGTTTGTGGCGGGGACCGAAGGCAATGGCTTCAGTCTTCCCAATATTTAGTTGGAGGAAATTTCTGCTCATCCAGAACTGGATGTTGGACAAGCAGTCTGACAAATTAGAGACCGTGGAGGGGTCGAGAGAGGTGGTAGTGAGGTAGAGCTGGGTGTCGTCAGCGTACATGTGGAACTTGACATTGTGTTTTCAGATGATGTCGCTGAGGGGCAGCATGTAGATGAGAAATAGGAGGGGCCAAGGATAGATCCTTGGGGGACACCAGAGGTAACGATGCGGGAGCGGGAAGAGAAGCCGTTGTAGGTGATTCTCTGGCTACGATTAGATAGATAAGAATGGAACCAGGCAAGTGCAGTCCCACCCAGCTGGATGACGGAGGAGAGGCGTTGGATGAGGATGGAGTGGTCAACCGTGTTAAAGCCTGCAGACAGGTCGAGAAGGACGAAGAGGGATAGTTTACCACAGTCACAGTTACATGGACTGTCACTTGTGACTTAGCTAAGGGCCATTTCAGTACTGTGGCAGGGGTAGAAACCTAATTAGAGGGATTCAAACATGGAATTGCAGTAAAGATGGGCATGGATTTGGGAGACAACAACACGTTCAAGGGCTTTGGAGAGGAAAAGGAGGTTGCAGGTGGGGCAGTAGTTTGCAACGACAGAGGGGTAAAAGGGGTGGGTTTTTTGAGGAGAGGTGACGACAGCAGATTTGAAGGGGAGGGGACAGTACCTGAGGGGAGAGAACAATTAACAGTATCAGCTAACATGGGGGGCCAGGAAGGGAAGTTGGGTGGTCAGCAGCTTGGTGGGAATAGGGTCAAGGGAGCAGGATGTGTGTCTCATGGGCAAGACGAGCTCGGAGAGGGCTTGAGGGGAGATATTAGAGAAACTCGAGAAAGTTTGGCCCGCTGTGCTAGGGGAAGGGAGGAAAGGGGCAGAGGCAGCTGAACGGATAGTCTCAATCTCTGAGACAAAGAAGTCCACGAGATCCTCGCACTTGTTGTTGGAGGTGAGGGTGGAAGGGGCAGGGGAGGGGGTTTTAGAAAACGGTTTGTGGTGGAGAAGAGAAGCCAGGGTTTATCTTTGCATTCCACGAAGATCCTGGAAGAGTGAGCAGTTTTGGCCGAGGAGAGCAGGACACGATAGTGCTTTATGTGGTCCAGCCAGATCTGGCGATGAATGGCTAAGCCAGTTTGCCCACCATAAACGTTCAAGTCTGCGTCCCTTGGACTTAAGGGAGCGGAGATGAGGGCCGTGTCAGGGGGAGCGACTGGGGTGAGAGCGAGTAATGGTTTTAATGGGGACTAGGGCATCAAAGGTGGAGGTCAGGGTGTGATTGAGCAGATCGGTAGCTGCAGAAATGTCCTGGTGAGTGGAGGGCCAAAGGCTAGACAGTCGGAAATTTGAAAGTGCAGTTGTAAGTGACTTGGGAGTATCACAGAGGCAGTGGAAGGGTCAAGAGAGGTGACGGCGAGGTGGAGCTGGGCATCGTCAGCATACGAGTGGAACCTGACATCATGTCTTTGGATGATGTCGCCCAGGGACAGCATGCAGATGAGAAACAGGAGGGGGAAAGGATATCGATGCTTATTCCACCCCGGAGGGGAGAAGCATTTAATCCAAATTGATTCTGTTCCATTCTAATGTCGGCATAAAAGCACTCTTCAGCAGAGGCCACAAGTTATTGATCAATAGTGAGAACTGGAGTTGATTGCTCCTCCCCTAAGCCCGAGGGGACTGAGGTTAATTGTAACACCAAGCTCCTCACTCACACCAATGATTCTGGCCAGGAGAAGGATCGTAAATCAATTGATGGTATCATTAACTCAGGGTGCTTCTAATGTGTGTACATTCAGTTCCTTCATAACATTGGACTTAGTCACTCCACACCTTATAAACCCCTCCCCATAATACTTTGGGATAGATTTTCAACTTGCTCCCAGGAGGTAACACTGGTGATGTGAATCGTCCGCTTGTATTGAAACCACCCAACTTTCATTTCAAATTGGGTGGTACCTATCGCAGGCGGCCAATCCGCAACACTGACGTCAGTTTAATGGCAATCTAGCACCAGTCTAGCGGCAGTTTAATGTCAGTCTAATGTCAGTCTAACCCCAGACTAAAGCCAGTCTGACGCCAGTCTAATGGCAGTCTAACCCCAATCTAACCCTAGTCTAACCCCAGTCTAATGCCAGTCTAATGCCTGTCTAATGCCCATCTAATGCCAGTCTAACGCCAGTCTACCCGTCTAATGCCAGCCCAACACCAGTCTAATGTCAGTCTAACTGCTGTCTAACACCAGTCTAACACCAGGCTAACCCCAGTCTAATGCCAATCTAATGCCAGTCTAATGCCAGTCTAACACAAGTCTAACCCGCCTAATGCCAGTCTAATGCCAGTCTAACACAAGTCTAATGCTAGGCTAACTGCTGTCTAACACCCGTCTAATCACAGTCTAACACCAGTCTAACCCGTCTAATGCCAGTATAATGCCTGTCTAACACCAGTCTAACACCAGTCTAAGACAAGTCGAACATAAGTCTAACACCAGTCTGACACCCATCTAACCCCACTCTAATACCCGTCTAACCCCAGTCTAATACACGTCTAACCCCAGTCTAACACCAATCTAACATCCGTCTAATACCCGTCTAACCCCAGTCTAACCGCAGTCCAACACGCGTCTAACACCCGTCTAACACCAGTCTAACACGCGTCTAACCCCAGTCTAACCCCAGTCTAACACGCGTCTAACACCCGTCTAACACGCGTCTAACCCGCGTCTAACCCCAGTCTAACACCAGTCTAACACCCGTCTAACCCCAGTCTAACACCCGTCTAATACCCGTCTAACACCAGTCTAACACCCGTCTAACCCCAGTCTAACACCAATCTAACATCCGTCTAATACCCGTCTAACCCCAGTCTAACCCCAGTCTAACACGCGTCTAACACCCGTCTAACACCAGTCTAACACGCGTCTAACCCCAGTCTAACCCCAGTCTAACACGCGTCTAACACCCGTCTAACACCAGTCTAACACGCGTCTAACCCCAGTCTAACACCAGTCTAACACCCGTCTAACCCCAGTCTAACACCCGTCTAATACCCGTCTAACACCAGTCTAACACCCGTCTAACCCCAGTCTAACACCAGTCTAACACCCGTCTAATACCCGTCTAACCCCAGTCTAACACCTGTCTAATACCCGTCTAACACCAGTCTAACTCCAGTCTAACACCCGTCTAACACCCGTCTAACACCCGTCTAACTCCATTCTAACTCCAGTCTAACAACAGTCTAACACCAGTCTAACATCTGTCTAGCACCCGTCTAACACCAGTCTAACTCAAGTCTAACACCAGTCTAACACCTGTCTAACACCCGTCTAACTCCAGTCTAATACCCGTCTAACCCCAGTCTAACACCCGTCTAACTCCAGTCTAACACGCGTCTAACACCAGTCTAACACCCGTCTAACACCAATCTAACTCCAGTCTAACACCAGTCTAACACCAGTCTAACTCCAGTCTAACACCAGCCTAACTCCAGTCTAACTCCAGTCTAACACCAGTCTAACTCCAGTCTAACTCCAGTCTAACACCAGTCTAACCCCGGTCTAACACCAGTCTAACACCTGTCTAATACCCGTCTAACCCCAGTCTAACACCCGTCTACTTCCAGTCTAACACCCGTCTAACACCAGTCTAACACCCGTCTAATACCCGTCTAACCCCAGTCTAACCCCAGTCTAACACCCGTCTAACTCCAGGCGAACACCAGTCTAACTCCAGTCGAACACCAGTCTAACACCCGTCTAACCCCAGTCTAACACCCGTCTAATACTCGTCTAACTCCAGTCTAACACCAGTCTAACAGCAGTCTAATACCCGTCTAACACCCGACTAACACCAGTCTAACTCCAGTCTAACACCCGTCTAACACCCGACTAACACCAGTCTAACTCCAGTCTAACCCCAGTCTAACCCCAGTCTAACACCAGTCTATATTAATGATCTAGAAGAGGGAACTAGATGTAATATTTCCAAGTTTGCAGACGACACAAAGCTGGGTGGGTGTGTGTGCTGTGAGGAGGATGCAGAGAAACTCCAGTATGATTTGGACAGGTTGGGTGATTGAGCAGATGCATGGCAGATGGAGTATAATGTGGATAAATGCGAAATTATCCACTTTGGTGGCAAAAACAGGAAGACAGATTATTATCTGAACGGCAATAGATTGGGAAAAGGGGAAGTGCAACGAGACCTGGGTGTCCTTGTGCACCAGTCGCTGAAGGTAAGCATGCAGGTGCAGCAGGCGGTGAAGAAGGCAAATGGTATGTTGGCCTTCATAGCGAGAGGATTTGAGTACAGGAGCAAGGAAGTCTTGCTGCAGTTGTACATGGCCTTGGTGAGACCACACCTTGAGTATTGTGTGCAGTTTTGGTCACCTTATCTGAGGAAGGATGTTCTTGCCATGGAGAGAGTGCAGCGAAGATTCACCAGACTGATACCTGGGATGGCAGGAATGACGTATGAAGAGAGATTGGGTCGATTAGACTTATATTCGCTGTAGTTCAGAAGAATGAGAGGGGATCTCATTGAAACTTATAAAATTCTAACAAAACTAGACAGACTAGATGCAGGAAGGATGTTCCCGATGGCGAGGGAGTCCAGAACCAGGGGTCACAGTCTAAGGATATGGGGTAAGCCATTTAGGACTGAGATGAGGAGGAATTTCTTCACCCAGAGAGTGGTGAACCTGTGGAATTCTCTACCACAGAAGGCAGTTGAGGCCAACTCATTAAATATATTCAAGAAGGAATTAGATATATTTCTTAAGGCTAAAGGGATCAAGGGATATGAGGAGAAAGCAGGGACAGGGTACTGAATTTGGATGATCAGCCATGATCTCATTAAATGGCGGAACAGGCTCGAGGGGCCGAATGGCCTACTCCTGCTCCTATCTTCTATGTTAGTCTAACACCAGTCTAACGCCCATCTAATACCAGTCCAACACCCGTCTAATACCCGTCTAACACCCGTCTAATACCCGTCTAACTCCAGTCTAACACCAGTCTAACACTCGTCTAACACCCATCTAACACCCGTCTAACCCCAGTCTAACACCAGTCTAACACCCGTCTAACTCCAGTTTAACACCAGTCTAACACCCGTCTAATACCCGTCTAACACCAGTCTAACTCCAGTCTAATACCCGTCTAACACCAGTCTAACACCCGTCTAATACCGTCTAAATCCAGTCTAACTCCAGTCTAACACCCGTCTAACACCCGTCTAACTCCAGTCTAACACCAGTCTAACACCCGTCTAATACCCGTCTAACACCAGTCTAACTCCAGTCTAACACCCGTCTAACACCCGTCTAACTCCAGTCTAACACCAGTCTAACACCTGTCTAATACCCGTCTAACACCAGTCGAACACCAGTCTGACACCCGTCTAATACCCGTCTAACACCAGTCTAACACCCGTCTGACACCCGTCTAACACCAGTCTAACACCCGTCTAACACCCGTCTAACACCCGTCTATATTCCAGTCTAATACCCGTCTAACACCAGTCTAACCCCAGTCTAAACCCAGTCTAACACACGTCTAACACCCGTCTAACACCAGTCTAACACCCGTCTAATACCCGTCTAACCCCAGTCTAACACCAGTCTAACACCAGACTAACCCCAGTCTAACCCCAGTCTAACACCAGACTAACCCCAGTCTAACTCCAGTCTAACCCCAGTCTAACTCCAGTCTAACACTAGTCTAACACCAGACTAACTCCAGTCTAACACCAGTCTAACACCCGTCTAACCCCAGTGTAACACCAGTCTAACACCCGTCTAACACTCGTCTAATCCCAGTCTAACACCAGTCTAACACCCGTCTAACACCAGTCTAACACCAGTCTAACACCCGTCTAATACCAGTCTAACACCAGTCTAACTCGCGTCTAATACCCGTCTAACTCCAGTCTAACACCCGTCTAACCCCAGTCTAACACCAGTCTAACACCCGTCTAACCCCAGTCTAACACCCGTCTAATACCAGTCTAACACCCGTCTAATACCAGTCTAACTCCAGTCTAACCCCAGTCTAACACCCGTCTAATACCAGTCTAACTCCAGTCTAACACCAGTCTAACACCCGTCTAACCCCAGTCTAACACCCATCTAACCCCAGTCTAACACCCGTCTAATACCAGTCTAACACCCGTCTAATACCAGTCTAACCCCAGTCTAACACCCGTCTAACTCCAGTCTAACCCCAGTCTAACACCTGTCTAATACCCGTCTAACACCCGTCTAACACCCGTCTAACACCCGTCTAATACCCGTCTAACACCTGTCTAACACCCGTCTAACACCCGTCTAATACCCGTCTAGCACCCGTCTAACACCCGTCTAATACCCGTCTAACACCCGTCTAATACCCGTCTAACTCCAGTCTAATACCCGTCTAACACCCGTCTAATAGTCGTCTAACTCCAGTCTAATACCCGTCTAACACCCGTCTACTACCCGTCAAACTCCAGTCTAATACCCGTCTAACACCCGTCTAATACCCGTCTAACACCCGTCTAATACCCGTCTAACTCCAGTCTAATACCCGTCTAACACCCGTCTAATACCCGTCTAACTCCAGTCTAATACCCGTCTAACACCCGTCTAATACCCGTCTAACTCCAGTCTAATACCCGTCTAACACCCGTCTAATACCCGTCTAATACACGTCTAACACCCGTCTAACACCCGTCTAACACCCGTCTAATACCCGTCTAACACCCGTCTAACACCCGTCTAATACCCGTCTAACACCCGTCTAACTCCAGTCTAATACCCGTCTAACACCCGTCTAATACCCGTCTAACTCCAATCTAATACCCGTCTAACACCCGTCTAATACCCGTCTAACACCCGTCTAATACCCGTCTAACACCCGTCTAATACCCGTCTAACACCCGTCAATAACCGTCTAACACCCGTCTAATACCCGTCTAACTTCAGTCTAATACCCGTCTAACACCCGTCTAATGCCCATCTAACTCCAGTCTAATACCCGTCTAACACCCGTCTAATACCCGTCTAACTCCAGTCTAATACCTGTCTAACACCCGTCTAATACCCGTCTAACTCCAGTCTAATACCCGTCTAACACACGTCTAATACCCGTCTAACTCCAGTCTAATACCCGTCTTACACCCGTCTAATACCCGTCTAACCCCAGTCTAATACACGTCTAACACCCGTCTAATACCCGTCTAATACCCATCTAACTCCAGTCTAATACCCGTCTAACACCAGTCTAATACCCGTCTAATACCCGTCTAACACCTGTCTAATACCCGTCTAATACCCGTCTAACACCCGTCTAACACCCGTCTAATACCCGTCTAATACCCGTCTAACACCCGTCTAATACCCGTCTAACACCAGTCTAACCCCAGTCTAACACCCGTCTAATACCCGTCTAACACCCGTCTAATACCCGTCTAACACCCGTCTAATACCTGTCTAACACCCGTCTAACACCCGTCTAATACCCGTCTAACACCCGTCTAATACCCATCTAACACCAGTCTAACACCCGTCTAATACCTGTCTAACACCCGTCTAACACCCGTCTAATACCCGTCTAACACCCGTCTAATACCCATCTAACACCAGTCTAACACCCGTCTAACACCCGTCTAATACCCGTCTAACACCCGTCTAATACCCATCTAACACCAGTCTAATACCTGTCTAATACCCGTCTAACACCCGTCTAATACCTGTCTAACTCCAGTCTAATACCCGTCTAACACCCGTCTAATACCCGTCTAACACCCGTCTAACCCCAGTCTAATACCAGTCTAACCCCAGTCTAACACCCGTCTAATACCCGTCTAACACCAGTCTAACACCCGCCTAATACCCGTCTAACACCCGTCTAATACCCGTCTAACTCCAGTCTAATACCCGTCTAACACCCGTCTAATACCCGTCTAATACCCGTCTAACACCCGTCTAACCCCAGTCTAACACCAGTCTAACACCCGTCTAACCCCAGTCTAACACCAGTCTAACACCCGTCTAATACCCGTCTAACTCCAGTCTAACAGCCGTCTAACACCAGTCTAACCCCAGTCTAACACCCGGCTAACCCCAGTCTAACACCCGTCTAATACCTGTCTAACTCCAGTCTAACACCAGTCTAACACCTGTCTAACCCCAGTCTAACACCCGTCTAATACCAGTCTAACCCCAGTCTAACACCCGTCTAATACCCATCTAACACCCGTCTAACACCCGTCTAACACCCGTCTAATACCCGTCTAACACCCGTCTAACACCCGTCTAACACCCGTCTAATACCCGTCTAACTCCAGTCTAATACCCGTCTAACACCCGTCTAATACCCGTCTAACACCCGTCTAATACCCGTCTAACACCCGTCTAATACCCGTCTAACACCCGTCAATACCCGTCTAACACCCGTCTAATACCCGTCAAACGCCAGTCTAATACCCGTCTAACACCCGTCTAATACCCGTCTAACTCCAGTCTAATACCCGTCTAACACCCGTCTAATACCCGTCTAACACCCGTCTAATACCCGTCTAACACCCATCTAACACCCGTCTAACACCCGTCTAATACCCGTCTAACACCCGTCTAATACCCGTCTAACACCCGTCAATACCCGTCTAACACCCGTCTAATACCCGTCTAACTGCAGTCTAATACCCATCTAACATCCGTCTAATACCCGTCTAACTCCAGTCTAATACCCGTCTAACACCCGTCTAATACCCGTCTAACTCCAGTCTAATACCCGTCTAACACCCGTCTAATACCCGTCTAACACCCGTCTAATACCCGTCTAACACCCGTCTAATACCCGTCTAACACCCGTCAATACCCGTCTAACACCCGTCTAATACCCGTCAAACGCCAGTCTAATACCCGTCTAACACCCGTCTAATACCCGTCTAACTCCAGTCTAATACCCGTCTAACACCCGTCTAATACCCGTCTAACACCCGTCTAATACCCGTCTAACACCCATCTAACACCCGTCTAACACCCGTCTAATACCCGTCTAACTCCAGTCTAATACCCGTCTAACACCCGTCTAATACCCGTCTAACACCCGTCAATACCCGTCTAACACCCGTCTAATACCCGTCTAACTGCAGTCTAATACCCATCTAACATCCGTCTAATACCCGTCTAACTCCAGTCTAATACCCATCTAACACCCGTCTAATACCCGTCTAACTCCAGTCTAATACCCGTCTAACACCCGTCTAATACCCGTCTAACACCCGTCTAATACCCGTCTAACACCTGTCTAACACCCGTCTAATACCCGTCTAACACCCGTCTAATACCCGTCTAACACCTGTCTAACACCCGTCTAATACCCGTCTAACACCCGTCTAATACCCGTCTAATACCCGTCTAACTCCAGTCTAATATCCGTCTAATACCCGTCTAACTCCAGTCTAATACCCGTCTAACACCCGTCTAATACCTGTCTAACTCCAGTCTAACACCAGTCTAACACCTGTCTAACCCCAGTCTAACACCCGTCTAATACCAGTCTAACCCCAGTCTAACACCCGTCTAATACCCATCTAACACCCGTCTAACACCCGTCTAACACCCGTCTAATACCCGTCTAACACCCGTCTAACACCCGTCTAACACCCGTCTAACACCCGTCTAATACCCGTCTAACTCCAGTCTAATACCCGTCTAACACCCGTCTAATACCCGTCTAACACCCGTCTAATACCCGTCTAACACCCGTCTAATACCCGTCTAACACCCGTCAATACCCGTCTAACACCCGTCTAATACCCGTCAAACGCCAGTCTAATACCCGTCTAACACCCGTCTAATACCCGTCTAACTCCAGTCTAATACCCGTCTAACACCCGTCTAATACCCGTCTAACACCCGTCTAATACCCGTCTAACACCCATCTAACACCCGTCTAACACCCGTCTAATACCCGTCTAACACCCGTCTAATACCCGTCTAACACCCGTCAATACCCGTCTAACACCCGTCTAATACCCGTCTAACTGCAGTCTAATACCCATCTAACATCCGTCTAATACCCGTCTAACTCCAGTCTAATACCCGTCTAACACCCGTCTAATACCCGTCTAACTCCAGTCTAATACCCGTCTAACACCCGTCTAATACCCGTCTAACACCCGTCTAATACCCGTCTAACACCCGTCTAATACCCGTCTAACACCCGTCAATACCCGTCTAACACCCGTCTAATACCCGTCAAACGCCAGTCTAATACCCGTCTAACACCCGTCTAATACCCGTCTAACTCCAGTCTAATACCCGTCTAACACCCGTCTAATACCCGTCTAACACCCGTCTAATACCCGTCTAACACCCATCTAACACCCGTCTAACACCCGTCTAATACCCGTCTAACTCCAGTCTAATACCCGTCTAACACCCGTCTAATACCCGTCTAACACCCGTCAATACCCGTCTAACACCCGTCTAATACCCGTCTAACTGCAGTCTAATACCCATCTAACATCCGTCTAATACCCGTCTAACTCCAGTCTAATACCCATCTAACACCCGTCTAATACCCGTCTAACTCCAGTCTAATACCCGTCTAACACCCGTCTAATACCCGTCTAACACCCGTCTAATACCCGTCTAACACCTGTCTAACACCCGTCTAATACCCGTCTAACACCCGTCTAATACCCGTCTAACACCTGTCTAACACCCGTCTAATACCCGTCTAACACCCGTCTAATACCCGTCTAATACCCGTCTAACTCCAGTCTAATATCCGTCTAATACCCGTCTAACTCCAGTCTAATACCCGTCTAACACCCGTCTAATACCCGTCTAACACCCGTCTAACACCCGTCTAATACCCGTCTAACACCCGTCAATACCCGTCTAACACCCGTCTAATACCCGTCAAACTCCAGTCTAATACCCGTCTAACACCCATCTAATACCCGTCTAATACCCGTCTAACACCCGTCTAATACCCGTCTAACACCAGTCTAACCCCAGTCTAACACCCGTCTAATACCCGTCTAACACCCGTCTAATACCCGTCTAACACCCGTCTATACCTGTCTAACACGCGTCTAACACCCGTCTAATACCCGTCTAACAGCCGTCTAATACCCGTCTAACACCCGTCTAATACCCGTCTAACTCCAGTCTAATACCCGTCTAACACCCGTCTAATGCCCGTCTAACACCCGTCTAATACCCGTCTAACACCTGTCTAACACCCGTCTAATACCCGTCTAACTCCAGTCTAATACCCGTCTAACACCCGTCTAATACCCGTCTAATACCCGTCTAACTCCAGTCTAATATCCGTCTAATACCCGTCTAACACCCGTCTAATACCCGTCTAACTCCAGTCTAATATCCGTCTAATACCCGTCTAACTCCAGTCTAATACCCGTCTAACACCAGTCTAATACCCGTCTAATACCCGTCTAACACCCGTCTAACACCCGTCTAATACCCGTCTAATACCCGTCTAAAACCCGTCTAATACCCGTCTAACACCCGTCTAACACCAGTCTAATGCCCGTCTAATACCCGTCTAACACCCGTCTAACACCCGTCTAACACCCGTCTAATACCCGTCTAACACCTGTCTAATACCCGTCTAACACCCGTCTAATACCCGTCTAATACCCGTCTAACACCCGTCTAATACCCGTCTAACACCCGTCTAATACCCGTCTAATACCCGTCTAACACCCGTCTAATACCCGTCTAAAACAAGTCTAACCCCCGTCTAATACCCGTCTAACACCCGTCTAACACCCGTCTAATACCCGTCTAACACCCGTCTAATACCCGTCTAACACCCATCTAATACCCGTCTAACACCAGTCTAACACCCGTCTAATACCCGTCTAACACCCGTCTAATACCCGTCTAACACCCGTCTAATACCCGTCTAACTCCAGTCTAATACCCGTCTAACACCCGTCAAATACCCGTCTAATACCCGTCTAACTCCAGTCTAATACCCGTCTAACCCCAGTCTAACACAAGTCTAACACCCGTCTAATACCAGTCAAACCCCAGTCTAACACCCGTCTAATACCCGTCTAACAGCCGTCTAATACCCATCTAACACCAGTCTAATACCCGTCTAACACCCGTCTAATACCCGTCTAATACCCGTCTAACACCCGTCTAACCCCAGTCTAACACCAGTCTAACACCCGTCTAACCCCAGTCTAACACCAGTCTAACACCCGTCAAATACCAGTCTAACTCCAGTCTAACACCCGTCTAACCCCAGTCTAACACCAGTCTAACACCCGTCTAACCCCAGTCTAACACCCGTCTAACCCCAGTCTAACACCCGTCTAATACCAGTCTAACCCCAGTCTAACACCCGTCTAATACCAGTCTAACCCCAGTCTAACACCCGTCTAATACCAGTCTAACTCCAGTCTAACCCCAGTCTAACACCCGTCTAACACCCGTCTAACCCCAGTCTAACACCAGTCTAACACCCGTCTAACCCCAGTCTAACACCCGTCTAACCCCAGTCTAACACCCGTCTAATACCAGTCTAACCCCAGTCTAACACCCGTCTAATACCAGTCTAACCCCAGTCTAACACCCGTCTAATACCAGTCTAACTCCAGTCTAACCCCAGTCTAACACCCGTCTAACACCAGTCTAACACCCGTCTAACCCCAGTCTAACACCCGTCTAATACCAGTCTAACCCCAGTCTAACACCCGTCTAATACCCGTCTAACACCCGTCTAACACCCGTCTAACGCCCGTCTAATACCCGTCTAACACCCGTCTAACACCCGTCTAATACCCGTCTAACACCCGTCTAATACCCGTCTAACACCAGTCTAATACCCGTCTAATACCCGTCTAACACCCGTCTAACCCCAGTCTAACACCAGTCTAACACCCATCTAACCCCAGTCTAACACCAGTCTAACACCCGTCTAACCCCAGTCTAACACCCGTCTAACCCCAGTCTAACACCCGTCTAATACCAGTCTAACAGCCGTCTAACACCCGTCTAATACCAGTCTAACCCCAGTCTAACACCCGTCTAATACCAGTCTAACTCCAGTCTAACCCCAGTCTAACACCCGTCTAACCCCAGTCTAACACCCGTCTAACCCCAGTCTAACACCCGTCTAATACCAGTCTAACCCCAGTCTAACACCCGTCTAATACCCGTCTAACACCCGTCTAACACCCGTCTAACGCCCGTCTAATACCCGTCTAACACCCGTCTAACACCCGTCTAATACCCGTCTAACACCCGTCTAATACCCGTCTAACACCAGTCTAATACCCGTCTAACACCCGTCTAATGCCCGTCTAACTCCAGTCTAATACCCGTCTAACACCCGTCTAATACCCGACTAACACCCGTCTAATACCCGTCTAACACCCGTCTAATACCCGTCTAACACCCGTCAATACCCGTCTAACACCCGTCTAATACCCGTCTAACTCCAGTCTAATACCCGTCTAACACCCGTCTAATACCCGTCTAACTCCAGTCTAATACCCGTCTAACACCCGTCTAATACCCGTCTAACACCTGTCTAATACCCGTCTAACTCCAGTCTAATACCCGTCTAACACCCGTCTAATACCCGTCTAACCCCAGTCTAACACCCGTCTAACCCCAGTCTAACACCAGTCTAACACCCGTCTAACCCCAGTCTAACACCAGTCTAACACCCGTCAAATACCAGTCTAACTCCAGTCTAACACCCGTCTAACCCCAGTCTAACACCAGTCTAACACCCGTCTAACCCCAGTCTAACACCTGTCTAATACCAGTCTAACCCCAGTCTAACACCCGTCTAATACCAGTCTAACCCCAGTCTAACACCCGTCTAATACCAGTCCAACTCCAGCCTAACCCCAGTCTAACACCCGTCTAACCCCAGACTAACACCCGTCTAACCCCAGTCTAACACCCGTCTAATACCAGTCTAACCCCAGTCTAACACCCGTCTAATACCCGTCTAACACCCGTCTAACACCCGTCTAACGCCCGTCTAATACCCGTCTAACACCCGTCTAACACCCGTCTAATACCCGTCTAACTCCAGTCTAATACCCGTCTAACACCTGTCTAATACTCGTCTATCTCCAGTCTAATACCCGTCTAACACCCGTCTAATACCCGACTAACACCCGGCTAATACCCGTCTAACACCCGTCTAATACCCGTCTAACACCCGTCAATACCCGTCTAACACCCGTCCAATACCCGTCTAACTCCAGTCTAATACCCGTCTAACACCCGTCTAATACCCGTCTAACTCCAGTCTAATACCCGTCTAACTCCAGTCTAATACCCGTCTAACACCCGTCTAATACCTGTCTAACTCCAGTCTAATACCCGTCTAACACCCGTCTAATACCCGTCTAACTCCAGTCTAATACCCGTCTAACACCCGTCTAATACCCGTCTAACTCCAGTCTAACACCCGTCTAATACCCGTCTAATACCCGTCTAACTCCAGTCTAATACCCGTCTAACACCCGTCTAATACCCGTCTAACTCCAGTCTAATACCCGTCTAACACCCGTCTAATACCCGTCTAACTCCAGTCTAATACCCGTCTAACACCCGTCTAATACCCGTCTAACTCCAGTCTAATACCCGTCTAACACCCGTCTAATACCCGTCTAACTCCAGTCTAACACCCGTCTAATACCCGTCTAATACCCGTCTAACTCCAGTCTAACACCAGTCTAACACCCGTCTAACACCAGTTCAAACACCCGTCTAACACACGTCTAACACCAGTCTAATACCCGTCTAACACCAGTCTAATACCCGTCTAACACCAATCTAATACCCGTCTAATACCCGTCTAACACCAATCTAATACCCGTCTAATACCGGTCTAACACCACTCTAACACCCGTCTAACACCCGTCTAACACCAGTCTAACACTCGTCTAACACCAGTCTAATACCCGTCTAACACCCGTCTAATACCAGTCTAACACCCGTCTAACACCAGTCTAATACCCGTCTAACACCTGTCTAATACTCGTCTAACTCCAGTCTAATACCCGTCTAACACCCGTCTAATACCCGACTAACACCCGGCTAATACCCGTCTAACACCCGTCTAATACCCGTCTAACACCCGTCAATACCCGTCTAACACCCGTCCAATACCCGTCTAACTCCAGTCTAATACCCGTCTAACACCCGTCTAATACCCGTCTAACTCCAGTCTAATACCCGTCTAACTCCAGTCTAATACCCGTCTAACACCCGTCTAATACCTGTCTAACTCCAGTCTAATACCCGTCTAACACCCGTCTAATACCCGTCTAACTCCAGTCTAATACCCGTCTAACACCCGTCTAATACCCGTCTAACTCCAGTCTAACACCCGTCTAATACCCGTCTAATACCCGTCTAACTCCAGTCTAATACCCGTCTAACACCCGTCTAATACCCGTCTAACTCCAGTCTAATACCCGTCTAACACCCGTCTAATACCCGTCTAACTCCAGTCTAATACCCGTCTAACACCCGTCTAATACCCGTCTAACTCCAGTCTAATACCCGTCTAACACCCGTCTAATACCCGTCTAACTCCAGTCTAACACCCGTCTAATACCCGTCTAATACCCGTCTAACTCCAGTCTAACACCAGTCTAACACCCGTCTAACACCAGTTCAAACACCCGTCTAACACACGTCTAACACCAGTCTAATACCCGTCTAACACCAGTCTAATACCCGTCTAACACCAATCTAATACCCGTCTAATACCCGTCTAACACCAATCTAATACCCGTCTAATACCGGTCTAACACCACTCTAACACCCGTCTAACACCCGTCTAACACCAGTCTAACACTCGTCTAACACCAGTCTAATACCCGTCTAACACCCGTCTAATACCAGTCTAACACCCGTCTAACACCAGTCTAATACCCGTCTAACACCAGTCTAATACCCGTCTAACACCCGTCTAACACCAGTCTAATACCCGTCTAACACTCGTCTATTACCAGTCTAACACCCGTCTAACACACGTCTAACACCCGTCTAATACCCGTCTAACTAAGTCTAACTCCAGTCTAATACCCGTCTAACACCCGTCTAACACCAGTCTAACCCCAGTCTAACACCAGTCTAACACCCGTCTAACACCCGTCTAATACCCGTCTAATACCCGTCTAACACCAGTCGAACACCAGTCTAACACCCGTCTAATACCCGTCTAACACCAGTCTGACACCCATCTGACACCCGTCTAACACCCGTCTAACACCCGTCTATATTCCAGTCTTATACCCGTCTAACACCAGTCTAACCCCAGTCTAAACCCAGTCTAACACACGTCTAAAACCCGTCTAACACCAGTCTAACACCCGTCTAATACCCGTCTAACCCCAGTCTAACCCCAGTCTAACACCAGACTAACCCCAGTCTAACCCCAGTCTAACTCCAGTCTAACACCAGACTAACCCCAGTCGAACCCCAGACTAACCCCAGTCTAACACCCGTCTAACCCCAGTCTAACCCCAGTCTAACACACGTCTAACCCCAGTCTAACACCAGTCTAACACCCGTCTAATACCAGTCTAACACCAGTCTAACACCAGTCTAACACCCGTCTAACCCCAGTCTAACACCCATCTAATACCAGTCTAACCCCAGTCTAACACCCGTCTAACCCCAGTCTAACACCCGTCTAACCCCAGTCTAACACCCGTCTAATACCAGTCTAACCCCAGTCTAACACCCGTCTAATACCAGTCTACCCACAGTCTAACACCCATTTAATACCAGTCTAACTCCAGTCTAACCCCAGTCTAACACCCGTCTAACACCCGTCTAACACCCGTCTAATACCAGTCTAACCCCAGTCTAACACCCGTCTAATACACGTCTAACACCCGTCTAACACCCGTCTAACACCCGTCTAATACCCGTCTAACACCCGTCTAATACCCGTCTAACTCCAGTCTAATACCCGTCTAACACCCGTCTAATACCCGTCTAACACCCGTCTAATACCCGTATAACACCCGTCTAATACCCGTCTAACACCCGTCTAATACCCGTCTAACTCCAGTCTAATACCCGTCTAACACCCGTCTAATACCCGTCTAACACCCGTCTAATACCCGTCTAACTCCAGTCTAATACCCGTCTAACACCCGTCTAATACCGTCTAACACCTGTCTAATACCCGTCTAACACCCGTCTAATACCCGTCTAACACCCGTCTAATACCCGTCTAACACCCGTCTAATACCCGTCTAACTCCAGTCTAATAACCGTCTAACACCCGTCTAATACCCGTCTAACACCCGTCTAATACCCATCTAACTCCAGTCTAATACCGCTCTAACACCCGTCTAATACCCATCTAACACCCGTCTAATACCCGTCTAACACCCGTCTAATACCCGTCTAACTCCAGTCTAATACCCGTCTAATACCCGTCTAACACCCGTCTAATACCCGTCTAATACCCGTCTAACTCCAGTCTAATACCCGTCTAACACCCGTCTAACACCCGTCTAATACCCGTCTAACTCCAGTCTAATACCCGTCTAACACCCGTCTAATACCCGTCTAATACCCGTCTAACTCCAGTCTAATACCCGTCTAACACCCGTGTAACACCCGTCTAATACCCGTCTAACACCCGTCTAATACCCGTCTAATACCCGTCTAACACCCATCTAATACCCGTCTAACTCCAGTCTAATACCCGTCTAACACCCGTCTAATACCCGTCTAACACCAGTCTAATACCCGTCTAATACCCGTCTA
Source organism: Squalus acanthias (assembly GCA_030390025.1). Classification (NCBI taxonomy): domain Eukaryota; kingdom Metazoa; phylum Chordata; class Chondrichthyes; order Squaliformes; family Squalidae; genus Squalus; species Squalus acanthias. The sequence continues at coordinate 90,017,350 of CM059438.1, forward strand.
ACACCCGTCTAACACCCGTCTAACACCCGTCTAACACCCGTCTAACACCCGTCTAATACCCGTCTAACACCCGTCTAATACCCATCTAACACCCGTCTAACACCCGTCTAACACCAGTCTAACACCCGTCTAACACCAGTCTAATACCCGTCTAATACCCGTCTAACACCCGTCTAATACCTGTCTAACACCCGTCTAATACCCGTCTAACACCCGTCTAATACCCATCTAACACCCGTCTAACACCCGTCTAACACCAGTCTAACACCCGTCTAACACCAGTCTAATACCCGTCTAATACCCGTCTAACACCCGTCTAATACCCGTCTAACACCCGTCTAATACCCGTCTAACACCCGTCTAATACCCGTCTAACACCCGTCTAATACCCGTCTAACAGCCGTCTAATACCCGTCTAGCACCCTTCTAATACCCGTCTAACACCCGTCTAACACCCGTCTAATACCCGTCTAACACCCGTCTAACACCCGTCTAATACCCGTCTAACACCCGTCTAATACCCGTCTAACACCCGTCTAATACCCATCTAACACCAGTCTAACACCCGTCTAATACCCGTCTAACTCCAGTCTAACACCCGTCTAATACCCGTCTAATACCCGTCTAACACTCGTCTAACACCCGTCTAACACCCGTCTAATACCCGTCTAACACCAGTCTAATACCCGTCTAACTCCAGTCTAACACCCGTCTAACACCCGACTAACACCCGTCTAACACCCGTCTAACACCAGTCTCATACCCGTCTAACACCCGTCTAACACCCGTCTAACACACGTCTAATACCCGTCTAACACGAATCTAATACCCGTCTAATACCCGTCTAACGCCAGTCTAACACCCGTCTAACACCCGTCTAACACCAGTCTAATACCCGTCTAACACCAATCTAATACCCGTCTAACACCCATCTAACACCAGTCTAACACCCGTCTAACAGCAGTCTAATACCCGTCTAACACCCGTCTAATACCAGTCTAACACCCGTCTAACACCCGTCTAACACCAGTCTAATACCCGTCTAACACCAATCTAATACCCGTCTAACACCCGTCTAACACCAGTCTAATACCCGTCTAACACCCGTCTAATACCCGTCAAACACCAGTCTAATACCCGTCTAACACCCGTCTAACACCCGTCTAATACCCGTCTAACACCCGTCTAATACCAGTCTAACACCCGTCTAACACCCGTCTAATACCCGTCAAACACCAGTCTAATACCCGTCAAACACCAGTCTAATACCCGTCTAACACCCATCTAACACCCGTCTAATACCCGCCTAACACCCGTCTAATACCCGTCTAATACCCGTCTAACACCCGTCTAACACCAGTCTAACACCCGTCTAATACCCGTCTAACCCCAGTCTAACACCAGTCTAACTCCAGTCTAACTCCAGTCTAATACCCGTCTAACACCCGTCTAACACCCGTCTAACACCCGTCTAACACCCGTCTAATATCCGTCTAACACCCGTCTAACACCCGTCTAACACCCGTCTAATACCCGTCTAACACCAGTCTAACACCCGTCTAACACCAGTCTAACCCCAGTCTAACACCAGTCTAACACCCGTCTAACACCCGTCTAACACCAGTCTAACCCCAGTCTAACACCCGTCTAACACCCGTCTAACACCAGTCTAACACCCGTCTAATACCAGTCTAACACCCGTCTAACACCCGTCTAACACCAGTCTAACACCCGTCTAACACCAGTCTAACCCCAGTCTAACACCAGTCTAACACCCGTCTAACACCCGTCTAATACCCGTCTAACACCCGTCTAACACCAGTCTAACACCAGTCTAACCCCAGTCTAACACCAGTCTAACCCCAGTCTAACACCAGTCTAACACCCATCTAACATCCGTCTAATACCCGTCTAATACCCGTCTAACACCCGTCTAACACCAGTCTAACCCCAGTCTAACACCAGTCTAACACCCGTCTAACACCCGTCTAACACCAGTCTAACCCCAGTCTAACCCCAGTCTAACACCCGTCTACCCCAGTCTAACACCCGTCTAATGCCAGTCTAGTGCTCAGGTGGCAAGTTGAACCTCCACCCCAATGTGTACTAACTGGTTTTTTTTTAAATACAGAAATAACATAAAATAATTGAACAGGATGTTAAATAAACACGTCATATTTCTCTAACGTGGAAGATTTGTAAAGGGTTTGCTGGTGATGAAGCTCCCTCTTTATAAATATATTGAAGAACACAGTTCAGCAGCCTGTAAATCATGTTTATTCCCAGCGACAGCGACTGTTTGTGTGAAAAAGTAACGTTTCTCGGAGCCACGACTGTCAAAGAAACAAGCCCTGTTCTGATTCACTTCAGTGGATGTGTAATCCGTATCACACTTTCCCATCTCACTGTTACCAACGCTCCAACCTTGCTAATACTAAAATTAACCAATGTTAACGGATAATAATTCCAAAAATATTATTAAACTCCCATGGTTTTAAAGAGGAAGGGTGATTTATCACCTATCTATATAATTACATAAACCTTTTGAGAACTTCCGATACAGACTCATTAGAATGTGGAACTCGCTACCACATGGAGTAGTTGAGGTGAATAGCACAGATGTATTTAAAGGGAAGCTGGATAAACACATGAGGGAGAGAGGTTAGAAGGATATGCAGCTAGGGTGAGATGAAGAGGGGTGGGAGGAAGCTCATGTGGAGCATAAACACCGGCATAGACCAGTTGGGCCGAATGGCCTGTTTCTGTGCTGTAAATTCTAACGTAATCTGGACATCACCGTTCATCGGGATTATTTTCCAGCTTTCCGATGGGGAACCGCCCTCACCTGCGGCCCATATGGTTAATCGGGGCACGGTCTCTTAGCTGGACCAGCTTGGAGAAACTGCCAAGACCGGTTAAGATTGCCAAAGGACGCCATCAGCAAACTCTGCCGCCAGACCTGGTGACCTGTTCCAGTACAGGGACAGCTAGCCTTGGTCGCCGAAGCTACAGCTTCGAAGATCCAACCCAGGGAGGTGTGGGAGATCTCTGTCGCACCTCCCAACCTTCATCCCGCACGAGCACGCAGCAGGTGAGAGGTTTTCCTGGACCAGGAATTCCACTGCACATCCTGCGGAAAGCAGCCAGCAGCAAGAACGAGCCCTGCACTTGCACACGGTGCGGCAGGCTGTCCACGGGCGCGGGGGCACGATGACTGCACGCTTGGCCATGTGTGCCACTGAATGACCTCTCAGAGCTGCTGACGTAGGAAGTCCCACCCCCTTTGACCTCGGCGGGCTCTCGGTACGTTACGCGGCGCGCCAGCGTAGTATGCTAATGAGCTGACCTCGCATTTCTGGGCTCGCTCAGCCTGTTTAGAATTCATAGAGTATTACAGCACAGAAGGAGGCCATTCGGCCCGTTGTGCCTGTGCCGGCTCTTTGAAAGAGCTATCCAATTAGTCCCACTCCACAGTGTTTTCCCCATAATTCTGTAAATGAGTCCTCTTCAAGTACACATCCAATTGCCTATTGAAAGTTCCTATGGAATCTGCTTCCACTCTTTCAGGTAGTGCATTCCAGGACTTAACAACCCTCTGTGAAAAATAATTCTCCTCGAGTTCCTTCGCCAATTATTTTAAAATCTATGACCTCTGGTTACCGACCCACTTGCCAAACAGTTTCTCCCTACTTGATCTATCAAAAGCCCTCATAATTTTTGAATAACTCTATTACAATAAACAATCCCAGTTTCTCCAATCTCTCCGCATAACTGAAGACCCTCATCCCTGGTATCCTCCTGGTAAACCTCCTCTGCACCCTCTCCAAGGCCTTGACATCCTCGCTAAAATGTGGTGCCCTGTTTTTATTTATTCACAGGAAGTGGGTGTTGCCAGCAAGGCCAGCATTTATTGCCCATTCCTAATTGCCCTCGAGAAGGTGGTGAGCCACCTTATACAACCGGCTTGCTGGGCCATTTCAGAGGGCAGTTAAGAGTTAACCACATTACTGTGGGTCTGGAGTCACATATAGGCCAGACCAGGTAAGGACGGCAGATTTCCTTCCCGAAAGGACAGTAGTGAACCAGATGGGTTTTTACAACAATCCGGTAGTGTTCATGGTCACCATTACTGATACTAGCTTTTTATTCCAGATTTATTTAATTAACTGAATTTAAATTCCCCAGTAGCTGTGGTGAGATTTGAACTCACGTCTCATGGATCATTAGTTCAGGCCCCTGAATTACTAGTCCAGTGACCTAACCACTGTGCTACCATACCCAACACCCTGTTGAAGCCTAGGCATGGCCAGCGCCCAGTGTGGTTGTTGGTCCCAGTTCAGTCAGGGTGCGCTGAACTAGCTGTAGATCTAGGCCCAAAAATTCGGCCGAATACGGGAGAGTACCCGCGGCGTACTCACCCGTATTCGTTCCTGAAGTGCCGGTTTCCTGCATGCACTGCGCATGCGCGGGAAACCGGCACTTCCGGTATGGCGAAGGGGGCGGTTCCTAGGTGAACCGCGTGCGCGGTAGAGGCTGCGCGCACGCAGCACACTTAGGTTTTTTTCAGGTTTCAACGCGAGGGTAAGTATGGAAGATTCTACACAAGTAAAAAGGAGGCGTACGACCCATTTTGAACAAGGTAAGTAGTTAATTAAGTATAATTTTAAAATTTTTTCAACAGGTTTATCTTTTTTAGAGACTTTAAAGAAAGGTAAGTTTATTTTTATAACTTTTAAAAAGAATTTAAAAAAAATTCAAAAATTTACATTTTTGTTTAAAGTGGTTAATTTATTTAACTATAGTTATTTTATTAATGTGATGGTTTTTTTTTTAATTTATTTGAGGTTTAGCTGTTCTTTTGGGGCCGATTTCAATTCACAGATTTGACAGGTCTCCTGTCAAATCTATGAATGAAAGATGGTCTGCTGCCATTGGCTCTCCATGGCACACGTGATCCCAGAGGTCGCATCGCACTAACTGCGCCCCTGGGACACGCACACACTGCGCGCCGGCACTAGGGAGAGGCCCAGGACCCGAAGTTCCTGTGGGCCCGAAACACAATGGCAGGCGCGGTAGGTAAGAGCGCGCGCCACCCGAATTTCTAGGCCCATATTGCAGTTACATGTCTTTTTCTTTCCCTCCTACGTTCTTCCCGCCTCTCCTGAAGCCACGCAAGGGTTTGCTTCCACAAGCAGTGCCGGTTCTCCACGAGCCTGGCCAAGTAACCGTTCTTCATGTGCAAGCCTAGGTAGTGGGTATTGGTAGGCTGATCGACTGTGGGAGCATCACAGCTGAGCTCAATCCTGCGTTCGCCTGGCACCACACACGTGCACGGTTTCCACGCAGGACCCGGACTAGAGACTGGATTTGGACTCCGCGGTGATGCCCCCATGGTCAAATAGCCCGCCGGCCCTTATGCTGGCTAATTTGGCGGAGGCTATTGAAAAGTGGCCAACAGCTCTGGAGCTGAATCCCGGTGCGTATAAAGCCAGAGAGGTGGGAAGGAAATTGGTCGGGTGGGGGGGAGGGAAATTAAGTGGGGGCAGGGAGAGGAATCTTTTTCTAAAAATAAATCATTTTAAATAAAGGGCAGCACTACCCAGCATTAGCATCCTTCACCTCGATGAGCACAATTTCACCATCCAAGCTCTTTTGAAAAGTATGTTCTGCTGTTCAAACTGTTTGTTGTGCAATCACTTCCTGATAGCATTTTGGCTGCAGGAACTATGTTGATTGACTTGTAATTGGAAGGTACTTAGTCACACAGACATGCTCACTGAGCACTGGGAGGACAGACTACACCCAGCCACTCCATACCTGCTGAAATCCTATCCCCGAAAACCAGTCCCTCCTCCGATTCCTTCCATTGTCTGCTGTCCCAGGTCACTGAGTCCTGCTGTTCCCTCAAGTTTTTCCCATTATTTTATCCCACAGGCTCATCACAGGTCCCCAGAGGTCCGAATGTCACCGAGCTCTTGTCACTAGCGGGCACGCTCCATTTCATCCACCTGCCTGTCGTTAGCTCCCCGCTGCAGTTTAATGAATGGAGAGGTGGGGATAAAGATGCTGGACTACCACCAGCACCCATTTGTAGGAAAATGATTAACGTCTTTTAACAGCAACCTGGATGCTTCTGGCTCCAGCTTCATAAGCCTCCGCGATGACTGCCCGCTCTCGCTCAGCCCAGTGGTGCGCAGGCACTGGCTTCAGCTGAGCACTGAGCTGGCCGCTCTAACGCGTATCATCTCAGTTGCCAAGACGACGGTTTTTCACCCATAGATCATCACCCAATTGCACTCCACCTCTCGAAAGAACATAAGAAATAGGAGCAGGAGTAGGCCATTCAGCCCCTCGAGCCTGCTCCGCCATTCAATGAGATCATGGCTGATCTTCTGCCTCAACTCCATTCACCGGCCCTATCGCCATATCCCTTGATGCCCTACTAGTCAGAAATCTATCGACTTCTGTTTTGAATATACCCAATGACTGAGCCTCCACAGCCCTCTGGGGTAGAGAATTCCAAAGATTCACCACCCTCTGTGTGAAGAAATTTCTTCTCATCTCAGCCCTTTATCCTGAGGCTGTGGCCCCTGGTTCTAGACTCCCCAGCCAAGGGAAACATTCTCCCAGCATCCACCCTATCAAGCCCTGTAATAATTTTGTATGTTTCAATGAGATCCCCTCTCATTCTTCTGAATTCAAGAGAATACAGGCCTAGTTTACTCAATCTCTTCTCATACGACAGTCTGCTGCCAACAACCTAAACCATGTCTTCATCACCTTGACAATCGGTTCCCCCAACAATCTTTTCACCAATCTCCTCACATCCTTTGCAAACTCTAGCTTATCGGAGTGATATTCTCCAGTTATTCCAACCTGTATCCTCTACCCGAACTATTCCAGACCACTATGTGTTAGCTTGGCTCAGTGTTGGACTCTTCCCCCTGAACCAGTAGGTTGTGGGTTGAAGTCCCACTCCAGAGACTTGAGCACAGAATCTAAGCCAATACTTCAGTTCAACAATAACAACAACTTGTATTTATATAGCGCCTTTAACGTAGTAAAACGTCCCAAGGCGCTGCACAGGAGTATTTTAAGACAAAAAATTTGACACCAATCCACATAAGGATAAATTAGGGCAGGTGACCAAAAGCTTGGTCAAAGAGGTAGGTTTTAAGGAGCATCTTAAAGGAGGAAAGAGAGGTAGCGAGGCGGAGAGGTTTAGGCAGGGAATTCCAGAGCTTAGGGCCTTTTTTTAAAATATTCGTTTATGGGATCTGGGCGTCACTGGCAAGGCCAGCATTTATTGCCCATCCCTAGTTGCCCTTGAGAAGGTGGTGGTGAGCTGCCTTCTTGAACCGCTGCAGTCCGTGTGGCGAAGGTGCTCCCTAGGCAACAGTTCAGTTCAGTACCGAGGGAGTGCTGCATTGTTGGAGGTGCCGTCTCGCAGATGTTAAACTGAGGCCCCCACCTACCTGCTCGTGCGGAGGTCAAAGATTTCCTGGTACTATGTGAGGGCGAATGGTGAGCTCTCCTGGTGTCAACATTTCTCCCTCACCAAACACACCATCAAAAACTGTTTGCGAGACTTTTCTGTGCACCAGTTAGCTGCTGTGTGTGTCTACCTCCCAATGGTGACTACACTTTGTAATCCGTTGATTGTAAGGTGCTTTGGGACATCCTGAGGGTGTGCTAAATAACTCCAAGTTCTTGCTGCTCATGCCCAGCTCACCATCGGGGGCCACTCCGTCAGTCATTACCACCCTGCTCTCTACAACTCCCGCCCAAAATCACTTTGCTTTGTTACTCCTTCAAAAGCACCCCATCCCCAAACCTCCCCATCTCCTGCTCGCCATCCTCCCCATCCCCTGTAAGAGGCTCTGCAGTGTTATTCCACGTGAGGAGTGTTAAATCAACGCAAGTTCTTGTTTTGGTGGCACATGTATCTTTTTCCACAACAAGAATCAAAATCGGTTAAAGTGGATGAAAGATAATTCCCGCCTATCTGTTATTTATATCATAGATTCATACAGCACAGAAGGAGGCCATTCGGCCCATCGTGCCTGTGCTGGCTCTCTGAAAGAGCGATCCAACTAGTCCCGCTCCCCCTGTTCTTTCCCCATAGCCCTGCAAATGTTTCCTTTTCAAGTATTTATCCAATTCCCTTTTGAAAGTTATTATTGAATCTGCTTCCACCGCCCTTTCAGGCAGCGCATTCCAGATCACAACAACTCGCTGCTTAAAAAAAAATTCTCATCTCCCCTCTGGCTCTTTTGCCAATTATCTTCAATCTGTGTCCTCTGGTTACCGACCCTTCTACCACTGGAAACAGTTTCTCCTTACTCGCTCTATCAAAACCCCATCTAATTCTGAACACCTCCATTAAATCTCCCCTTAACCTTCTCTGCTCCAAGGAGAACAATCCCAGCTTCTCCAGTCTCTCCACACAACTGAAGTCCCCCATCCCCGGTACCATTCTGGTAAATCCCCTCTGCACCCTCTCCAAGGCTTATAATTTACCTTTATGTTAATTTTCACCCCCCACCCTTTCCCGATGTGGTGTCTCTTGCTGATGTGTGGGATCACGAGACGACAGCAGTCCTCTGGTACCGCACTCAGTTGCCTGTTCTTTATGTGCGAACCCAGTTGGTGCCTCGACAGGCTATTCAACCATAGGGGTTGACATAAGAAAACTACTAGGCACTTGGTCTAAGCGTTAAACAACGCTTTAATCAACTGTTTTACAACGTGGAGGTCTAGTTGTGTCCTTCACTTGTTCCGGTTAAGAATGTCCTGCGCAAGCTGGGCCCGTGCCCGCGTATTTATACTCTCCCTGGACAGCGCCACCAGCAGGCTGCCCAGTATTATTTCATAAGTCATGAATGACAAGATTCATGTCAGGGGTCATTACAGCTGCGCTCTGTTCTACCCTCACCTATAGTCCGCACTTTGCTGTGGGGGGTCCGTGGATAGTGATCAGGAGTGGGGACTCTGGCTCATTCCCCAACCCCACCACCCCCGCCACCCCCACCCCAGCTCGGGAGCACTGAGTCCAACTGTAGCTCATCCCCCAACACTCCCCGTGGAATCAATAACCCAGCACAGTCCACGGAATGTCCCGTCCCCAGCCCACAGGACTGCTCACCCAATGGAGAAATGGGCGGTACAGGAAGGGGCGGGGCAGGCTCCTCGGGCGTAGTGCGAGCTCCACTCACCCAAACAAGAACATTTATTGATTGAGCAGGAAGAGGGACGCAGCATTAGTGAGTGAAACACAGGTTACCGGCTTTATTCAAGCTACACTTCAGACAGTAAACAGCCAGGGCAGTGTTGTGATCGAGTCCACTCTGTCCTTTCGCCCTGCTTTAATCCGGTGCCAGGTGTGTATCCATTTAAGCAGCAGGTGGGTGGGGAATGAATTGGTAATTCATTAATAGAGACGCTGCTTAAAACCCACCTCCTTGACTGAACATTTGGTCCCCTGTCCTAATGTCTCCTTATTTGGCTGAGTGTCTGATCACGCTCTAGTGAAGCACCTTGGGAGGTTTTACTACGTTAAAGGCGCTATATAAATGCAAGTTGTTGTTAAAGTTTCCTCGTAACACAACAACGTAACGACCATTGAAATCAGCTCAGAGGAGTTCGACAGGTGAACAAGATGCCCAGTGAGGAGTTGAGCTAACCAGGCCAAGGGCTTTAATTTCCTCCGGTTAACATATTTGGGGAAAATTCCTCTACGTGCTGTTTTAATACAATCGTTAATCCATTTATTTTAAAAGAGTTTAACAACGGCACTAAACCAACACGCGAAGGCACTCATTAACCAGCGCACTGGCAGGGGGAATGAAGCTTCACGGAGATCTGAGGCTTGATTCCAGGCCTGTGTCGAACTGATCTCCGTCTGGGCGGGCTTTAGGTGGGTTGCAAGCGCATTTTATTTCTAGACAAATGTTCTCCACAAATTTTCTCCCCTTCCCACCTTTTCTGGAGCTGGGAATGGTTCCACAGGTGCCAGGCACTCTCCAGGGCTCCCCCACAAATGACCATGGGCCTCAGCAGCGAGTGCCAGCAGCCTATCTGACCGTGACGGACCAGCTTAATCACGGCTGGGACTGAGGCTGATTTGGTTCTGCTCCAACGTGCACAGGCGCACACTTTCCAGCAGGGGTCACTGTTTGTCGATCAGGAGCCAGCACCCCGGGGAATTTCCGCGCCCCCCCCCCTCCTCCCTCGCCCAGGGTACTGAGGCTAACTGGAGCAGCCCATTGCTGCCCCTGCTAAGGCCAGCTAATCCAGGGGGGGGGTGGGGGCCAAACCGGAGTACATCCTGGCCTGTACAGCTCACCCAAAACCGGATAAACTCACCAAGCCATCAAGGAGCTTCAATCCAAGATCAGCTTATTTGTTAATTTTTTGTTGTTGTTGCTTACAAGTGGAAGGAGTCAGTGCCTTCAGGAGGCGCAGGGAGAAGAGGGAAGACGATTGCCTTAAAACCTTCTGGATCTCGGTGGGTCCCATTACACTGCAGCAGATACAAAAGCATTAACTCCTCAACACTGATCAAAGCAGCGAGTAGTTAGTGTCGGGTCAGAAATACAAACAGTATTTTTCTTGCGGGGGGATGGGTGTGAGCTCTTAACATCTGCACATCTAAATAAGGTAGGCCGAAGGGCTGAGAGAAAGGTAACCCTATAGGCCCTCTGACCAGCTGTGCGCTATTTGGCTGTTGTAATGTCCAGGTGCTCATGTAATGCATTCTCCCATGGAGGGACGCCCCGGAGCAATACATCAAACCTTTCCTTTCACAGACTTTTAACTCTTTCCTGGCCCCTCGAGGTTCTTTGAAAGTGAAGACCAGAAGCCGAAGAGGAATTCTGTGGGGACGTGCGAGCTAGGAACTGAAGCAATGTGGCTGAGCTGCCCCCTGAGCCACTGTCTGGGATACCGATAGGGGTTTGGAAATTGCAGGATAATCCACGCTCTGTATTTGAAAGAAAGAAAGAACTTGCATTTCTATAGCGCCTTTCACGACCACCGGATGTCTCAAAGCGCTTTACAGCCAATGAAGTACTTCTTGAAGTGTAGTCACTGTTGTAATGTAGGAAACGCGGCAGCCAATTTTGTGCACAGCAAGCTCCCACAATCAGCAACGTGATAATGACCCAGATAATCTTTTTTTTTTTTGTTATGTTGGTTGAGGGATAAATATTGCCCAGGGCACTCCCCTGCTCTTCTTCGAAATAGTGGACGTGCGATCTTTTACGTCCACCTGAGAGGGGCCTCGGTTTAACGCCTCATCTGAAAGACGGCCCCTCCGACAGAGCGGCACTCCCTCAGCACTGCACTGGGAGGGTCAGCCTGCATTTTGTGCTCAAGTCCCTGGAGTCTGACTCAGAAGCGAGAGTGCTGCCCACTGAGCCACGGCTGACACTCAACCTGGTATCCAAAAGAGCCATAAATGTCTTTTCCTTTCAACATTGTGCAGTATGTTTCCCGTCTGCTTTTCTTGCCTCCTCCCTTGAAGACATTATTGCCTCTTGCTGGGGTACAGTTCCACAGGGCTGAAAGCCTTTAACTGGCCGCTCTTCATATGTGACCTTAGACACTGAATGACAGAAGACTATTCAGCTGTGGGAGCCTCCTGCTTTGACCTGACATGTACTTGCCCGTCGGGGACACTGGAGAGTGAGCCAGAAACAAACAGGAATCAACAGAACTGGACACCGATTTGTTGATGGGATCCTCTCCAGTGCACTGTAGACCAGGATAGAAAAGCTTAGGAGCAGCCTCCTATTGGCCCTCCCAGAGCATGGAGCACGTGAAAGAAGGTTGTGGGCTCAAGGCCCAAGTGTTGGGTGTCACTCCAATCCGCCAACTCTGTCAGGCAAGAGTCTCCACTTTGTCACTTCTGCTGTCATTAACAGCTCTGGTGCTGCCTTACCCCATCCCCGTTTCCTTGCTGAATTTGTCCCGGTTATAGGTGAAGCAGGCAGGGAATATGAAAATATCCCCCAGTCCATCTCTATTGATGGAGATCCCTGCACGCCCTCTGAAGGTTACGGCTGTTAAACCTCGGCCTTGTCCTCGAATACGTGCCTCACTCCACCCTACCTGCCAATATTCTGGAGCTTCCATCTCAACAAACACCATTTGCTTTTCCCACTCTGTGTTTCCGCCTCGTCCCCCCCTTGTTCCACCTTCAGTCGCAGTTCCTTCAGCCACGATGTCCCCGCACACTTGGAACCCTCTCCCTAAGCCTCTTACTCTTGCTACCTCCCCCCACCTCCAAAAGCCTCCTCAAAATTTACTTCCTCGACAGCGAGCACCTCCACAAACTTCTTCCCACTTCCTGCTGGGCGCCTCCTCCTTCCTCTGCAAAGAATCTTGGGATATTTTGTGATGTGGATGGTGCCATACAAACACACATGAGAGTTGCAATCTGGTAGTTGCTCCTCTACCGGTGTCTAGCTGGTGGAAATGGTTATGCTCTGGACTTTTTCAGCCAACTTCACCAGAACAAATCAGCCTTTTATTATGGTACACTGTCCTCCCGCGTACACTGAAACGAGGGTGTAAGAATTGTGTAAAATTGCTAAATCAACTCCAGATTATACAAAATTCAACAACAACAACGAGCATTTATATAGCGCCTTTTACATAGTAAAGCGTCCCAAGGCTTATGCCCGAGATGGCTAAGGCGTGTAGGTTTCATCACATGACCCTCCCCGCCCCCCCCCAGGCTCACGCCATTGGTCGCCCCGCCTTCCCATGGCCAATCGGAAAGAGGACAGATTCTTCATGACCCGATTGGATGATTCTTGACTGTCAGTCAAACAGCCTTCCCCCATCTCCAATATTTATATAACTAATAAACTAAAATGCTCAAAGTAAATGGAAGAAACCCCACATTTTTTTTAACGGCCCTGTGATTTCGCTCCAGGTTTGCAGGAAGCTGTGCCCAGGAGATCAACCTTTCATTCCTGGGTCCCAGGCTGCGCTATATTTAACACCCTATCCCCCTGGCAGTTGCCTCCCTTTCCCTCCTGACCGCAGTGACTCTTTGTTGGGTGCGGTTCCACCAGCAACCCTTCAGTATGGTGGCCAAGCAGCCGTTCATAGCTGAGTCTAGACCGTGGGGTGCTGCTATTCAGCAATGGGGGCATCGCAGACAAGCCCAATCCTGGTCTTATCTGGAATCCACGCAGATATGGTTTACAGCAGGGTCACTGGACATGAACCAGGAGCAGAAAGCCAGGGCCTGCTGCTACTCACTGCCTTAATGAACGGAGCCATAGTTCAGTGGGGGAAGATTTCCCCTGTGCACTGTGTGTGATGAAATTAGAGACCTGTTCTTAATAAGCAGGTTTACCATTTCATTACACATTAAGCACAGGGGGAAGGCTCCCCCAGTGTTTGCTAAAATGACCCACTCTGCCTCACACTGAAGGGTTACTGAACCAAGGTTCCTCAGTGTGTGGCGGCAATGGTGGAACTACGGCTAACACGAGACGGAAGCCGCAGACGTCGAAAACCTCGCCGATCCTGGCAAATGGTTAACACGTGAGGCTGATGGATCAGGCAATGAATGAGCTGCTGCACAACTCAAAGGAGAGGTTGTGAAATCGGGGCCTTTAAACACTTCCAGAAACAAATTTCTGATGTTAAAAAAAAAAGAAATCTTTCTTAAGGTGGGGGGGGTGGGGGGGCGGTGGAGGAAAAAAAATTGGAAGATCTAAATTCGTTTTGACAGTTCAAGAATTGAATTGAGCTTGTCAAAACCGGCAAGGGCAGCAGGGGAAATGATGACATGTCCTGCTGGGGCCTAAAGTGTCAGGAGAAGGCCCAATTTGCCCTTCTTAGGTTTCAGGTTTTTCTTCCTACCAGTGCCCGCTGATAGTTCTCTTTTCTCTCCCTTTTTTCTTTTTTTTAACAAATAGCCCAATTACAGCCATCCCCATGGTGATAATCACAGACGTGTTCCAGTATTTTTCTGGCTTTTTTGGACAACAGGAACGTCATTTTAAACATTATAAAGCCACTGCCTTTCAAATCTGTGAAGATTATGCCGTGTCTCGCTGAGCAAGTGAGTAACAGGTAAATTGGTTTTCTTGTACGATCATTAGGATATCGCCTGACAGAGTTATACCTTCGCGTTCCGGTTGTAATCACATCTTGTGATGTTTCCACATTTAAGCGAGAGAGAGAGAGAAAAAAAATTAAAAAGAATCCGTCAAAGTATTTGACAGGCCGAATCTCTTAACCGCGCTGGGTGGTGTGATGCTCAGTCTCACACACACACAAACACACACACACACACACGGAGGGCTCCACGTTTCACTCCTGGTCTACGCTGAATTGACTGGTCTCAATTGTTCTCGGTGCACCTGGGCCGGGACGGGGAGAAAGGTTCCCGCTCCTGAACATTTTCCAGCGACCCTGTGTTGTTACGGTGTTTGTGTGCACAGGCTTCAGGTATTGGCAGCCCTCTCGACTCTGAGTCAGAAGCTTGTGAGGTTCAAAGTCCCCACTCCAGAGACTTGAGCACCAAAATCCAGGCCGACACTCCCGGTGCAGTGCTGAGGGAGTGCTGCACTGTCGGAGGGGCCGTTTCAGATGAGACGTTAAACCGAGGCCCCGTCTGCCCTCTCAGGTGGATGGAAAAAAGATCCCATGGCCACTATTTTGAAGAAGAGCAGGGGAGTTATCCCCAGTGTTCAGGCCAATATTTATCCTTCATCCAAAATCACTAAAAATCACATTATCTGGGTCATTATCACATTACAGTTTGTGTGAGCTTGCTTTGCGTAAATTGGCTGCCGCGTTTCCTACATTACAACAGTGACTCCACTTCAAAAGTACTTCATTGGCTGTAAAGCGCTTTGAGACGTCCCAAGGTTATGAAAGGCGCTATTCTGATGGGATTGGACATTGTACAATCCTACCAATTAGCTGTCTGCACAAAGTAGGGCACTTACTGAAGTCCGTCTGCTTGCCTATGTTTAGATATTTAGATTGGCCAATGAATATGACCACACAGTATCAACCAGTTAAAAAAAAGTCATTCACGGGATGTGGGCGTCGCTGGCAAGGCCAGCATTTATTGCCCATCCCTAGTTGCCCCTTGAGAAGGTGGTGGTGAGCCGCCTTCTTGAACCGCTGCAGTCCGTGTGCAGAAGGTGCTGCCACAGTGCTGTTAGGGAGGGAGTTCCAGGATTTTGACCCAATGAGGATGAAGGAACGGCGATAAATGTCCAAGTCGGGATGGTGTGTGACTTGGAGGGGAACCTGGAGGTGGTGGTGTTCCCATGCGCCTACTGCCCTTGTCCTTCTAGGTGGCGGAGGTCACGGGTTTGGGAGGTGCTGCTGAAGAAGCCTTGGTGAGTTGCTGCAGTGAATCCTGTGGATAGCACACACTGCAGCCACGGTACGCTGGTGGTGGAGGGAGTGGATGTTGACTTGGATGAGGGGACCGAGTGTAATGTATCCAAGTTTGCTGAGGATACAAAACTAGATGGGAAAGTAAGCTGTGAGGAGGAATCAAAGAGGCTGCAAAGGGATACAGACAAGTTAAGTGAGTGGGCAAGAACGTGGCAGATGGAATATAACGTGGAGAAATGTGAAGTAATCCACTTTGGTAGGAAAAATAGAAAAGCAGAATATTTTTTAAAAGGTGAGAGATTGGGAAATGTTGCTGTTCAGAGGGACCTGGATGTCCTTGTACACAAATCACTGAAAGTTAACATGCAGGTACAGCAAGCAATTAGGAAAGCAAATGGAATGTTGGCCTTTATTACAAGAGGATTTGAGTACAAGAGTAAAGACGTCTTACTGCAATTATATAGGGCCCTGGTGAGACCACAGGTGAGTACTGGGTATAGTTTTGGTCTCCTTACCTAAGGAAGGATATACTTGCCATAGAGGGAGTGCATAAAAGGTTCACTAGACTGATTCCTGGGATGGGGGGATTGTCCTATGAGGACAGATTAAGTAGAGTAGGCCTATATTCTCTAGATTTTAGAAGAACATACAAAATTCTTACAGGGTAGATGCAGGGAGGATGTTTCCCCTGGCTGGGGAGTCTAGAACCAGGGGTCACAGTCTCAGAATAAGGGGAATGGCCATTTAGGACTGAGCTGAGGAATTTCTTCACTCAGAGGGTGGTGAATCTTTGGAATTCTCTGCCCCAGAGGGCTGTGGAGGCTCAGTCGTTGAGTATATTCAAGACAGAGATCGAGAGATTTTTGGATATTAAGGGAATCAAGTGGAAAGTAGAGTTGAAGTCGAAGATCAGCCATGATCTCATTGAATGGCGGAGCAGGCTCGAGGGGCCGAATGGCCGACTCCTGCTCCTATTTCTTATGTTCTTGAGGTGGTGGGTGGGCTGCCGATCAAGCAGATGGCTTTGCCCTGGATGGTGTCGAGTTCACCGGCAACTCTCTATGGCCAGGCGACAGAATGCCCCATTGCTCTAAAGTTCTGAACATGTACCACGTGTCGATTTTTCGTTTGGACAGGCAGTCTGTCATTTTATTAGTGGTGCACTCCTGTTAGAGGCTGCTTGCAGGCTGTGTCCGGTGCAACCACTTATCAACCTGACACTGACTGAAGTAAAGGAACATCTATAAATACTCGCACTGTATCATTACATAATCCACCAAGAGAAAGGTCACATCAGAGTTAATACCAGACATCCATTGTGATAGCAACGGCCTATTTTACCCACCATCCTCTCCCAGAATTGCAGTCTATTGCTCAGTGGTTCAAAGCAGTGACAGCTCTCTTCTAACCAGCACTTCCATCCATCCCTGTGGGACTCAACGCCCAAGGCTTCAAACGCTGCCCAGTTGCTGTATAAAGAGGATCTTGTCCCTTTGATTCAGCAGACGATCCATTTCTCGGTGTCCCCGAAATCTTCCTCGCCGTCATTTCTGCGGTCAGGTTGTCATCGGGTCTCAGAGTTCTGCCACATTTCTGCAAGCACATTCTTTTCTTGTGACGGTGGGGTTCGGGGAGGCGGTGGGGGGGGGGGGCCGGCGGGGGAATGAAACACTTTGCCATTTTCAGGCGCCTAATGCCAGCACTCCACAGGTTAGGTATGGCACGGGTTAAATGCAGTTCTGACTACCCCCCAGACATAAGGTCCAGAGAGAGGAGACTTTCATAATCAGTCCACACTGGAGTTAATCCCCAAATTCCAGAGGTGAAAGGGCAGTGTGCTAAACTATGATAAACCCCAGTCCCTAATCTGGAATTGGTTTAATATCTGATTCACACGTGGAGCCAGAAATCCTATTCCAGTCCAACAGTCTACACAAAAACCCCTTTCTTTCAGCTTTTATCTTCATTCACCCTCCCTACCTTTCCCCACTATTTTTCTTTCCTCCTGACCCGAAGATGCGGACTCATGTTGGGATACAGTCCATGTGCTCCAGCAGCCCCTCCTGCGTCTCACCAGACTTCATGCGGGAGCCAGCAAGCTATTTAACCATAGGGGCATCACAGACAAGGCGGACCCCGACCCCCGCCCAACATCCGCCCGTGGCACCTTCCAGCGTTTCCCTAATGGGCCACCGGGGGAGCTCCTGCGGCGCGTCTCTTACATTGAGCGCGTTGAAGGCTGCATCATTGGACATTGTAAATGATACACGTGTGCCTCACTCTCCGAACAGTGCCACGCAGCCAGAGGCAGTGCCAGGATCAGTGGTGAATGGTAATGGACACCACACCCGATGGCGGGCACAGTTACTGCACGGTATCACCGTCAGCCTTTACTTATTTATTCATAGAATCATACTGCACAGAAGGAGGCCATTCGGCCCATCATGCTGGTACCTGGCTCTTTGAGAGAGCCGTCCAATTAGTGCCCCTCCCCCTGCCCTTTCACCACAGCCCTGCAAATAGTTTCTTTTCAAGTATAAATCCAATAACACCACCCATTTAAAAAAATATCTGATTATAAAAATTCGCAACTCCTCAGACAATGAAGCAGTCCATGCCCGCATGTAGCAAGACCTGGACGACATTCAGGCTTGGGCTGATAAGTGGCAGGTAACATTTGCGCCACACAAGTGCCAGGCAATGACTATCTCCAACAAGCGAGAGTCGAACCACCACCCCTTGACATTCAACAGCATTACCATCGCCGAATCCCCCACCATCAACATCCTGGGGGTCACCATTGACCAGAAACTTAACTGGACCAGCCACATCAATACTGTGGCAACAAGAGCAGGTCAGAGGCTGGGTATTCTGCGGCGAGTGTCTCACCTCCTGACTCCCCAAAGCCTTTCCACCATCTACAAGGCACAAGTCAGGAGTGTGATGGAATACTCTCCACTTGCCTGGATGAGTGCAGCTCCAACAACACTCAAGAAGCTCGACACCATCCAGGACAAAGCAGCCCGCTTGATTGGCACCCCGTCCACCACCTTAAACATTCACTCCCTCCACCACCGGCGTACCGTGGCTGCAGTGTGTACCATCTACAAGATGCACTGCAGCAACTCGCCAAGGCTTCTTCGGCAGCACCTCCCAAACCCACGACCTCTTCCACCTAGAAGGACAAGGGCAGCAGGCGCATGGGAACACCACCACCTCTAAGTTCCCCTTCAAGTCACACACCATCCTGACTTAGAAGTATATCGCCGATCCTTCATCGTCGCTGGGTCAAAATCCTGGAACTCCCTCCCTCACAGCACTGTGGGAGCACCTTCACCACACGGACTGCAGCAGTTCAAGAAGGCGGCTCACCACCACCTTCTTAAGGGCAACTAGGGATGGGCAATAAATGCTGGCCTTGTCAGCGATGGCCACATCCCAGGAACGATTAAAAAAAAAATGACATGATATAAGATTCTCTCTGTAGTTCGCAGGCTGTACTTGCTCTCTCTCTGTGCATGGGGCAGAGTGAAGGGGTTGGACCGACCGTGCAAGGTGCCACAGAGGCATAGAACCTGGGATCCCAGCAGCACGCTCCTGCACAGCGAGTTCCCAGCAGCACAATCCTGCACAGCGAGTTCCCAGCAGTACGCTCCTGCACAGCGATCTCCCGATCAGAAGTGCTGCTGGGTTGGCAGCTGGGATTGAGAGATTCAGCAGGCCCTGCCCCATGATACTCTCCAGCGCCTGCTACTGGCCAGTTAAAGACCCGCAGTCGCAAAGAATGGTCGGGCAGGGGATTAACCTGATGCCTGTCTGAACTCTCAGGCAAGAACTGTGGAGACGGAGAGAAAGAAAAGAAAATGTAAAACTAACTGATACATCTTACAAACTGCCAGAAATAATCTTGCTTTGAAAGCACAGGACATGGAGTTGTGAAGCTACAAGTAAGTACAGGCTTCAGAGTGGCTACCTTTACTGTGAGAGCTCTGAAATGTATATTTCCGTGTGTAACAGACTGGTTTGACAGGAGGAGAGATTTTCCAGAATTTTTTTTTTGTTCTAATGGAGTTTTAATGTTAGGGAGCGACCTGTGCCAGTTTAGTCAGTAGTTACGGAGCTATCTCGGTGACAGATGGGCTGCTCCCAGTAACAACAGTAATCCTTTCATTTCTTTTTTAAAGTCACAGAGGGGTTTAACTCCTTCCTGATCAGACACTACGCCAGTCTGGGACATTCAAGCCTTAACTAGGAGTCTCCGAGCTCTGGATCCCACCTCAAAGAAAGAAATTCCATTTATACAGCGCCTTTCACAACCTTAGGGCATCACAAAGCGCTTTACAGCCAATGAAATACTTCTGAAGTGGAGTCACTGTTGTAATGTAGAGAACACAGGAGCCAATTTGTGCACAGCAAGCTCCCACAAACAGCAATGTGATAATGACCAGATCATCTGTTTTTGTTATGTTGATTGAGGGATAAATATTGGCCAGGACACCGGGGAGAACTCCCCTGCTCTTCTTCAAAATAGTGCCCATGGGATCTTTTATGTTCACCTGAGAGAGTAGACGAGGCCTCGGTTTAACGTCTCATCTGAAAGACAGCACCTCCGACAGTGCAGCACTCCCTCAGCACTGCACTGGAGTGTCAGCCTGGATTGTTGTGCTCAAGTCTCTGGAGTGGGACTTGAACCCACAACCTTCTGACTCAGAGGCGAGGGTGCTGCCCACTGAGCCACGGCTGACAGAAAGTGGAATTACTGTTGTAATGTAATGTTGAATAAGAACCTCAATGTTCTTATTCCGCGAATGTTTGCCTTTTCTTTTCCCTGGTTTGATTCCTGGAATTCTTGTTAATTCATTCTCTGGATGTGGGCATTGCTGGCAAGGTCAGTATTTATTGACCATCCCCAGTTGCCCTGATGATTGCCCTGGTGGTGATACAACTGAGGGGCTTGCAGCTCACCTGCTGCTGAAACCCTCATCCAGGCCTTTGTTGCCTCTAGATTTAACTATTCCAACGCACTCCTGGCTGGCCTCCCATCTTTCACCCTCCGTAAACTTGTGGTCATCCAAAACTGTGCTGCCCCGTGTCCTAACTCGCCCCAAGTCCCGTTCGCCCATCTCCCCCCTGTGCTCGCTGACCTCCATTGGCTCCCAGTCCGGCAACGCCTCGATTTCAAAATTCTCATCCTAGTTTTCAAATCCCTCCATGGCCTCGCCCCTCCCTATCTCTGTAATCTCCTCCAGCCCCACAACCCCCCGAGATATCTGCGCTCCTTTAATTCTACCCTCTTGCAAATCCCCGATTTTAATCGCTCCGCCATTGGCGGCCGTGCCTTCAGCTGTCCAGGCCCCAAGCTCTGGAATTCCCTCCCTAAACCTCTCCGCCTCGCCACCTTCCTTTAAGACGCTCCTTAAAACCTACCTCTTTGACCAAGCTTTTGGTCACCTGCCCTAATATCTCCTTATGTGGCTCGGTGTCAAATGTTGTTCCTGTGAAGCGCCCTGGGACGTTTTACTATGTTAAAGGTGCTATATAAATGCAAGTTGTTGTTGTTGTTGCTAGGCCACTTCAGAGGACAGTTAAATGTCAACCATGTTGGTTTGGAACATGAGTCACAGACCGGGTAAGGACGGCAGGTTTTCTTCCCTAAAGGACTGAACCAGTTGGGTATTTACAACAATCCGACAGCTTCAAGGTCACTTTTACTAAAGTGAGAAGTCGCACAACACCAGGTTATAGTCCAACAGCTTTATTTGAAATCACAAGCTTTCGGAGCGCTGCTCCTTCGTCAGGTGAAGTGAAGAAATACATATGGGCACAGCATATATAGACAGAGATCAATGCCAGATGATTACAGTTAATCTTTCTAACTGCCCTTTATCACACCTCGGCAGAGAGACAATCACGGCAATCAAAGGTGCGGATGGTGTCCAACCAGGTCAGTCAGGAAAACATTACATCAAAGTCGACATACAACACAGGCTATCGACACTTTTACTAAAGACCAGCCTTTTATTTCCAGATATTTTAAACTGAATTCAAATTCTCAAAGTGCCATGGTGGGACGATGAATCCCCCATTCACTGGATTATGAGTCCAGTAACATAAGCCTGTAGCTGGAGGGCCCGTGTACGCTGAGTTAGCATCTCTCAGCAGTTTGAGTTCTGCAACTGGTCCAAGAGCCTGCACACGCTCACTGCCTTAGGGCTCATGGGTAAAGAAAGGCCACTGTCGGGACGTTTGAGCCCCTGGGCCAATACTTCAGCACTGAGCACCGTAGCTGTTCTCCATCTGGGAGCCAAGGCAGAGTTGTCAGACTGTTCCACCGCAGAAGGCATCACCGCCCAGCCTGACTGTGTCCGCACTGACGTCACACTGTCCAGTAGGGTTCCTTCCAAAGCAAATCAGGAGGAGGAATACACATGGGTACGCATGCGTTTGTGCCCACGTGTGCGCGCGTAGGCATGCACATGCGTTTGTGTGCATATGTATTTGTGTGTGTATTTGCATGTATGCGTGTGCGCATGTGTTTTGAAACTGAAACGCATTGTATACAATACGTCCCCCGTCCCCAACCTGGCAGCACACCCCAATAGAAGGGCAGGGTAGCCCCCATGGGCGCCCTCCCCCGAACACACACCTCCCCGCTGCTGCCAATGAATACCCTGGCTCCTGAAGTGTGTAACACGACTGTACCAGTTTGTACAACTATATCAACAGACCTTTCAGCTGCTTTTTGTCAATGCATGAATGGAAATAAGATAATTGCACTCAACCTACCAACCCAAAGACAAATTGTGAATAAATATTGACTAAAAGCGCAGAAAGCACGTTCAGTTCTGAAAGGGTTAACATGAGATCTGGTCGAAGAGTGGGGTTAACACGTATTAAAGTCATTTTAACGCTGGTCACAATGAGGTCAGTAATACAAGTAATTAAATACAGAGCTGGAACAGAGGTCCTGCCCTCTAGTGGCGAGATCGAGACATACGCCACTTTGAACAGATTTAAGAGCCAGGCAGTGAAATACAGTCAGTATTCACCCTGCGGACGCAGCTAACTGCTTCAGGCAAGTGATTTTTGCTTTGAATCTTACTTTTTATTTCAATACATTTTCTTATCAGTGTGAATGCAGAAGTTGCAATGTGAACAAAGCAGAAGTTTAAAAAAAAATCAGACAAAGCAATAAATCCTCCCAAAAAAAAGAAAGAAAGACTTGTATTTCTATAGCGCCTTTCACGACCACCGGACGTCCCAAAGCGCTTTACAGCCAATGAAGTATTTTCTGAAGTGTACGTCACTGTTGTAATGTAGGAAACGGGGCAGCCAATTTGCGCACAGCAAGCTCCCACAAACAGCAATGTGATAATGACCAGACAATCTGTTTTAGTGATGTTGGTTGAGGGATAAATATTGGCCCCAGGACACCGGGGAGAACTCCCCTGCTCTTCTTCGAAATAGTGCCTTGGGATCTTTTACGTCCACCTGAGAGAGCAGACGGGGCCTCGGTTTAACGTCTCATCCAAAAGACGGCACCTCCGACAGTGCAGCACTCCCTCAGCACTGGCACTGGGAGTGTCAGCCTAGATTTTTGCGATCAAGTCCCTGGAGTGGGACTTGAACCTCACAATCTTCTGACTCAGAGGCGAGAGAGAGAGAGTGCTGCCCACTGAGCCACTGGCTGACTCTGTACCCAGGGACCGGGAGCATTCCCTCTCACCGTAAAATGAGGAGTTTAACGAGGCTGTACTGATACTGGCATAATCAGGAGACAGACACCTGGGCATCAGGCTATACCATTGTGGAGTTGCTGAAATGTAAACGGGTCGGGCGCGTGCTTTGTTAAGTACAGAACCAGTTACAGCCAGAGTCACAAGGTCGAACTTGCGTGCATTAGTAAGAAGCAGTCAGAAATAAGGATCCCAGAGCAGTGGAGAACCTGCTGAGGGGCATCAATTAGAGCTGGTTAATGTGCTGTCCGAAGTTTCTATCTGTTTTAACGCAGTCGTTAACCCGTCTATTTTTAAAGGGATTAACGGCCACGTTAAAAGCTGCTTCTGTATTACTGTATTCGTTTGATTTAGATTCTGGGAGCCTGGAGTCTGGGGCACAGCTCCCGATGTTTATGTTGTTAACCTGCCGGGATCTCAGGATCCAAATTGAAAGCTGATCAGTGCAAACGCAGAAAATTAGTGCAGACAGAAATGTAACCAATCACTTTAACCAGTGCACTAATATACAGCACAGATGAAATGACGATCACGAATCAATCGAGACATCATCATGAAGACAAAGATACTGGAATCAACTCAGCTGTGTAGTAACTGTCAGGACTCATGTCCCACATATTCCACAGCTAGTTCCACTGACCTATCACCCTGGGTGTTACTCGAGCTGGGAGTGCTCAGGTTGGCTCACAGTAGGATAGTGAAGAGACTGAAACAATTGGCAAATGATTGTAATCTAAAATTCAGAAATGAGGAAATGTGGTTTAGTCTCTTCAGTTCAGTTGTTCCAGAATCCATTTATGATCTTGGTGTCCCAGTCCCCGGACACAGGGGGAGGGAATGCTCCCAGTCCCCGGTCACAGGGGGAGGGAATGCTCCCAGCCCCCGGACACAGGGGGAGGGAATGCTCCCAGTCCCCGGACACAGGGGGAGGGAATGCTCCCAGTCCCCAGACACAGGGGGAGGGAATGCTCCCAGTCCCCGGACACAGGGGGAGGGAATGCTCCCAGTCCCCGGACACAGGGGGAGGGAATGCTCCCAGTCCCCGGACACAGGGGGAGGGAACGCTCCCAGTCCCCGGACACAGGGGGAGGGAATGCTCCCAGTCCCCGGACACAGGGGGAGAGGGAATGCTCCCAGTCGCTGCGTACAGGGAGAGGGAATGCTTCCAGTCGCTGGGTACAGGGAGAGGGAATGCTCCCGGCTCCTGGGTACAGGGAGAGGGAATGCTCCTGGCTCCTGGGTACAGGGAGAGAGGGAATGCTCCCAGCTCCTGGGTACAGGGAGAGAGGGAATGTTCCCAGCTCCTGGTACAGGGAGAGAGAATGCTCCTGGCTCCTGGGTACAGGGAGAGAGGGAATGCTCCCAGCTCCTGGGTACAGGGAGAGGGAATGCTCCTAGCTCCTGGGTACAGGGAGAGGGAATGCTCCCGGCTCCTGGGTACAGGGAGAGAGGGAATGCTCCCAGTTCCTGGACACAGGGAGAAGAAGCGCTCCCAGTTTCTGGTCAGTCTTTAATAAAACGTTTCGGTGCAGCTTTTAACTTCTTTCTCAGCACTGTGAAAAATCTTGGAACTCCCTCCCTAACAGCGCTGTGGGAGCACCTTCACCACACGGACTGCAGCAGTTCAAGAAGGCGGCTCACCACCACCTTCTCGAGGGCAACTGGGGATGGGCAGTAAATGCCGGCCTCACCAGAGACGCCCACATCCTGAGAATTAATAAGAATTTAAAAAATACACTGGCAGCGTGGGCCTGCATCACATAGACAAGGAAATCTTTCGGTTTATACTGAATGAACTGATCTGAGTGGTAGGAAGGACACTACAAATGGCCTCAGCACCTCATCAAACTCGGGAGCAGGAACAAAGTCAGCCGCTCAACCCTCCTGATTGATATCCATAGAATTACATCGAATGTACAGAAACAGGCCATTCGCTCAACTGGTCAGTGCCAGTGTTTCTGCTCCACATGAGCCTCCTCTCACCCCATCAACATATCCTTCTATTCCTTTCTCCCCCATGTGTTTATCCAGCTTCCCCTTAAATGTATCTATACTATTCGCTTCAACCACTCCCTGTGGTAGCGAGTTCCACATTCTCACCACTCTCTGGGTAAAGAAGTTTCTCCTGAATTCCCGATTGGATTTATTAGTGACTGTCTTATGTTGATGGCTCCTAGTTTTGGACTCCCCCACAAGTGGAAACATCTCCTCTACGTCGACCTAATCAAAACCTTTATAATCTTGGACCTCTATCCGGTCACCCCTCAGCCTTCTCTTTGCTAGAGAAAAGAGCCCCGGCCTGGTTCAGTCTTTCCTGATAGTTAGAACCTCTGCATTTCCTGTTGGAAAGTGCGAGTGTTTTAGCATCGGGCGAGGACACTCAGCTCAAACCGTCGGCCAACACTTCACTTCACTTCACGCACATGAAGAGTGTGTCACTCGGCTGAAGACCGCTTGTTCCTGTAGAACTGACTCAATCAATGATTCAGCGACTTCATTAGAGAGGAGCTGGGGGTGGGGGGGGGCAGTAAATTGGACAAAAAGTGTGGCAATATTGAGCTACATCACACTTGGAAAGTACATTTTGAACCATTGACCGGGAGAGTGAATTTCAAACTCGCACACACATCAAAACGAGCTTTGCAAGAGGGACCTGTCGGTTAGTGAAGCGCGAAGACCTTTCATCTCTCAACTCTGACCTCTCTCTGAGTCCAGGCCACACAAGTTAAAGGTTCACAGTCTTAGGGACAGGACGGAGTAGGTCATTTGGTCTTGATCAATAGGGGCTTGCCATTTATCTTAATATGTATTTGCTCATACCATACAGTGCAATGGTGTAAATCTCAGTGAAGTGTATCACTGCCTGAATACCATCTGACACCATGAGGATCAAAATGACACAGAGCTCCGAACATCCCCCCCCAAAGCAAACACCCCAAAAATTCCCAATTTCTTTCATAAAGTGAGTGCACCTTTAAGGGCTCTGAGTGAAATGAGGCTCAATGGAGGCTGCTGGGTTATTTTATAATTTTTAAAAGTCGTTCACAAATAGGGGTTAAAAAAATTAAATTAAATCGAAAAAAAAAAATGAGTTTAGTCGTTCGACTGACAGACTTCCCCCTCCCGGAACCCATGGCGTCCTGTTGTCAACGATATTCCCACAAGGAATTGGGTCCTCCTGACTGTGAGGTGCGTCTAAGTGGCGTTTCAAACATAGGAAGGGATGGGTGAGCACTGTGAGCCAGTCACACTGGAGAGCAGAGGGTGGAAACCATGGTTGTCTAATCTCCACATAGGCGTTCCTCACTTCGGCAGAAGTATTTTCTAATTTGGTTTGATACAAGTTTATCATGAAAAGGAAAGTAACCAGCTCTCCCAACGGCTCACTGGGTAGATACACCACTTGTGTGTAAGACTGAACCCCACAGATCAGAAAGATCCCAGGTCCCTTTCCGGGTATGTGCCAAGTTAACAACAACAGCTTGTATCTATAAAACATCCCAAGGTGCTTCACCGGAACTTGACACGGAGCCAAACAAGGACATTAGGGCAGGTGACCAAAAGCTTGGTCAAGGAGGTAGGTTTTAAGGAGCGTCTTAAAGGAGGAGAGAGAGGTAGAGAGGCGGAAAGGTTTAGGGAGGGAATTCCAGAGCTTAGAGCCTCGGCAGCTGAAGGCACGGCCACCAATGGTGGAGCGATGAGAATCGGGGATGCTCAAGAGGCCAGAGTTGGAGGAGCGCAGAGATCTTGGAGAGTTGTAGGGCTGGAGGAGGTTACAGAGATAGGGAGGAGCGAGGGCCATGGATGGATTTGAAAACAAGGATGAGAATTTTAAAATCGAGGCGTTGCTGGACCGGGAGCCAATGTAGGTCAGCAAGCACAGGGGTGATGGGTGAACGGGACTCGGTGCGAGTTAGGACACGGGCAGCAGGGGCAGCAGTTGGTCTCGGTGTCCCTGGATTAAACTGGGGGTGAGGGTAACGGGGAAATCAGCCAAAGTCCCTGCTCCTGATCACTATTCAATGACCCTTGCTGGAAAGTGGACTTCGGATAAGGACAGTGCTGGGCTCGGCTGTGAGCTCTTGGGAAAGAGTGAGATACAGCAGGAGATGGAGACAGTGCAGAGGGGATTTACCAGAAAGATACCAGGGATGAGGGAGATCAGTTATGTAGAGAGACTAGAGAAACTGGGATTGTTCTCCTCAGAGCAGAGAAGATTAAGGGGAGATTTAATAGAGATGTTCACAATTAGAATAAATAAGGAGAAACTGTTTCCACTGGTAGGTGGGTCGGTAACCAGAGGAGAGAGATTTAAGGTAATTGACAAAAGAACCAAAGTAGAGAAGAGATTGTTTTTAACGCAGCGAGTTGTTGTGATCTGGAATGCGCTGCCTGAAAGGGCGATGGAAGCAGATTCAATCGTAACTTTCAAAAGGGAATTGGATAAATACTTGAAGGGGAAAATTTTGCAGGGCTATGGGGAAAGAGCAGGGGAGCGGGACTAATTGGATCGCTCTTTCAAAGAGCCGGCACAGGCACCATGGGCCGAATGGCCTCCTCCTGTGCTGTATGATTCTAGCAGTGGCGGTGGAGATGCTCCCCCTAGTTCCGATACAACCTGGGCTGGTGTCATGGAGGAATTGAAAGAGGTTCGGCTGCTGTCAGCAGTGATGGGGTTTTAGTGAGGCTGGCCAGACTGATTCACAGGGTGCTGACCACAGAGGCTGTCCGGAGGAGCAGGCAAGGGAGGGATAAGAAAAGCTGCCAAACCAAGCCTGTCCGCAGCAGAATAAGGCCGATTATTTTGTTTAAATCCGGCCATAAAAGATTTATAATAAAGTTTTAATAGGCCTGTATTGACACCATCGTATATTCAATTGCCCTTGAAGAAGAAAGAAAGCCTAAACCCACCGTGTTTTTAAAGCCTTGCTTCAGACAATAGAGGTTTTAGATTTAGTGAATTCATTAGATTTTTGACTGCTTATTCATAAAGGAATCTGGTTAAAACACACACACACACAACCGAGGCTCACATTAGGACGGAGTGAAGTGGAGGGGTGGAATTGCTTAGAGGGGTTTAATGATTTTAAATGGATGGAACCATCTGCCCCCTGCAACTCTCAGAGGTAAAAATGAGACCCGACCAGCCATTAATAAGAGCGAGCTTAAAAACACAATATACACAGGAAATCTTCCAGACCAGTTTGCTTTGGCCAGTTGTTCAATTAAGCGACTGATTCCCCCGCCCCCCCCCCCCCCCCCTTTTTCCTTTTGTGTACGTCTTTTAAGCTTTAATGGAAGTTAATGTACTCAAACTATCTTTATATCTGCCATAGAATTGTTAGTTCCTTTCCCTCTTACCGCTACCAGCCGCCCCCCCACCACCCCCTCAGACTTTCACTCTTAAAGGGATTGTTCATGTCGAGATAATCCATTCTGCTCCAATACTGGAGTGGAAGCTTTATACAGAGGCCGCATCTTGCAAATGTAAACTACACACAACGCTGTTTTTAAAATTATTATTAGCACTCATTCAACACGGACTAGATGTAAATGTTTTTCTATTTTTGTTGTGGGGGGGGGCGGGTGGAATATTGAGAGGCTGTAAACGCCTGGTGCGATTCACCGTGGGCCCAATAAAACAACCCCTTTAAATTGGACTACTTCTGTCCTTGAGTGAGTGCTTCAGAAACCAGAGTCGATTTAGCACAAGGTGTACCAGCCCTCTTAACAGGATTATTGTGTTGCTGTTATTGTGAGCAGCAATTCTTTCCAGAGCAAAGCCCACAGTCTCATCTGTTGCTGAGAGAGAGAGAGAGGGAGGGGGGCAGGAAGGGAGGAGAAGGAAAATCATTGAATGTTACTCACCATTAAGAGCACATTTGCTTGTAGCGTGTGTATATTTTCCTTTCTTTTCGTCCCACCGGCAAGAATGTCAGTTGTGTGGAAACCAATGCGTTCCCGTATTGTTCGGCTGCCTCTCAACATTTCACACTCTTAAAAACCCACTCAAGACACATCAACCTTGTTCTATACAAACCCTGCACTTAGAGACTGATTTTTGTTTATAAGTTGTAAAGGGCCGCTCTGATTTACTGGGGGCTAAGATCAGATCAGGCCTTCATCTCAGAGCACTTTTCATATGGCTTTTCATATATTCATATTCCAAAAAGGGGGTCACCAATGATGTGCTGTGGTCCAGTGTGTGCCTCCTTCCTTCATTCTCCTCTTCCTCTCCCACAACCTCCACATCCACAGTCTTATTTCCCACTTTTTTTGAGGTGCTGCTCTGTGTTGGGCCTGGATCCATGGATCGCTGGAGCTTTCTTTACCACTGTCTGGGCCCTTGCACGAACCCAGGCAGTGGATGCCAGCATGGCTATTCAACTGTGGAAAGCATCACAACCCTGCCCTCGCTTGGCATGGTCAGAGGAGATAAATGAGTTTTAAAAAACCCCATTTAAAACAGTAACAAAAAGATTATTTTTTGACATAAATTTTTCTATCAATAGAGGCACAGCTAAGACTTCTAACAAAAATGGAAGATCGGCCCCAAAGAAAGCAGTCATGAGGAGGAAATCTTCAGGAACAAACCTGTGGGCTGAGAAATTGGTTTACGTCGGCCTACTGGGCACAGGGCAGCCAGGCCCGAGCCGCACCCGATATTGGGTCTCATTTAAATGAGGCCGGCGCGCTGTGGACGTCTGCTGGGGTGCCCTGGGCAGCTCGCCGGCGAATCGGCGTTGGATTTCGGGCTGCCGCATCTTACCTCTTGCCCACTCCCTTCGCCCCACCATTGGCGGCCGTGTCTCCGGACACCGAGGCCCTAAACTCTGGAATTCCCTCCCTGAACCGACTCCCGCCTCCTGCTCCTCCTTTAAGACCCTTCTTAAAACCCGGCCTTCGACTACGCACGTGACAAATTCGCCCATCCTGTCGTGATTAAATTGAGAGAATAAGCCAGCTGAAACCAGGCCCGATTCCTGCCACGCCCAGTCCAACAGTCCGTTGCTTCTTATTTTGTGAGTGGGGGGGGGTTGATGTGAAAACCCTCGGAAACTGAAAGCACGGGTCAGCCCTTGAAAATAATAACGGTTCACTTTATATCGTACATTTTGTAAAAATCGACCCCTGTTCCAAAGGAGGCTTCAGAATGTTCCCGAAGCTCCTGTGTTATTTTTGAGGAATTTATCATTTTTTGTTGCGTCTCATGTGCGTTCCTTTGGCTCCATTGCGCTGTGCTGTAGATGGAAGGGTGTGAGTGCGCGGACACTAACCCGACCAGCTGAGTACCTGATCTCAGGGTTGGGTAAATTGTGGAGAGGCAGAGCGTCATTAGAAGGTTAGGTTCCCCCCAATCCCCACTTCTACACCTCCCAGTTTTCTGCTTTCACAACCATGTCAGTGAATGAAGCCCCGGAAACAGGCCTCCTGCTTGCCTTGTCCCCTCGAGACAGTGGGTGCCAAGGGGAAGACCAGAAAAGGAAACAGATACCTTTTTAAAAACAGAGGCACTCTCAGCCTCAACAAAAAAGCCATTTATTAAAGTTCTGCTCTGCTCACACGATACTCTTGCTCACATCAGACTAACCCTATCACAGTAACTGTGTTTATTAATCATCGAACTGTATGTAAATATTATCAGTAATAAACCCTTTCCCACGTTACAACAGTGAATCCACTTCAAAAATACTTCATTGGCTGTAAAGCGCTTTGAGACGTCCGGTGGTCGTGAAAGGCGCTATAGAAATGCAAGTCTTCCTTTTTTTCTTTCTTTATGGGGGCGATTTTAATCTCACTGGCCGAGCGGGGAACCCATGGGATCGGGAAGGACGCTGGATTTACACTCCGCCCACTGACTTCATTGGAAAGTAAAATCGGACGGGGTGTAAAAACCAGTGTTGCACCCAATCTTGTCAGTTTCCCGATGGGCGGCTTTGGTTAAAATTGCTCCCAATTGTATGTCGGGAGCATCCCAACCTCGTGCCTGCGTGAGTCACTTTGGTGATTATAGTGGAGCCACCAGGGCCACCGTTGAAGCTTAAATGAACGCATCCATTGACTTGCATTTACTCCAAGCTGCCAACACTGGCAGATCTTGGTGTTCAGATGATGTGGATGCTGCAAATGTGCTCTGACAATTTTTCACCTGATTGTCCTTTGATGCATTGATGTGGAGTAAGAAATATAAGCGCAAGTAAAAAAGACTTGCATTTCTATAGCGCCTTTCACGACCACCGGATGTCCCAAAGCGCTTTACAGCCAATGAAGTACTATTTGGAGTGTAGTCACTGTTGTAATGTAGGAAACGCGGCAGCCAATTTGCGCACAGCAAGCTCCCACAAATAGCAATGTGATAATGACCAGATAATCTTTTAGTGATGTTGATTGAGGGATAAATATTGGCCAGGACACCGGGGAGAACTCCCATGCTCTTCTTCAAAATAGTGGCCATGGGATCTTTTACGTCCACCTGAGAGGGCAGACGGGGCCTCGGTTTAACGTCTCCTCAGAAAGACGGCACCTCCGACAGTGCAGCACTCCCTCAACACTGCACTGGGAGTGTCAGCCTAGATTTTTTGTGCTCAAGTCCACTGAGCCACGGCTGACATCTAATAAAGTAGAACCCGAGGAGCTAGGGCTTTGCAAGCCATAGGCTGTGGTTGGACACATCTGGCTACTCACTGTGCAAACTAACAGAACCGTTTGGGGAGAGTGTTGTCTGACACTCATAACCATCACCTGAACTTTACCTTATCTTTATTTCTCCAACAACTTTACTTTTGGTTTCTTAGAAGAAGAAGAAGAAGAAGAAGAAGAAGAAGAGGACTTACATTTATATAGCGCCTTTCACGACCACCGGACGTCCCAAGGCGCTTTACAGCCAATGAAGTACTTTTTGAAGTACAGTCACTGTTGTAATGTAGGAAACGCGGCAGCCAATTTGCGCACAGCAAGCTCCCACAAACAGCAATGTGATAATGACCAGATAATCTGCTTTAGTGATGTTGATTGGTGGATAAATATTGGCCATGGCCAGGATGTAAAACATAACTCTTCATAAAACCCAAGCATTGGTGTCACCTAATGCCTACTTTCTGATTTATGTCTTCGCTCTTGCTGTTTTCAACCTTGGCGCTTGTCCTGCACAATAAGGCCTTGGACCTTCACCTTTAAAAACAAGCCTAACTGGGCAAGTGTTGTCTACCGACATTTTTTGATCGAATACAACTGCTCTGTTCTGAGCAGCAAAGTTAATGACGTGGCGTCATCGTTCTGAAGTCCACATGTTTCATAATCATCATTTCCTTGTATGTGGAAAAACGAGAGAAATCTGATTAGACAAGGCATCCACTTGCACCCTGCCCAACTGGGTCCCGGGCTCTTTAGTTCTTTGTTCAATTATGCTTTTCCATTATTGGGACTGTAACCAGCATCATGAGTCACCACAACACTGCTTTACAGTGTCGACCGCAACATGTGATGATCTTAACAGGGTCAAAAAGTCACCAGCAACAGCCGAGGCCTAATTTTTATCGCCCTCACTTTAGCACTTTGGCAAAACCTCTTGAGGAATATCAAGATTCGGAGATGAGTTCACCAGCTCTTTAAAAACAAACTCGGAGACAATCCCGGTCAATATTTAAAAAGTGACGAGCAGGCCTTAAGCAGATGGCCGCTGTTTCCTAAGTACAACTGCACTATCCCCCTGGCCCTTGGAGGCTATAAAGAATTCAGTTTACCTCAATCAATATTTCCCCCCCCCAAGGTGTCTTTCTGCTCCCAGTGGTGTTAGATTTGTTTTAAACCAGTAGCCAACCTCACAGTGTCCGCAAACAATTTGCTTCTCTTACTAGGCAAACATAACAGGGGAGTGGGTGGTGGGGGTGGGGGGAGGGGGGGGGGGGTGGTATTGCTTACCACACACACAGAGAGCATTTATTTTTACACTTCTTCTTCACCCATCCCCCACCCTTTGTCATTCGCAGAGTACAGTAACCCTTTCTAACCACAGTCTGTGATATAATGCGTGTATTTAAAGATTACTGGCTAGTAATGGAAGCTAAAATGCTACAATAACATCACCCCCAGCATAACACGGCATTGTGCAGTAACTGCCAGTGATAGCCGATCCTTCTTTCGCGTACAGCCTCTAACCCCCCTCTCTTTCTACACTGAACGCCTCTTGCCTTCTCTTTATTATGGATGCACTATGATCATTGCTTCTCTGAACTTTCCTTTCTTGCTCCTTTGCTCCTGCTAAGCTCCAACACACTCGTCCCCCATCTTGCATCCACATTGTGTTGAAATCAAGACTCGTCATACCATCTCCTACCCTAACCTTATTTTTCCCCCAAGACCGTAAAATTGTCGATGCAATCTACTGATTATCAAATTTCAGGTTGGGGGGGGTCACCTAACCATTGCTTCTTGCTTTATTTCAACTTCTCTCCTACTCAACCTTGGCATTACCCTGAACTATGGATTTACATAAGAACAAAAGAATTAGGAGCAGGAGTCGGCCATTCGGCCCCTCGAGCCTGCTCCGCCATTCAATAAGATCATGGCTGATCTTCGACCTCAACTCCACTTTCCCGCCCGATCCCCATATCCCTTGATTCCCCTTGAGCCCAAAAATCTATCGATCTCAGCCCTGAATATACTCAACGATTCACCAACCACAGCCCTCTGGGGTAGAGAACTCCAAAGATTCACCACCCTCTGAGTGAAGAAATTCCTCCTCATCTCAGTCTTAAATGGCCGACCCCTTTATCCTGAGACTATGACCCCTGGTTCTAGACTCTCCAGCCAGGGGGAAACAGCCTCTCAGCATCTAATCCTGTCAATCCCCCTCAGAATCTTATATGTTTCAATGAGATCGCCTCTCATTCTTCTAAACTCCAGAGAGTATAGGCCCAATCTACTCAATCAAAGGACAACCCTCTCATCCCAGGAATCAATTTAT
Source organism: Squalus acanthias (assembly GCA_030390025.1). Taxonomy (NCBI): domain Eukaryota; kingdom Metazoa; phylum Chordata; class Chondrichthyes; order Squaliformes; family Squalidae; genus Squalus; species Squalus acanthias. The sequence continues at coordinate 90,051,430 of CM059438.1, forward strand.
TCTCCTCACCAAGGGTTCTCAATAAAAAAAACGGTTGAACTCTCTCGATGACTCAGTTGGTGAGGGCGCGATGTGGCCATACAGAGCCAGGTTTGATCCCTGGTCTCAGTTACGTTTGGCTATCTCAGCTAACACAGAGATGAAAGCAGTACAATTAGCCTCAGTGTCACAGGCACACAGAGAGGAAAATCTGTGAGTGTTCCTGTTCCTCATCGTGGTCAGGCGGCACCTCTTCCTAAACCCTGTGCGTGTGTAGATATCGGGCAAGGACAGGATCAGTCGCAGTTGTGTTTTAAAAAAAATTAATTCTAGGGATGTGGGCGTCGCTGGCAAGGCCGGCATTTGTTGCCCATCCCTAGTTGCCCTTGAGAAGGTGGTGGTGGTGAGCCGCCTTCTTGAACCGCTGCAGTCCGTGTGGTGAAGGTGCTCCCACAGTGCTGTTAGGGAGGGGGGTTCCAGGATTTTGACCCAGCGACAATGAAGGATCGACGATGTACTTCCAAGTCGGGATGGTGTGTAACTTGGAGGGGAACTTGGAGGTGGTGGTGTTCCCATGTCCTTCTAGTTGGTGGAGGTCCTGGGTTGGGGAGGTGCTGTTGACGAAGCCTTGGCAAGTTGCTGCTGGTATCTGCATAAATGACCAGGTTCCAACATGAAATCTGGCTACTTGGGTGGGAGGTACCATGAAACCCACATCCCAGCATAAATCATCGCCTTCAGCAGAGGAGGGAAAGAAAAGAAAGACATTTATTTCATGTCCTGTCGCGTTAAAATGCCTCAAGGCGGTTCACATGCAACGAGTTCTTTTTGAGGCGCAGGGACTATTGCTATGGAGGCAAGCAACAGCCATCTTGTGCACAGCAAGATCCCACCAACAACAATGAGACGAACGAGCAGTTAATCCGTTTTCGGTGGTGTTGTTTGAGGCAGGAACACAGGGTTGAGGACACGAGGAGAAATAAAGGGAGACTCAGGCAATCAACAAAAAGAGAAGTCAAATAAAAGAAGGGAAGGAGTTTTTTTCTTTTGCCTCACAGCGAACTCAAAGCGATTAAAATGATAACCTGGTCTTGTCATATTTGCAGCAGCCCTAAAAATGATCTCGAAACCCTGAGCACAAGGGGTTAAGAAAAACTTTTGAGACAGTTTGAGTGTCTTAAGACGAGCTCTTGTCTGAGTGCAAATATTCTATTTTCTGGGAAGTGTTTTAATATACAGCTTTAGTCAATGCCGCTGCCAAAAAGTAAAAAAGACCGAAAAACGCAGTTGCTTTGATACAATCTCCATTCAACACAACATGTCAAATCACAACAGGCTTGTCAGGACCTTCAAAGAAAAAAATACAGATATAAAATAAAAATTAAAACAATTCACACTGGCTGCCTTGGGGAGAGCGGTACCTAGGAGGCCTGAAATAGCAGCCGACTTCTCAGACACCGGCAAGCATCAATTTCATCAACAAATCACCCTGGGAGGGTGACAGCTGTAGCAGGAGAAATTACCAGAGAGGTAATTCTGACACACAGGAACCTGCCAGTTACCACTTTGGTAATGATGGTAATTATACTGCTGGTGGTTAGGCTGCAGTAATAGCCAAAACAAGAAATGAATCACCAGCCTCAGTATAGAGCTCGACGCGTCTGTCAAATGAGTCGGGCCGAGAGAGGGTCTCTATCCGATTAATCCCCTCGTGTTATGATAATCCCACTGGTATTTTATTCTTTTGTCCTCTTCTCCGATTACTCATTCGCTCTTTAAACACGTGAACCATTTATTTTCTCGTGTCTCCCGTCATCTCCACACTCAGCTTCATCTATTATGGATTTGTAATTTTTCTTTTCTCTCCTGAAGCTCTGGGGTGCAGTTTCACAAACACTGACCAGTCTCTGCTACCTCACCTGTTCTTTATGTGGAAGCTCAGACAGCGAGCGTTGGCAGGCAATTCAGCACAGCGGGCAGCACACCAGGGTGGGCATGAACACACATGGCAGGAGGGTCAGTAACCAGATGACACAGATTTGAAATAGTTGGCGGTAAATCCAGGGCAGAAATAAGGGAGAATTTTTTTTACGCAGCGAGTTGTTATGATCTGGAATGGGCGGGTTGTCTTATGAGGAAAGGTTGGACTGGCTAGGCTTGTATCCGCTGGAGTTTAGAAGAGTAAGAGGTGACTTGATTGAATCATATAAGATCCTGAGGGGTCTGGACAGGGTGGATGTGGAGAGGATGTTTCCTCTTGTGGGAGAATCTAGAACTAGGGGTCACTGTTTAAAAATAAGGGGTCGCCCATTTAAGACAGAGATGAGGAGAAATTTTTTCTCACAGAGGGTCGTGAGTCTTTGGAACTCTCTTCCTCAGAGGGCGGTGGGAGCAGAGTCTTTGAATATTTTTAAGGCAGAGGTAGATAGATTCTTGGTAAGCAAGGGGGTGAAAAGTTATCAGGGGTAGGCGGGAATGTGGAGTAATCGGATCAGCCATGATCTTATTGAATGGCGGAGCAGGCTCGAAGGGCCGAGTGGACTACTCCTGCTCCTAATTCGTATGATCTGGAATGTACTGCCTGAAAGGGTGGGTGGAAGAAGATTTAATAGTAACTTTCAAAAGGGAATTGGATAAATACTTAATAAGGAGACATCTGCGGGGAAATAGCAGGGGAGTGGGACTAATTGGATAGCTCTTTCAAAGAGGCACATTGTGGGCCGAATAGCCTCCTTCTCAGCTGTATGTAATAGAGCCACCTGGTGGACTACTGATGTATATAATAATAAAGCCATGTGCAGTACAGTTCTTACCGGAAGCCATGTTGTGCTGTTGTGTATATATGCTGTGTCTCAAGATATTACAGAATTGGTGATGAAGATGTGATTATGGATTCCCTAGCTGAAATTTTTGTTGGAGGATAATCCTGCCAACCAACGGAGGGACTGTTAGAGGTTCTTTGTTTTGCAGAAAAACTTAAAATCTGAGGTAAATTTCACGCACACGTGGCTGAACTGTTGACGTTGCCAGAGTCCAGATGGCCATGCCTAGGGGAATAATAGGGCGCTTGGGTGAGTTCCATCGTGACCTTCGGAGCGTATGTGGAGCGGCCAGAAATGTTTTTCACCGCGAATAGTATCACCGAAGTCCCCAATGATGTAAACCGTAACCGGGCGGTTTTAGAAATGAAACAGGCAATTTTTTTGACTGAAGCAGGCCCCCGAGGTGTATGAAACACTGAAAAATGTGCTTGTTCCCGCCAAGCCGAAGGACACGCCACTGAAGGAGATTCAGCACTACAGTCCCAAGCACCTGGAAATTGCTGAAAGTTATCGTTTTGGAACACGCGATCAATTAAATGACGAGGGTATCAGTGAGTACATTGTAGCTTTAAAAAAGCTATCCATTCACTGTCATTTCGGAAACTTTCAGGACCGAGCTTTGCGTGACCGCTTTGTTTGTGGGTTGAAAAATGAACGTATCAGAAGTAAATTGTTGACAACCCCTAACTTGACTTTTGACTTAGCTTGTCAGACAGCTATGTCGATGAATATGGCCGACCGATACTCCCGAGAGTTCCGCGCCATTTCCAGTCATCAGACAACTGAGGTGAATCAGCTGCAGGCTAAAAGTAAAAGGCAGTTGGGTCCCAAGGCCTCAGCAAATGGCCAAGGTAACAGTGCATTGAAGTCGTGCTATCGGTGCCTGGGACAACAAATCGCTCAAAGCTGTCCATATGTGAAGGCAGAGTGTTTCTACTGCAAGAAAACTGGGCATCTTGCGAAGGCGTGCCGACAGAAGAGTAAACCGACCGGCAATGCTAGAAGTAGAAATCGCCAGACACTACATACCGTTGAAGAGAAGCAGCAGGACGAGGAGTTTCTGGAGATTCAGGTCATCAGGAGCACGAAGGTATCTAACAGCGATTCGTGAGGTATCGTCACCAAGTAGATGTGGCAGGAACCAGGATACCCATGGAAATCGACACTATATCGCGACAAGTTGCATGATTATCGACTAGAGAAATCAAAGGTAGAGCTGAGAGGCTACTCAGGAGAGCAAATCCCTGTAGTAGGAAGTGTCACCATACCAGTGAAATACAAGGATCAGTGTCAGAGCTTGCCTCTCACAGTAGTGGCAGGAGACACGCCTGCCTTGATAGGTAGAAATTGGTTGGGATCACTGAAGCTGGATTGGAATGAGATTTTTCGTGTGGAAGCGAAATTTGCATCGAAAGATGATGTCATCAAGCAGTATCCGAAGGTGTTCAGCGAACCGGGCAGTCCGATCCAAGACTTCAAGGCGAGTGTCAGAGTGCAGAAGGACACAAGACCAGTTGACTGCAAGCCATGTCCCGTACCATACGCACTCAAGGAGAAAGTTAAGCAAGAACTCAAAAGACTAGAAATTGAGAACATTATCTCTAAGGTAGATCTGAGTAATTGGGCTACACCCATTGTTGTTGTACCTAAGTCAGATGTTAAGGTAAGGCTGTGTGGTGATCATAAGGTAACCCTTGGACTCTTCATCTAATTCAAGTTGTAGGTAGGCGTTTGTTAGATCTAACTTCGAACAGAACTGGCCACCTGTCAGCGTTGTGAACAAATCTTCCACATTTGGCAACGTATTGGGTAGATTACACTCTAGAACCTTGCTTGACTATAAATACTCACCGAGGCCTATATCAGTTCAATAGGCTACCATTTGGAGTGTCTTCTGCCCCCGACATATTCCAGGGGGTGATGAACCAAATTTTGCAAGGGATTGAAGGGGTAGTGTGTTATTTGGATGACGTACTCATTTCAGCACCAAACAGGCAAATCCATGATGAGATGTTGAATGAAGTGCTCAAATGGCTAGAGATGCACGGAGTACGAGTGACAGCTCACAAGTGTGAGTTGTTTCAAAACTCAGTGGAGTACTTCGGGCACAGAGTAGACAAAGATGGTTTACATCCAACCAAGGGAAAGCTGGATGCAATCAGAAATGCACCCACTCCCAAGAATGTCTCTGAACTTCGATCATTTTTTGGGTCTTTTGAATTATTATGGAAAGTTCCTCCCAAACTTGGCTACATTGTTACATCCACTGAATGAGCTGTTGAGAAAACAGGTCCCTTGGAAGTGGTCAAAAGAATGCGACACAGCATTCAAAGAGTGTAAAAGCCAGTGAGTAGAGAGTGCCATGTTAGTTCACTATGATGTATCTAAGGAGATCAAGCTAGCGTGTGACGCCTCTCAGTACGGAGTTGGGGCAGTGATCTCTCATGTACTAGATAGTGGGGAGGAGAGACCAATTGCTTTTGCTTCATGCACTCTCAGTGCCAGTGAGCGGAATTATGCGCAGATCGAAAGGGAAGCTTTGTCATTGATTTTTGGGGTCAAGAAGTTTCACAAATACTCGTTTGGTCGTAAGTTTACCATAGTTACTGACCATAAGCCCCTGACAGCAATCCTCCAGCCAAAGTCCCCAGTTCCAACCTTAGCTACAGCCCGAATGCAGAGATGGGCTTTGATTTTGTCAGCGTGTACGTATGACATTGAGTACAGACGATCAGCTGATCACAGTAATGCTGATGCTATGTCCAGGTTGCCATCCCCATCACAAGTTACACCCAATAAGGAAGAAGTGTTCTATTTCTCATACATTGATGAGCTGCCAGTCACAGCTGAAGAGATTGGCAGGGCAACCAAACGTGACCCAATTATGTCAAAGGTGTAGGATTACATAGCAAATGGATGGTCAAACCAGGTATCAGAGAAAGATATCCATCCATATTTCGTTCGTAGGAATGAATTGTCATTGGATAAAGATTGTATCATGTGGGGAGCAAGAGTGGTTATCCCAAATAGGTTCAGGTCTAAATTGTTAGGAGATCTTCATGCCCAGCACCTGGGAATGTGCTTGACCAAGAGCTTTGCACGCAGTTACTTATAGTGGCCAGGTTTAGATAAAGAGATACAGTACATAGTCAGTCAGTCTACAACATGTCAATCAGTGAGCAAAAAAACACGATCAGTACCATTATAGCCATGAATATTTTGTATCAGTCTTTACAGTTGAGGACACTAAGAATATCCCAACACTGGACAAACAGGGGGCTATAGCGGGAGAGGAGCTGAACACGATCAAAATCACTAAGGAAGTGGTACTCGGTAAAATAATGGGACTCAAGGCGGATAAATCACCTGGACCTGATGGCTTACATCCTAGAGTCTTGAAGGAAGTGGCGGTAGGGATTGTAGATGCATTGGTAATAATTTTTCAAAACTCCCTGGATTCCACTAAGGTCCCGGCAGACTGGAAAACTGCTAATGTAACACCCTTATTTAAAAAGGGCAGTAGACAGAAGGCTGGTAACTATAGACCGGTTAGCCTAACATCTGTGGTAGGTAAAATTTTGGAGTCCATTATTAAGGAAACAGTAACAGGACATTTGGATAATCATAATTTAATAGGACAAAGTCAGCATGGTTTTACGAAGGGGAAGTCATGTTTGACAAATTTGCTGGAGTTCTTTGAGGAAGTAACATATAGAGTGGATAAAGGGGAACCAGTGGACGTAGTGTATTTAGACTTCCAAAAGGCATTTGACAAGGTGCCACACAAAAGATTATTGCTTAAGGTAAAAAATCACGGGATTGGGGGTAATATTCTGGCATGGATAGAGGATTGGCTATCTAACAGAAAGCAAAGAGTTGGGATAAATGGTTCATTCTCAGACTGGCAATCAGTAACTAGTGGTGTTCCACAGGGGTCAGTGCTGGGTCCCCAACTCTTCACAATCTATATTAACGATTTGGAGGAAGGGACCAAGTGTAACATATCAAAATTTGCAGATGATACAAAGATGGGAGGGAAAGTAGTGAGTGAGGAGGACATAAAAAACCTGCAAGGGGACATAGACAGGCTAAGTAAGTGGGCAGAGATTTGGCAGATGGAATACAACACTGGAAAGTGTGAGGTGATGCACTTTGGCAGGAAAAATCCTAGAGCAATTTATTATCTTAATGGCAAGAAACTGGAGAGTACTGAAGTGCAAAGGGATCTGGGGGTCCTGGTGCACGAAACTCAAAAGGTTAGTATGCAGGTGCAGCAAGTGATTAAGAAGGCAAATGGAATGTTGGCTTTCATTGCTAGGGGGATAGAATATAAAAATAGGGAGGTATTGCTTCAGTTGTACAAGGTATTGGTGAGACCGCACCTGGAATACTGCATACAGTTTTGGTGTCCTTACTTAAGGAAAGACATCCTTGCTCTCGAGGCAGTGCAAAAAAGGTTCACTCGGTTAATCCCGGGGATGAGGGGGTGGTCATATGAGGAGAGGTTGGGTAGATTGGGACTCTACTCATTGGAGTTCAGAAGAATGAGAGGCGATCTTATTGAAACATATAAGATTGTGAAGGGGTTGGATCGGGTGGATGCGGGGAGGATGTTCCCGATGACGGGTGAGACGAGAACTAGGGGACATAGTCTTAGAATAAGGGGCTGCTCTTTCAAAACTGAGATGAGGAGGAACTACTTCACTCAGAGGGTGGTAGGTCCATGGAATATGCTGCCACAAAAAGCTGTAGAAGCTACAACATTAATTAAATTTAAAACAGAAATAGACAGTTTCCTAGAAGTAAAGGGCATTAAGGGTTACGGGGAGCGGGCAGGAATTTGGACATGAGTCTAGGTTCGGATCGGTCATGGCCCTGTGGGTAGTGGAGCGGGCCCAGGGACTGTGTAGCCTGATTCTGCTCCTATTTCGTGTGTGCAATTCTGTTAGATGCAGGAGATGGTTCTGTGATAGATAGTAGATTGGCGGTTAGGATCAGATCAGCCATGATCTTATTGAATGGCGGAGCAGGCTCGAGGGGCCGATTGGCCTACTCCTGCTCCTATTTCTTATGTTCTTATGTTCTTATGTTCTCCCAGAGTGAGGCAAAGGTTACATGTAGATTTTGCTGAACTAGAAGGACAGCAATTGTTCATAGTGATAGTCACTCAAAGTGGGTAGAGGTGTTTCCGATGCGGATAATAGCAACAAGCAAAACACTAGACAATTTGCGAAGATTGTTTTCTTCATACGGCCTCCCAGAAGAAATTGTGTCTGATAATGGGCCGCAATTTTGTTCAGAAGAGTTCACACAATTCATGAGCAGAAACGGTGTGAAACATACCAGAGTTCCACCGTACCACCCTGCTTCAAATGGTGCAGCAGAGCGCACAGCACAACTTGTCAAACGGGCCCTCGTCAAGCAAATGTTGGATCCAAATCCAAAGAAATGTCAGTTGTCGTTGGACCACAAACTGGCAAATTTTCTGATTACCTATCGGAATACTCCTCATACCACTACTGGTAGAAAACCAGCAGAGTTGTTTCTCAAACGACAGCCATGAACCAGGTTCTCGTTGTTAAAGCCAAACTTGGCACAGTCCATAGAAGAGAAACAATCAAGGCAGAAAGAGATCAAGATAAAGGTAGAGTTAGAGAGAGAAGTGTGAAGTTGAACCGGAAGGTTAGAGTGAAGAACCATCACCATAAATGGTTAAAGTGGTTACCAGGAAGAGTATTGAAGATATGTGGCCCTCGCACATATTTGGTCGAGATGTTTGATCATGGAAAGGTTAGATTTGTTCACATTGATCATATCTTACCTACAGATGTGGAAGGAGTTGAAAGCTGGGATGATTCAATTTATTCTGATGAGTCAGATAGTCTTGTAACAAGTAGAGTACCAGTAGCAAATCCTACATCAGACGTACCAGAAACAAGTCCAAGACAAAGTCACAATTTAAGTCTGAGCCCAAATCAGGCAGACAAACAGTCTGAAAGTGTAGATTCCAAATGTAGATCAAGGTCAGCCCTTGGAGAAAAATTCTCTGCAGGCTCAGCCTAGAATGAGTCAAAGACCTACAACAAGATCTGAAAGTTCTGTTCAAGAAAGAAGGTATCCTCTTCGAAACAGAAAACCAGTGGTTAAGTTTAATCTGTAAATATGGAAAATAAGTTCATATCTTTTGTTTGTGCTACAGAATTCTAGAGTAGAATTTGGAAACATAAAATGGGTTTCATTTGAGAAATGTATACCAAGAGTTGTGTATACCATGCAAGTCATGTACAATGATTATTTGCTATGATTAACCTCTTCAATAAGGAGGGAGAAGTGTAATAGAGCCACCTGATGGACTACTGATGTATAATAATAATAAAGCCATATGCAGTACAGTTCTTACCGGAAGCCATGTTGTGCTGTTGTACATATATGCTGTATCTCAAGATATCACACTATAAGATTCTATGATTCTATTCTAAGATTTTATGGGAGCAGATTTCCAATTCGAAACTTGGGTGTGAAACTGGCTTTGTGATTCGGCCACCCGTTTTTCGAAACCGCCTGATTTTCATTTCCAACAGGAGGTCGATCCACATCTCCAGATTCAAGCCCAGGCGGCAAGTTGAAAATATACTCCACGCACTCGCCAGCAACAGTCTCAAAGTAGCAGTACGGAGCAGGAACCCTGCTAGTCCAGGTGGCTCTGAGGCCAATTATCGAGCTCCTACTGTTACCCCAGGTAAGGTCAGCTAACTCAGCAGTGGCCAGGAACCTCCCTGATCCGTATGGTCAGCACAACACCAAGAAAGAAAGACTTGCATTCATATAGCGCCTTTCACGACCACTGGACATCCCAAGGCGCTTTACAGCCAATGAAGTTCATTTTGAAGTGTAGTCACTGTTGTAATGTAGGCAACCAAGCAGAGTAACTATTATTCTCAGACTGTGCTCTTCTCTATAGGATATAGAGGGTGCACTATTTGTAATATGTACAGGGTGTTCTGTCCTCTATAATGGATACATGGTGGACTATTCCCTCTAATATACTGAAGATGCTATTTTATATAATATATGCAACGGTTGCTATTCACTATAATTAGGGTTTGTCATTTGCCTTGGGACTTCTGCCCTAAAATTAGGGACAATTACTTACTGTATCTTCCTGGGGTTCGGTTTCACATGCTCTACCATCTGGTGTCATCACCAACGTGGCCTGTTTAGCCACAAAACCATTGGAAGAACAGGGAGGTGATTTTTTTTTTTGCAGCTTTCTGTATCTGAGAGGGAGCCAGATTCACTGCTCGTTATATCCAGACTGGGATGCAAACGTGACAAAGAATGTTGTACTGGACTGTGCTGAGGAAAGGGTTAAAACATTAGCTGAAGCACATTATTCCATGAAGTTTTGCATAGCCCATAAACCATTGTGTTGTTTGTCTGAAAAGTCTAATTTTTTAAAGAATGTACAGTACTTACAATGCAGTTTATTTCAGATTCTTAAAAGGTTTTTTTTTCAATATGGTATTTAGGCAGAAGTCATCAATACAGTGTTATTGTCCAATTCTTCCATTAAATGACAAGAGATCTTTTCATTGGAGTCAGAAATCGATTAGAATATATACAGTTCATAAAAGCTTCGTTCAGGGCAAGGCCGACTCTCACACAAAGCATGTCGCCTTGTCTGCCTCTTTAAAAGACGTGAGCATTAACCCGTTTCCCTAACACATTTCTTTCTGTTGAAAGGCATTCAGTGCAGCTCCAAGTCTCGTCTCATGTGATGTTATGTGTGCAGATTGAAGTTCTTTGATATTCAATTGATTATTTTCTTAACATCCTTTAAAAAATTATTTATCAGAACGAATCGGATTACATTCCCTGGTTTTCTTAATTCATCCTCTTTCTCTGTTTTCCTGCGGAATGTCATTCTAATGAGTTTTACTCACGCAGGTTCTAAATCGATCTGTCTGTTTGGAGGGGCTTTGTTGCTTGTAAGAAGGATCTGTACAAGGTTAAATTTAGGAGGGCTGCATCATAAGACCGTGCTTTGGACAATATACCCCAGATATCGTCTTCCCCACAGTCACAGCCCACTGTTTGGACTCACACACAACAGATGGGGAAGTAGTTAGCTATAGAGCAGCACTCTCACACCCCTGAGTCAGAAGGTTATGGGTTCAAATTCCACTCCATGAGCCTTGAAGCATAATCTAGGCTGACACTCCCAATGCAGTGCTGAGGGAGTGCTGCACTGTCAGAGGAGCTGTCTTTTTGGATGAGATGTTAAATCGAGACCCCGTCTGCCCTCTCAGGTGGACGTAAAAGATCCCATGGCCACTACTTTGTATTTTTTTGGGGGGCGGGGTCAAATAGGAACATAGGAAAAGGAGTCGGCCATTCAGCCCCTCGAGCCTGCTCCGCCATTCAATGGGATCATGGCTGATCTGTATCCTAACTCCATCCACCTGCCTCGGCTCCATATCCCTTAATACTCTTAGCTAGCAAAAATCTATCGATCTCAGATTTAAATTTATTAATTGAGCTCGCATCTACTGCTTTTTGTGGAAGAGAGTGCCACACTTCTATCACCGTTTGCGTGAAGAAGTGATTCCTAACTTCTCTCCTGAATAGCCTGGCTCTTCAGCCAATAACCTAAGTATTGCCGCTTTAAGCATTTAAGGTTTGGGGGGTGGGGGGGAGGGAAGGGAAGAGGAGTTTGATAAAAAAAAATGTCAGCAGTTAAATCTGAAGCAGGCTGCTTACCCTGGGAAGATCAGTTAAGCTCTGTTATTGCATATTCCCAGGCCGAGCATTTGGTCAAGCATTCAGCTCACTACCTGGGAAAGGTGCTCCCTCAGGCCCTGCAGCCTGATACTACCCTGGCCAAACATGACAATTTTCAGCCACAAGGTCACAGGGGTCACCGCGCTGTTATTATCCTAAATCTGTTCTTCATGGCTCTCGTATCAGGGGACAGCGAAGGGATGTGAATAGTCAACGGTGTTGGGTTTCCAAAGTCCACAGCAGTCACCTGTTCCTCCCCACCCCACAGCCCTCAAACGTGACTCCAACTAATTCACCTTTCCCTTTTTGTATTGTTTAATTCAGTCTTTTAAAATAGTCCGCCCTGGAAAAGCAAGCATCGGAGTGGCCGCAGGTCACTGACCATTATTTGATGACCATATGGGATTGTTCTTTTAGACCCTACTTTGTTTAGCTATTTTTTTTTTTTTTGCTTTACCACATCAGTCTCCACGATCTGTCCCCTCGGGGTGAATTTTTTTTTTCCCAGCTCTCTGATCCAGGTTAAATAGGGTCTAAGCCTCAGCCAGCATATCAGAGAAAATATAATGTTACCTTTCAACCGACAATGAAGCTGGGTTACAAAAATAGAACAGAACAGGGAATGACACGGTTATTTTATACTTAAAACAGTCTCCCTGTAAATGAGGGGTCATAGATAAGACCCAGATAAGGTACTTTCTTACGATGTAGTATCCTTTTTTAATGACTTCCAAAAGCTCTGCTCCCATAAAACCCCTGATTTATAGACTGCGCATTACATACACGCAGGCTGCGGTGTACAGAGGGGCTTGAATTTAACTTGGCCACATCGGTGTTAACGAGGTGCGAACTTATGGCCTGGCCAACACCAATGCTCTGACCACCGTGATCACTTCACCTGACGAAGGAGCAGCGCTCCGAAAGCTTGTGCTTTCAAATAAAGCTGTTGGACTATAACCTGGTGTTGTGCGACTTCTCACAGCTATCATTAAAGGCTGTGCTTAGTGACACCACCCGGTGTAATTAACGAGATTTGTAGTTGCACCGCCAGGAAGTAGTTACAATTAATGGAGATGTGAAATTTGATGCAATCAGGCTGTATGTAGACTGACAGTTACTGCATTGAAATTCTCCACGTGGGCCCAGGTACAGAACTCAACAATGTATGGCGCTTCAACAAAGCACAGCACCAGCACTCGGGCCGGGCTTGAGTGACGTCACGCGCATCACGGCCTGGCGGCTGTGCCGGCAGTCACTCCGATTATTTAATCTTCCGCTGGGTGGCTGAAGTGCCTGCCCATTTCAGGCGGGAGACCCTCTTAATATGCAAATCGGGGCCCACGTGAGGTACAGAAGACCCCGATTGCCATTTTAAGACAGAACTGAGCAGAGCACGTGCCCAGCACCCTCGAACCAGTTTCACTGGCAGTACAGTAGGAGAGCCCCTGTCTCGGTAACTTTTAAACTATTTTTGTGGGGCTGGGATGAGTAGGATTGCTGCTCCAAGCCCCACAATAATAATCTGGGCTGCTGCCGACCCAGGTCCCCGCCCTACACGATCGCTAACCACCCCCCGCCCTCCCAGGACTTATCTTGTTGCTGGTTGGCCACCTCTGGGCCACCCAATATTGGAGCGGCCCAAGTCCGGCGAGATACCTGGGGCGCCAGTTTGGCTGCAGCTTGCTGGTTCTAGTTAAAAGAAGTCCAGTCCTCAAAAAATACATTTAAGGTGGAGATGGGCAGATTTTTGCAAGAGAAGGGAGTGGAGGGTTATGGGGAGCGGGCGGGGAAGTGGCTTTGAGCCCAAGATCAGCCATGATCTTATTGAATGGCGGAGCAGGCTGGAGGGGCCAAGTGGCCTATTCCTGCTCCTATTTCTTATGTTTAAAATGGCACCAGCCAAATTAAAGTCTCCCCCCAGACCAGCACACAAGACTGGAGTGTGTTACATATAGGCTAACACATAAGGCTGGAGTGTGCTATATACATGTTAACACAGACCGCGGTATGTTGTATACAGTGTAATGCACAGTCTGCAATATGTTAGATACAAGATAATGCATTGACTGGAGTATTTAGCAAATGTATTGATTAGTTTGTGTCAGCTTACAATTAAGTTCAGATGATAGCTGCTGTTTTGAATTGCTAATAGTCACCTTGGGGTAAAAAGCAGATTGTTCCCGTTTCCAGAAAAAAAACCATACTGGTTTCTCCCTTGCGTTAGGTAACATGTAAATGGTGGGAAACTATGCAGACAAAAGTGTGTCTCAGCTTCGGCAGGTTTTTGTGGTTAATTGAATGTTGCAAGAAGCTGTAGCATCTACAGCTTTCAAAATCAACCTCCTCCGCATGGCCAGATTGACATCTTCAGTGTCTGAGTGTAAGGGATGTCAGCTGTGGCTCAGTGGGCAGCACTCTCGCCTCTGAGTCAGAAAGTTGTGGGCTGAAGTCCCCACTCCAGGGACTGGAGCACTGTCGGAGGTGCCGTCTTTCGGATGAGATGTTAAACCCTCTCAGGTGGATGTAAAAGATCCCACTGCCACTAAAATCTGAAGAGCAGGGGAATTCTCTTTGGTTTTCTGGGCCAATATTTATCCCTCAACCAACATCACTAAAAACAGATTATCTGGTCATTATCACATTGCTGTTTGTGGGAGCTTGCTGTGCGCAAATTGCTGCCTCTTTTTCCTGCATTACAACAGTGACTCCACTTCATTGGCTGTAAAGCACTTTGGGACATCCTAAAGGCGTGATATCAATGCAAGTCTTTCTTTCTTTTGCCTGCTGCGTCCGCCTATCAGAAATTCGTTGCACTGCCTATGATTTACCATGGACAAAAATCAGGTAGAAAATACTGGGACCACCCAGGACCAGATGCTGGAAATAAAAATCTAGGTTCCATGAGTCATTGGCAATCAAACAAAAATTTTAAAATGGGAAGATCTCTGAATTCAGCAAATCATTTCTGCATTCGGAGACTGGGGTCAGATGACGAGCTCTGTAACATGACTCCTGCCTTACATACGCCGCCATTCAATTGATCTCCAGATGATAGGGTAAAGGAAGATGCAGCCTATTGAGATGGCATTCCCTGTTATGAGCACAACAACATAAAAGCCAATTAGATTTGTTCAGAAAATATGGAAATGGGTATTTACCCTATTATGGACTTTACTCATTATACCTCTCTATTGTATGGTACTGACAGTGTTTTGACAACTCATTTTATGCTTTAAATAGATATTATTTAGCCTGCAAAAACTCTGATACATGCTTAGTACAAACCAAATTACAGTGATGATAAAACCCGGCCGCTCGCTCTTTTCTAATGGTCTTTTACATGAGGGTTTCCTTCTCAGTTTTCTGATACCAACTGTGGCCTTGAAGGTGGGTAACCAGCTCCAAAGTTTCCATCAATGCCACGCTAAACTGGTTGTCTGCAAACTGTGCATGCCCTGAGCACATGCCTCGTTTCCTACAACACATCAGTGACTACCCTTCAAAAGCACTTCATTGGCTGTAAAGCACTTTGGGACACAGCCCCAAGATACTTCAGCTGTGAGTCACAAAAAGCAGCGCTCGCAGAGATAAAGCTGGTGTTATCCGAAGGAGGACTGGCAACCAGCACACCTGCTGGGGTACAGTGCATCTGGTGGCGATTACCCTGCTTCATGAGTGGAGTCATTAAAGGCCTCGAATTGATCATCACTTCCGCTACAAGACTCAGTAGATTAGATATTGATCCTGTTGACCTGCAGGAGGCCCTAACAGCCAGCCCGAGGCCTCTATACTTCAGTACCTCTCTGCAGTGTGGTAACTGGTGGGTTAAGCCTTTCAAAATAGAATAGTGGTCAATATACGATTATTTCTAAGCTCTCCTGGCCTTGGGCTATCTTGCCTGACCTCCTCCTTGCTGATTTCCTAACACTATAGAAATTGGGGTCACACTAACTTGCCCCAAAAGATACAAGGTTCTATCAAGAGGATTCAATCAAGTTTTTTCACTTTAGTATACCACATGCTGGTTTGTCATTATTGCACTTCAAAAGTTAATTTGAAACTTTTTGAAGAAAATCATTAAACTTCAGTATATTGTATTTGAGCACAAACTTCAGACTAAGATTCATTCATAGGTTCTCTACAGCTCAGCTGCAGTGCTTTTCTTCTAAGGTCACTACAACTCAGCTCAAAGATCCTGAAGCTGCACTTACCTCATCTACGACACATCGGCCAAAATCCCACACATCAGAGTGAGATCCTCTTTGCAACATCTTCAACTGGAGAAAACTCAGATATACCAAGTGCACTGTAATAGGTAACCAGAGACCTGATCATAGCCACGCAGAACACACCAAAGGGTAACCCCATCTAGGTCAAATTAATTTTGTTTCTGAGCTCTTTAAATCCCCCCTCCCCGTCATTTCCCAGCCAACAGGCAAGAGGTTGACCTGTCCTCAGCTTGTGTTGGTTGCTCTTGGACCCACAGAGTAAATCTATTGGGGCTTTGGGTGCACTGGGTTAAAGCATTGTCCTCTCACCTGTGGAATCCAAGATTGAGCCCCAACTAATGGGAGGAAAGTATCTCTCTTTGGGGGCAAGAAGGTTTCTGGTAAATTTAGTTTGGGCAGTGCTCGACACAGGTCTTGATGGAGGATGGATGTGGGGGACGGGGATATCTGTCCAAAACTGCCCAACATTTGTCACCAACTGACAAATCTCACTCAGGTAATGACCTCCAAGGTGGCTAGTATGGGGGATGAAAACAATTCTATCGGGTGCTTTTTTTGAGGTTGCGGTTAACCTGTTATTGGGATGAGTGTGCGCTTTATCATGGGCTGGGCTGGATACATACACTTAGCTTTAACCACCAGTGGGAAACACGATGTGAATCATAAACACTTGCGACGTCACATTTGGGAGCGCCCACTTGGCGCAGTATTCTCCCCCCCCGCGCGCAAATGGTGAGGTCTGAAGATATTGGGCCTCGGACTTCTCCATAATGAAGACGGTGCTGCGGGAGGAGGCAGCATCAGGCAAGTTGATCAAGGGCCTCGGGATTGCCGCCGGGTGGCCAGAATGTTAATCGGGGGCTCGGGGTTGCTTTTGGGTGGTCGGTTAAGTGGATTGTTGGGGCCGGTTGAGGGGAGGGAGAGAGATCGGGAGGCCTGGAGGTCGGACGACAGGGATCTCGGGACCGGGAGTGATTGCGGCAAGTACTTATCTCTATTTATGCGATGCTTAGGGTGGTTTTCCCTGGGCAAACCAAAGCTGCAGCAGGGACCTGAAGCAGGCGTTAGGCCCCTTATTTGCCTGCGCAAATAGTCTAATGCATGTTTCAGACTTGGGTGAAAGACGCCTCTTGTTTGTCCTCACCCAACACGGCGGGCGGCACACTTCCGGTCAGTGTATGTACGCTTCCTGCCAGCCATTTTGGGGCCTGAAAAACAGGCTCTACACGGCCCCATTTAACCCCCTTTATTTCCACTGGCGGTGAATTTAAATAAATCACTGTGATAGGCCAACAAAAAGCCGATAGGTCAAATACACAGACCGTAAGGGTGACCCCGAGCTTCCGGTCGCCTGTCACTTTAATTTCTCCGCTTCACTCCCACTCTGATCTCTCTCTCCTCGGCCTCTTACACTGTTCCAATGAAGCTCAACGTAAGCTCGAGGAACAGCACCTCATCTTTCGATTAGGCACTTTACAGCCTTCTGGACTCAACATTGAGTTCAACAATTTCAGACTATAACCCCTACCCCCATTTTTCAGGCTGTTTATGTTTTTGCCATCCCCATTTGCAACATTTTATCTCTCCTGCCTCCTACCCTAGCACAGAATGTTCCTTCCTCCCCTCCCCCTTTCCCTTCCTCTGCACCTGCTTAAAATCTGTTACATCTCTAGACTTCTCCAGTTCTGATGAAGGGTCCCAGGCCTGAAACATTGCGCTGGATTTTCATTGACCCGTGGAGGCGGGTTTGGAGGCGTGTGGGAGGTTAAAATTGCAAAAACTGGCGGGTGGGCACAAGTCCGCCTCCACGCAATTTTCATTAAATCGTGTCTGCTGGTCCCGACTCTGTCCCGCCTTTAAGAGGCGGGATGGGCTGTTAAGGCCCTTAACAAGCACTAAATTGCCTCTATAATGCCATTTTGAAAGGCTTTTGTGATTTTAACCCTTGTTCTATGTGAAACACGCCTGTTCTGAACCACGAATGTGAAACCTGGCGGTAACACATTTCGAAAGCTGACTATCAGCTGCAGGTCCACTATTACAACGGAGTAGCAGTAGGTGGGAGCACACCTAGGGCTGCTGCTGCTCATTTTGCCTTCAGGTCTCACAGCAAAGGTCTCTCTCTCTCTCGCTCTCGTGGTGGTGTAAAAATATCTGGGAGCAGACTTAGGGCTGCTGCTGCTCATTTTCCATCCAGGTCCTCTCACAGCAAAGGCCAGGCAGTCTCTGAAGACCTTCAATGCAGCAGCAACGATGACATCATCAGAGGCGACTTCCAGACTGAAAACACTAATTGGTTCATGGGTTCCCACATGCTGGAACTCAGTTGCCCAATTAGGTGAAAATTGCATCAATCTCCCACATCCAATTGCAGTCGGGTGGATAACACGAAAAGTGGATAACACAACCCCAATCCGCCCCAGTATCAAAATCCAGCCCATTAACTCTGTCACTCTCTCCACGGATGCTGCCTGGTCTGCTGCGTGTTTCCAGCATTTTCTGTTGTTAGGTCAAATACACAGATGGGTTTCTGTTGGCAGTTGGCTCTTGTACCTGTTCAGCGGGATTTAGATCCCAAAGTCCACCAAAAGAAAGATTAACCGGGCATTGATCATTTAGGTGTTTGTGGAAGACTGCTGGCGCAGAATAGTTTCTGTATTTGCCTAAGTCACTGCACTGCCAAGGCAATTCATTGTGTGAAGCACTTTGAGATGTAACCTGGCAAGGCACTAATACAAGAAGCATTTCTTTCTCTCTTTCCAAATTGAAACTCTGGTTGTGAAGGGAAGCAAATAATTTCTCCAAATACAAGTACCATAGGAGTTGTTGTTTTCAGCGGCTTCTGTGGAACTACAATGCCCAGTGCACAAGGACAATCTGTGACACATGACAACCAGGCAGAAAAAGGCAGCGGAGTTGTCGCCTCTCTGGAGAAGTGGTGTTTGATTTTCACGTATGTGTGCGCGTGCGAGCGAGCGAGTGTGAGATGCATCAGGGGACCTGTTGTAGCCGTAATAACCCAGAAAGAACTCAGCAGTTTAAGACATTAAATAAAAATTCTAAACGAAGCGGGTTTTTTCTTGTATTACTTGGGGAATATTTATGAGAGGCTTTGATGCTGAGCTAAGACATTGTGGCTGGAGCGAGCCAGACCTGGACCACGGCGAATGCCCACCTATTCAGGTGCTGGCTGTTGGAGACTCGATAGTGGGATAATCCTCCCCGGGCAGTGCTAATCAATGAAAACTTCAGCAAGTACCACAAATCAGCGATGGGAAGCAAGAAGATAAAGAACTCAAGTGAGAAAAAGGTTTCAGATAGGGAGGAGGGAAGTATAAAGAAATGAAGTACACGCAACGCTGATACCTGGGATGGCAGGAATGACATATGAGGAGAGATTGGGTCGATTGGGCTTATACTCGCTGGAGTATAGAAGAATGAGAGGGGATCTCATCGAAACATGTAAAATTCTGACAGGTCTGGACCAACTAGATGCAGGAAGAATGTTCCCGATGGTCGGAGAGTCCAGAACCAGGGGTCATAATCTAAAGATAAGGGGTAAGCCATTTAGGACAGAAATGAGGAAGAATTTCTTCACCCAGAGAGTGGTGAACCTGTGGAATTCTCTACCACAGAAGGTAGTTGAGGCCAAGTCATTAAATATATTCAAGAATGAGTTAGATATATTTCTTAAAGATAAAGGTATCAAGGGATATGGGGAGAAGGCAGGTACAGGGTACTGAGTTTGGATGATCAGCCATGATCTCATCGAATGGCGGAGCAGGCTCGAAGGGCCGAATGGCCTACTCCTGCTCCTATCTTCTATGTTTCTATGCAAGCAATTATTGCAAATCCACTGTGGAAAGTAGAGCAAGATGATAACAGCCTACAAATTCTGTGCCGCTTGAAGTGTGGCGAGATGGAACTCGCACCCACTGCTTTGACCTGGTGGTGATCCAATCTGAAATCCCAGGAATAAGGTTGCTGGAATAATAGGAATGGGCACTTGCACCTGTAGTGATGTAACAGGGGCACCTCACCCACCGGCATCTCGGAGTGAAACCCTGCTGCCCTGGGGTGGGCATACAAGAAGTTGCTCAGGCTGAAGAACGGAGCAGAAAAAGTAAAAGTATCTTTGGTCCCATGCCGGCAGGCCCTTGTCCCATTACAATTGATAATTTGGGGATCAATCACTGTTTGCCTTGTTAACTTCAGGGCCTAGAACAGAACTAACACCTGCTCTCAGCAGACAGAGGTCTTGCTGGGTCTATCCGGAGTGCCTCTGGCAGGATTCTCAGAATAGTCCAAGAACGACTCCAGACTCACTCCCAAAGTTCTGGCTGAACTTAAGTGGAGCAGGCTGAATAAGTGTCCACCTCCTTTCCTCCCAACCTTTGACCACAGGTTAGTTTTTGAATAGGGGAAAACCCTGTTGGATCTGGGTTCTGCACCCCTTCACCTCTGGTTTTATGTTGCAATCATGTGATTTAGTTCTTGCAAGTTCTCCCTTAAATAATATCATGTAAATGACTGGGAATAAGAGGTTTTGGTGGAAGGCTGGACAAAATTACTTGTAAAGTGGCAAGCAAACTGTATTACAAATATATCTGTAAAGCCCCCATCCTTTAGTATCCATTTATTAACGTGTATCCCTAACATACACGGAATATGTATGAAAATGTCAGAGTTACTGGATGAAGTCAATTGTAAAACGTTTTTTGGATGATACATTATTGTATCATTTACTTTGAGTCAGTGATGGATTTGCGAAGGGTAGGTCATATCTGATTAACCTAATTGAATTTTGTGAGGTCACTAGCATGGTGGATAGGGGAGTGCCTGTGGATGTTGTCTATATGGACTTCCAGAAGGCATTTGATAAGGAGCTGCACAAGATGTTTCGAAAAGACAGGCAGAAAGGAAAAGGAGGGGGGGGGGGGGGGGTGGGTAGCCCTGATAATAAAGGATGACATAAGGACAGTAGAGAGAAAGGATCTCGGCTCGGAAGATCAGGAAGTAGAATCAGTATGGGTGGAGATAAGGACTAACAAGGGGCAGAAAACACTGGTGGGAGTAGTATATAGGCCCCCTAACAGTAGCTATACCGTTGGACAGAATATTAATCAAGAAATAGTAGGAGCTTGTAACAAAGATAATGCAATAATTGTGGGGGACTTTAATCTTCATACAGACTGGACAAATCAAATTGGCAAAGGTAGTCTGGAGGACGAGTTCATGGAATGCATTCAGGACAGTTTCCTAGAACAATACTTCATGGAACCAACCAGGGAACAGGCTATTTTACATCTTGTATTGTGTAATGAGACAGGGTCATTTAGCAATCTTATAGTGAAGGATTCTTTGGGGCAGAGTGATCATAATATGATAGAATTTCACATTACGTTTGAGTGTGACTTGCCTAAGTCCGAAACTAGAGTCTTAAACTTAAATAAAGCCAATTACATAGGTATGAAGGGCAAGTTGGCTAAGGTAGATTGGAAAAATAGGTTAAAAGGTATGGCAGTAGATAAGCAGTGGCTAGCATTTAAAGAAATATTTCATAATTCTCAACAAAAATACATTCCATTGAGAAACAAAAACTCCATGGGAAAAGTGATCCATACATGACTAACTAAAGAAGTTAAGGATAGCATTAGATTGAAAGAAGCAGCTTATAATGTTGCAAAGAATAGTAGTAAGCCTGAGGATTGGGAGAGTTTCAGAAACCAGCAAAGGATGACCAAAAAATTGATTAAAAGGGAAAAAATAGAATGAGAGAAAACTAGCAAGAAATATAAAAACAGATTGTAAGAGCTTCTACAAGTATGTAAAAAGGAAGAGAGTAGCAAAGGTAAACATTGGTCCCTTAGAGGCTGAGACAGGAGAAATTATTTTGGGGAATAAGGAAATGGCAGAAACGTTAAACAAATATTTTGTATCTGTCTTCACAGTAGAAGACACAAAAAGCATACCAAAAATGGTGGGGAACCAAGGGTCTAATGAGGGTGAGGAAATTAATGTAATTAATTTAAGTAGAGAAAAAGTACTAGAGAAACTAATGGGACTAAAAGCCGACTAAAAGACCTAACGGCCTACATCCTAGGGTTCGAAAAGAGGTGGCTGCAGAGATGCATTGGTTTTGATCTTCCAAAATTCCCTGGATTCTAGAACGGTCCCAGCAGATTGGAAGGTAGCAAATGTAACACCGCTATTCAAAAAAGGAGGGCGAGAGAAAACAGGGAACTACAAGCCAGTTAGCCTGACATCAGTTGTCGGGAAAATGCTGGAATCCATTGTTAAGGAAGTGGTAACAGGGCACTTAGAAAATCATAACATGATTAGGCAGAGTCAACATGGTTTTATGAAAGGGAAATCGTGTTTGACAAATTTATTAGAGTTTTTTGAGGATGTAACTAGCAGGGTAGATAAAGGGGTACCAGTGGATGGCGTATATTTGTATTTCCAAAAGGTATTCGAGAAGGTGCCACATAAAAGGTTATTGCACAAGATAAGGGCTCATGGGGTTGGAGTAATATAGTAGCATGGATAGAGGATTGGTTATTGGACAGAAAACAGAGAGTAGGGATAAACGGGTCTTTTTCAGCTTGGCAGGCTGTAACTAGTGGGGTGCTGCAAGGATCAGTGCTGGGGCCTCAGCTACTTACAATCTATATTAATGACCTAGATGAAGGGATCAAGTCATAGAGTCATAGAGTTATACAGCACAGAAAGAGGCCCTTCGGCCCATCGTGTCCACGCCGGCCATCAAGCCCTATCTATTCTAATCCCATTTTCCAGCACTTGGTCCGTAGCCTTGTATGCTATGGCATTTCAAGTGCTCATCTAAATGCTTCTTAAATGTTGTGAGGGTTCCTGCCCCTACCACCCTTTCAGGCAGTGAGTTCCAGATTCCAACCACCCTCTGGGTGAAAAAGTTTTTCCTCAAATCCCCTCTAAACCTCCTGCCCCTTACCTTGAAACTATGCCCCCTGGTTATTGACCCCACTACTAAGGGGAGAAGTTCCTTTCTATCTATCCTATCTATGCCCCTCATAATTTTGTACACCTCAATCAGACCCCCCCTCAGCCTTCTCTGCTCTAAGGAAAACAACCTCAGCCTGTCCAGTCTCTCTTCATAGCTGAAGCGCTCCAGCCCAGCTAACATCCTGGTGAATCTCCTCTGCACCCTCTCCAATGCAATCACATCCTTCCTATAGCGTGGCGACCAGAACTGCACACAGTATTCCAGCTGTGGCATAACCAGCATTTTGTACAGCTCCATCATAACCTCCCTGCTCTTATATTCTACGCCTCGGCTAATGAAGGCAAGTATCCCATATGCCTTTTTAACCACCTTATCTACCTGTCCTGCTGCCTTCAGGGATCTATGTACATGCACACCAAGGTCCCTCTGATCTTCTGTCCTTCCTAGGGTCCTACCATTCATTGTGCATTCCCTTGCCTTGTTAGTCCTCCCAAAGTGCATCACCTCACACTTTTCAGGGTTAAATTCCATTTGCCACTGTTCTGCCCATCTGACCAACCCGTCTATATTGTCCTGTAGCCTGAGGCTTCCCTCCTTGCTATTTACCACTCCACCAATTTTTGTGTCATCTGCAAACTTACTGATCATACCTCATATCTAAATCATTAATGTACACTACAAACAGCAAAGGACCCAGCACCGATCCCTGCGGTACACCACTGGACACAGGCTTCCAGTCACAAAAACAAGTGTAATATATCCAATTTTGCTGACGCTACAAAGCTAGGTGGGACAGTAAGCTGTGAGGAGAACGCAAAGAGTCTGCAAAGGGATATAAATAGACTAAGTGAGTGGGCAGTAAGGTGGCAGATGGAGTATAATGTCGGGAAATGTGAGGTTATTCACTTTGGTAGGAAGAATAGAAAAACAGAATATTTTTTAAATGGTGAGAAACTTTTATATGTTGGTGTTCAGAGAGATTTGGGTGTCCTCGTGCAAGAAACACAGAAAGCTAGCATGCAGGTACAGCAAGCAATAAGGAAGGCAAATGGCATGTTGGCCTTTATTGCAAGGGGGTTGGAGTGTAAGAGTAAGGAAGTCTTGCTACAATTGTACAGAGCTTTGGTGAGACCACACCTGGAGTACTGTGCACAGTTTTGGTCTCCTTATCTAAGGAAGGATATACTTGCCTTGGAGGCGGTGCAACGAAGGTTCACCAGATTGATTCCTGGGATGAGAGGGCTGTCCTGTGATGAGAGATTGTGTCGAATGGGCCTATACTCTCTGGAGTTTAGAAGAATGAGAGGTGATCTCATTGAAACATACAAGATTCTGAAGGGGATTGACAGGGTAGATGCTGAGAGGTTGTTACCCCTGGCTGGAGTGTCTAGAAATAGGGGGCATAGTCTCAGGATAAGGGGTAGGCCATTTAAGACCGAGATGAGGAGGAATTTCTTCATTCAGAGGGTTGTGAATCTTTGGAATTCTCTGCCCCAGAGAACAAAGAGCAAACCCGCCCCCATCCCCTTTTGCCAGGAGGCGGGAAGCTGTCCTGCCCCAGGTCCCATCTCCTCGAGGAGGGAAAGGGATTAAATCCTATTAACTGCCTGTTAATAGGTAGTTAACAGGCAGAAAATAGGATTAGTCCCATTTTACCTTTCCAAGTGCAGGCTTCCCGACCTCGGGGAACCCCACCGGGGTGTAGGAGGTGAGTAGGAGGTCTGCGGGGGTCGGAGGGGTCTGAAAGTGAGATGTAGAGGTGAGTGATGGGTGCAAGTGTGGAGTGGTAAGTATGTAAGGTGAGTGTAAAGTGTTATAAAATGTTCACTTACCTTTGTTTCTGCCTACAACCTTCAGCCGCTGTGGATCCGGAGTCCCGACATCTTCATTGTAGATTGCTCCCCCAAATGGCTGTGGAAACCGGGTCAACTGAAATTTTTAGGACTGAAATTGATAGATTTTTATTGGGAAAGGGTTTCAAGGGATTTGGAACAAAGCCGAGTACAGGGAGTCGAGGTACAGATCAGCCACGATCTAATTGAATGGCAGAACAGGCGCGAGGGGCTGAATGGCCTATGTTCCTAAAACAGATATTTTTTAACTTTTACAGCATTCATGCTCAAAATTCATCGCATCTTCTTCTCCAACGGATTCTTTTGCAGAACCTCAAAATAGTAGAACTCCTTACCTTTCCTTCCTCTCATAATATTCAGCCTTTCAAAACCCAAGCTTGGTATCACCTAATCACTTCTTGATTTATCTAGTCTTGTCTTTTAACTGTTTTCAACCTTGATAGTAACCTGTGCTGTGGGTCTTAATCCTTTATCTAGGTTTTTCCATAAAAGAAAGCAAAATAATGTAATTTAAGTATAATTTAAAAAAAATCAATGCCCAATGGTCTTAAAATGCATTTAAGAGTCCTTGTCCTTCATTGTCATTTAGAGGAAATAGCAGAAAAACAAGTCCACTGAGATATGTGTGTGCGTTCAAGATTATTCATTTTATTTTAAAATGAAACCAGTAACAGAGGGAATCTGCACTTTCCTTTCATCACAGAATTTCATATTCTGTGAATTAAAATGAGTCAACAGGATAGTCAAAGCCCGACCTCATTCATTTAGATTTTGGAGTTGCGGCGCTCTGGAGGCGATGGTATTCCTTCAGCCTGTTTGAAAATACAATAGGATATTTAGATATTTGTCATAAAACAGGGAGACATCAAAAAAAGAGAATTTGCTTTACATGGAATTTAACAGAAATCCATCATCTTCCTCTCAAAACTCTTCTGTAAGTTCTTTCAAGAGGCCTGCCTGAATCCATCTCTGTAGTTTCTAAGTTGTGAGTGTGCTGTGTACAGCAAGGTTGCACAGCTTGACTGATGTGCCATAATGGTAGCTCGTCATACTTAGTGTTTAGATATATTGGCCTTTAAACAGACCACCATGGAGAGGGATTTCGCAACAGTCAGGCAGGGTGGGTTTTCAGACCATAAACTTTTCAACTAGAGCATTTAAATTTCAAATCTGATCATTTAGTGGCACCCAAAAAAAAAATTAATTGTAATTTGAAATATAAGATTGAGAGGAAACATGTTTGTGCACAAGATTCCTCACATGGTGGGTTCCTGATCTTGGCTCCAAGATGAAATAGAAGAGTGGGATTAGGCACTTTGCATGGAGGGGAAAAAAAGAGAGGGCAAGATACCCAGGGGCTGCTGTTGCTCCCTTGTCATGCCAGGTTACAGCGTGGTTGTATACCCACCCGTGTGGTTAGTGCATGGTGCAGGCACATCTATAATAAGATCATGAAGACAGACAAGAACTGCATTTTTACCATACCCGTGTTTTGGCTATTAAGTTGTTCAACATTTTAGCTCATGCTCAGAATGGTTTTATAAATTATGTCCCCCATGATAATAGAAAACAAAATCAACTTTTGAACTAAGCATAAAACACCTGGAGTAAAAGTTTCTCTTCTAAAAAAATATAAATGACACTCACCTCAAAGAGCAGATCCTAATAAATCCACCTGCATCAATTGGGTCATAATCACCCTGTACGTTCATGCTGGAAAGAAAAATTAAACAAGTTAATAAACCACATTAATCCTCTCTTGGTTAATATTTTATTGCTACATTCATTGTTTCAATGGCTGGAATTTTCTGGAAGAAGGTGGGTTGGGGACGGTAGGCCTCCGAGGAGGGCGGGCGGGAAACCCGGGAGGCCAGGTTTTCCGCCAGCCCTGCCGACTTTAATGGCAGGGCCAGATCTGCATTGGGCCTCGGTTTCACACCCGCAGCCAGCCAGATTGAGAGGCTGGCTGGCTGGCTGCGGGCAGGTAGGCCTGCAGCTGCGGAGAGGGAGGGAGGGTTCGGTCCGGGGGAAGGAATTGGGGGGATGGAAAAGAGAGAGGATCTGGGTCGGTCACCAGCATCATCATTGGGGTGGGAGGCCTGGCCGGGGGTGGGGGAGGCCTCATGGTGGGGATCGGAGGCCTCGTGGTGGGGTCTCCGATCCAGGGGGGTGGGTTAGGCAGGGACCCTGGATCCAGGAGGTAGGTATAAAGCCACTTACCTCCTGGACGCAGCAGTCCCTGCCTCGCTTTAACTGCCGGGTTTCACAAATTGTGTGAAACATGCAGTTAAATTCAAAATGGAGGTTAAAAAAGAGGCTTCCAGCCTCATTATAATATTTAGATTGACGTTCCACCCCCTGGGAGCTGGTTGGTCGCCCTCCCCAATCAAAACTGAAAGTGGGCGGGATCAGGTTGGGATTCCGATTTTTACAATTTAACTGCCCGCACGCTCCAAACCCACCCGTTTTTTCAGCTTAAAATTCCGGCCAATGAGTTATTCAAGTTGTCAAATAATACGTTCAAGTACTTCTGCTGAGGTCTGAATGTAACCACTACTATAATGCAATGTCTCACCAGATAGATAAAGTTTGATCACTGTACCAAATCCAATTGAGGTGGTGGAGCACGTTGGAGAACAAAAGTCCTATAACGTGGAACAGCTGGATAGAAGTTTGTATCTTTGATTTCCCCTATATGTCAAGCTCTGATCTTTGATGCGCCATTGAGATGGGGTGCCAAGCAACAGCAAAATCTTGCATTCATATAGTGCCTTTAACGTGGAAACATATCCCACGGCACCTCAGAGAGGCATAATCAGATAAAAATGGACACTAGCATTGAGGTTAGGGGAGTGACTATGGATGTTCTCTATGAATTTCCAGATGGCATTTGATAAGGTTCTGCACAAAAAAATTATTAGCAAAACTGAAAGAACACAGAATTGGAGGTAACCTTGTGACATGGGTTGATAAGGTAGGAGACAGAATAGGGGGTAAAGGGAATGTTCTCTCATTGGCAGGATGTGATAAGTGCTGTTTCCAGGATCTGCACTGAGGCCTCAGCTTGTCACCATAATGACTTGGATGAAGGAATAGAGAGTTGTGTATCCAAGTTTGCAGATGACGGTTAGGAGGCACAGTAAGTTGTGTAGATGGGAGCAGAAGGTTACAAAGGGACACAGACAGACTAAGTGAGTGGGCAAAACTATGGTAGATGCAATTCAATGTGGGGAAGTGTGAGGTCATCCATTTTGCATCAGAGAAAGACAAATCAGAATGTTTTCTTAATAGTAAGAGACTAGGAGCTGTGGAAAAGCAAAGGCATTTAGGTATCCAAGCACATATATCACTAAAAGCCAGTGCTTAGATACAAAATGTAATCAAAAAGGCTAATGGAATGTTGGGGCAGGGGGTTATAATACTAAAAAGTGAGAAAGTGATGCTTCAGTTATACAGAACCTTGGCTGGACCCCATCTGGAGTACTGCGTTCAGTTTTAGACACTAAACCTCAAGAAAGATATATTGGCCTTGGATGGGGTACTGCACAGATTCACCAAAATCTTACCAGGGCTTAAAGGGTTAAATTATGACGACAGGTTGCATAAACTTGGCTCGTATTCCCCTGAGTGTTGAAGGGTGCACTAATTGAGGTCTTTAAAATGATAGAGGGTTTCAATAGGGTAGACAGAGAAGCTAGTTCCTCTGGTGGGGGAATCCAGAACATGAGGGAATAATCTTAAAATTAGAGCTAAGCCATTTAGGAGTGAAATTAGGAGACATTTTTCATACTAAGGGTAGTAGGAATCTGGAACTCTGTCTCCCAAAAGGCTGTGGGCGCTGGATCAATTGAAACTTTCAACAAGACTGAGATCGATAGAGTTTGGTTAGGTGGGGGGGGGGGGGCGGTGGGAAAGAGGGGGGTAAATGGAGTTGAGGTACAGATCCGTCTTGATCTAACTGAATGGTGGAACAGACTCGAGGGGCTAAATGGCCTGCCCCTATGTTCTTAGGCAGCTGAAGCCACAGTTGCCAAGATTGAGGCAAAGGGAGGAGGTAATGCACAAGAAGGAACCGGGTGTTCATGGGAGTGGAGTGGGGATGGTTGTAGGGCTGGAGGAGTTAACAGAGATAGGGAGAAGTGAGGCCCTGAAGGAATTTAAACACGAGGATGAGAATTTTAAACTGGAGGCATTGGGGCATCAGGAGCCAATGTAAATCAGCGAGGACAGGGGTGATGGATGAGTCACATCCCATGAATGAATAAGTAAATAAATAAATAAATCCAATAATCTGATAGCGAATTCAGGAGAAACTTCTTTACCTGGAGAGTGGTTAAAATGTGGAACTTGCTACCACATGGAGTGGTTGAGGCAAATAGCATAGACACCTTTAAGGGGAAGCTAGATAAGTACATGAGGGAGAAAGGAATAGAAGGATATGCAGATTGGGTTAGATGAAATAGGGTGGAGCATAAACCAGTTGGGCCGAATGGTCTGTTCCTGCACTGTAAATTCTATGCAATTCTATGTAATGTTATGGAAGTGGAAGTAGGCAGTCTTTGTGATGTTAAGGATACAGGATTGGAAGCTCAGCTTAGGGTTGAATTGAATGGTAAGATTGTAAACAGTTTAAAACAATGAATGAGGAAAGGGTTGGAAGCTGCCAAATCTGGTGATGGATAGGTAAACTAGTTGTGTGCCAGATACGTTCAAGTCTGCACCCTTTGGACTTGTGGGAGCAAAGGTTTTACTAGGGACAAGGACATCAAAGGAGAGGAGAGAATGCTTCAGCAGATTGAGGGCTGCTGAAGTATTGTGACAAAGGGAGGGCCAAAGGCTAGGCAGTCGGAAACTTGAAAGTGCAGTTGTAAGTGATATGGGGGAGAGTTTTCTTCCCGGGGCAGATGCAGAAGGAAATTTAGTTGGAAGGAGGTAGAAGGATGTGGGTGGTGAGGGGTACAGGGAAATAGTTGGAGATGGCCTTGTGTGTGATCGAGACCATGGCAGTAGAATGTGGGAATATAATCCCTTGTGGCTAGCTATACAGTGAAATTTGCAGAAGTTTGGGGACATGTATGTAATAAGCTGCACCTTTTGTGGCAAAATGACTCTGAAAAAAGGGAAGAAGAATTACCCCCCTCTAAATTTTTTGTGAAAGAAATTGTCAAAACCATTAAGTACTTAGCTTATAGAGTTTGTGTACTTTATCATGATTTCAATTGTGTAATGATCAAAGGATATTATAGAGCTAATTATGATTATATAACTGACATCTTAGCAGCAATAAATGATAATTTCATTATTCACTCAGCAAGCATGCAGACCTCACTACACAATTGAATTAGAGTGGTTTGTGATGTATCTACTAGCACTACACACAATCCAAATGAGCAAACCCATGGATGATTTTTAAAAACTGCATTTTTAACTCCTCTTACCACGAATACCATATGAACAGATTGGTGATGAGGGCAACTCCCCAGGGCATCTATACCCCTATGGTAGCTACTGTTTGCTAAATAGTGTTTGTATCCAAGGTCTTGCTTACAGTAATACATCAATCTGTTCTACCCTTGCTAAATGTAGGGTCAACTGCTTCAACAGATAAATCAAGATCAATAAACGGTTCATGTATAATGCACATTGACAGCAACATGTCCATGAAACATGCATCACTTTAATTTTACTCCTCAGACTTTTATTATAGACTGTTAGAAGCTAAGTCTAAAAAGCCACAACATATTGACACAGCCTTTTCAATGGACTTTTGTTCAACAACATTGATTTTTTTTTATTCTTTGACACTCAGGGCTAATAAAATGAAATATCTCAGTTAAACCACTAGAGTTTTATTTTTAAAGGAAAAATTAAAAGCCGAGTTATTATTTTTTTGTTGCTCTATAGTATGCAGGCTGCACTTAACGCTTCCATACAGTGGGAACTTAACAATTAGAGAACATCCATCAAAAGCAGCTTTTGTTGGCGGTTGTAATCTGACAATGTCAAGGATGTACAGAATCTTCAAGGTAACATGGCCAATGAAATGTACTGAGAATCTGATTCTAACACGCAATGTAATAAAAACTAATCAGATCACATGGTTGGTATGACAGGACTGTGTCTCAAGCCATGGGTTCTGATTGCAGTGGTCTGGTTTTTAAGTTTTGTGACGAAACATTTACTTGGGTGTTTAACAAAATAAATAAAATGGAGGGTGAATCCGCCCAGGGTCACCCCCTAACGCACCTACAAGTGGCTGCTTGAGCGCCACTGGCATTGGCCTGGGTTAAATTTGCCTACTCACGCTGACAGCTGCAGACTTCTGCAATAAAAACATGTGGCTTAAGCCAAAGTCCTGTCATACCTACCATATGATCTGATTTGTTTTTATTTCAACGCATACTGCAGGGGAATATTAATGCTCTAGAATTAGGTTCTCAGTACATCGAACTAGGGAATAGTGTATTGCTGGGATCAGGATGGCGGTGGGGGGTGGGGGGAGGTGGAGAAAGGAAAGAAAAAATATATATAATTCTTTAATAAAAATAGAAAATGCTGGAAATACTCAGGTCAGGCAGCATCTGTGGAGAGAGAAACAGAGTTAATGTTTCAGGTCAATGACCTTTCGTCAGAACTGGAAAAAGTTAGAGATGTAAAAGGTTTTAAGCAAGGCAGGGAAAGGTGTGGGGGGGGCGGGGGGTTAGTGGGAGGGGAGGAAAGAACAGAAGGGAAGGTCTATGATAGGGTGAAAGGCAAGAGTGATTAAATGACAAAAGGGATGATGGTGCAAGGCAAAAGGGAGTGTTAATGGGACAAGAAAAGAAACAAAAGATGGGTCGAGAGGAGCTGAAAATGACAAAAGCAGGATCATTACTAGCAACTACTGTCCAAAAAAAATGGGAGCAGTGGTTATGATCTGAAATTGTTGAATTCAATGTTGAGTCCGGAAGGCTGTAAAGTTCTTGTTTTTTTTAAATAAACGTTGTTTAAAAATAGAATCTGTTACAAATTAAAGGCTGTGAAAACAAGGAGGCAACCTCCCCAGAACAAAACATGCATGGACAATTGCCTATAGTTACAGGTCATTTAATGCAAAAAATACTGAATCAATCTGGAACACAGGTGGAAGAGCAAATCATTAAATATATTTGCATTAGCTATGTTGATGGCCTAGTGGATAAAGGCACTGCCTAGTGAAACACTAGGGCTGGACTTTGTCAATGGGGAGTTTTTGGAGGCGGGACTCCCACTTGTCGGGTTTTAATCCCGCCTCCATCGACTTCTGGCCAACCCACGCTATTTTCCCTTGATTGACCTTGTTAAGTCCGCCCAGCGGGCTTAGCAGGCCAATTAAGGGAAAGCCGGTGATGGAGAACGTCAGTGTATGACGTTTCATCTGTCAAAAATTTTTGACAGATGAATTGTCATCGTTTGACACGAGTCCTTGTATTCAAAACTCATCAAACCTCTTTCCTGAGCAGAAATCAAATGGCTGTTGCATCGGAGAATGCAGCAGCCATCTGTCATCTCTGCCAGTGAGATGCGGGAGTCTCCGGTTCCCCAACTGTTGAAGCCTGCAGGAAGAAACAAAGGTAAGGAAACATTTTCTATCACTTTACACTCACCTCACATACTTACTTCTCCACACTTGGACCCATCACTCACCTCTACAGCGCACTTTTGGACCCCTCTGACCCCCGCAGACCCACTGCTCGCCTCGGTGATCCTGGCGGGGTTTCCCGACGTCGGGAAGCCCGCACTTGCAGGGGTAAAATGGGGATAATCCTCTTAACTGCCTGTTAACAGGCAGTTAAGTGGCTGTAATCCACTTCCAGCCTCGGGGAGGCGGCTCCCAGCGCGGGTCGGGTACCCGCCTCCTGGGAAGATGGCACAGTGGCGGGATGGGCACCTGCCCCCAGATTCTGCCATTTTCCCGGCAGTCCTGCCTCCCCAGGGCTGGCAAAATTCCCCCCTAAGCCACAGAGAGCAGGAGGCCTCAGGTGTGATTCCTGGTTTGTGCTGACCTCACCAAGGCAGCAGTTTGGGAGGGGGTGTTACAGTTGGCATCAGTGTCCCTGGGCTGGGTAATGAGAAAAATATAACTAAAATCAGTCAGGCTTCCTGCTCCTTTCTATCTAGAGATGCCTGCTAGAAATGAGTGTGTACAGACATTGGTAAGATTGGCTGTGATGTTCCCTCCACAATCGAGTAGCCTGGCAATGCTCACTGTCTAGCCTCATGTATGAAAAATGCGCAACTGGCCGAGGTACCAGTGGGTGGCAACATCCATAAACATACCACATTAGACATTGGCACCTTCAGGTGAGGAGGGAAGAAAACTGAAAAATAAAACTAATGTTTATCAGTCACAACTCACACCTGGGGCCCTCAAGTTATCCACTCTCCCTCATTCGTGGAATACATTTTCTCATTAATGGCTTACTGTTGTGCACCCTCTATTCAAAGCACAAAAATTGTCCCTGTCTTCTCTACAGGATCTGTCACCCTGCAGTGACTGAGGAGGGTCAAAAACCTAGTAGCAATGCTTCATTTTTCATAAATCACAGGACTGTGTCAGTTTACAGTGCACTGCTGCAAAAAAAACAGGTATTTTCATTTACAGGGGCAAGTTTTCCTTTGTGTACTATTTAGAGAAAAAAATTTAAATGCAAACATTACACTGCAATAGCAAACAGATGAAATCTGTCCCACAGTTATGCTATATTTTGTATTATTTTTAAAATGAACAAAAAAACGAGGCAAAGAGCATTATTTACAAATGCTTTTCAGGCTTTCCACGATGCAAAAAGTATAGCAGACAAGTGTTAACTCATGTTTTCACAGTGGGTGGCCCAACCATTACAACATAGGCAGGCTACCTGCCCTCTGGGTTTGGAGTGTTGGTCATGAGACAATCAGTAGACAAGACAAAACCATCAGTAGCACTATAATAACTGCAAAGGACTGCTTGTTCTGGGCTTTAACCACCATTAATACCCAAATGCTTAGCCAAAGTATCACTCCTTTTCTGATGTACTGCCTATTATAACAAAGGGCTTTTAAAAAAAAAATTAGTATAAGAGACAGTGATAACTGTGTCAGAGCTGAGAACATTATAACAAAGGTGGAATCTACATTGAAAAGGAAGCAGAAGATATTTTAATACCAACTATGTTACTTTCTCACTGCAAGGTTTTTAATGATATCATTAGGGGTTGAAACCATACTGGTGATACAAACACATTAATGTGTTCATTACTGTATGAAATTCCTTAATAATATCGCACAGCAGGACATCTCCGACAACAGAGAACCTTTTAACAAAGACATGGGCCCCGATTTTTAAGGGAGCATGGGTACTGTGGGCATGAGCCCCGAAACGGGCGGCACATCCGGGAACACGGCCTCATTTGATTAAAAGTTCCCGGAGTTCCGCCCGACACCTGCCTCTGGCTGCAATCTGTGGGAGCTTTCTGGCCATGATTGGGGGGAGGGGGTGCCAGGAGCAAGGGTGGCCCACGTCATCCTTGTGAAACACTAAGGAGCACTCCTGCTCCTCATGGCCCACAAGGAAACCTAAAATTAAATCTTCTGGCCCACGATCCGGCTCCTGACAGGTTTGGCCTGAAGGGGAAGCTGTCACTGCTTCCGCGCTCAGGCCTCCAACTAAAATTTCAGATCGGGTCCGGATAACATCATCGGACCTGATCTACATATTTGAAAAAGGATCACGCTGCCTTCCTGTGGGTGTCCTGCTCGCCTGCTCAAAAGAGCATGTTAAGATCTGAACACAGCGGGTGAGTGAGTGGCCTTGTTTTAACTGCCCCCTCCCCTCCTCGTCCGCCCGCCTGGTTTACGCCAAGCTGGGGAGATAAAACCGGGGTCATGGTGTTTGAGAAACAATGATATGACTGACCCTCATAAATCTCATCCGGTCAGTGTTACGACTAAGATCCTTATAATGAGACCACAATGTACCAATAGAAATAATATTGCTCACACCATTCTAACAATCGGTGCTCAGCAAAAACAATATTTTGATTTGCAAAGCTGCTGGACCTTGCTTCCCAAATTTTTTTTATATTACATCTTGTGCTATCTTGTGGGATATTCACTACATAGGCCTGGCTTCCCTGGGATTGTGCCATTAAGAGGATGCGGTGTAACACTGTACCAGAGTGTTATTTCAGAAACCGCTCCTCCTAGTTTGAGCTGCATCAAACAATGGAACACTAACACCGGAGTGGTGGGGCGCGCAGGCTTAGTTCTATATTCTGCTGAGCTCCTGTTGTATGGCTATAGAGAGGCACTAAACTGAATCCTGTCACCCTGCCCTTACAGGGATGAAAGTGGGAAAAATATTGTTTCACAATTCTTTCCTGTACTGTTCTCATGTGGCTCTTAGCAGCAGTTCAGAGCTGTACTGGCAGTGGCCTGGGAGAAGGTCATCTGCCTGCCTGTCTACCTCTCAGCTGCAGGTGATGTGTGCCTGGGGAGACCAAGAAAAGGGGGGAAATTAAGATAAAATACCTTAAATAATTCTTTAAAATCTCTTCTGTTTTAACTTTTTTTTAAAAGATTGACTGCTTTTCTTCATCTCCCTCCATATAGGTTTCAAAACACCACAGCAGTTACTGTCCACGTTGCAACTGATGAATTATTTGCGAGAATAAAAAAAACAAGCAATTTGGAAGAATTTACAATGGTGCTGGATGTCTCTCCAGAAATCCATGCTTTTATTTTTGTGCAGTCGAGTGGGCTGTATGCCGTATAATTACATTACTTTATACCTACTGTGACCAGTCACTTCCAGCCTCCTGTACTGCTTACTGCTATTCTTTTATTAGTATGATTCCATCATCATTCAAACATTTTAAAGGCACTGATGTAGAAATTGAAAGCGAAATCGCTTTGGAACTGACAGGGAATAAATGCTTCTGATTACTTTTACTTTATTCATTTAGCTCCTTCTGTGACTGTAAGCCATAAAGAAGGGATTATTAAGGGTTACTCTGCACACATTTTGGCTACAAAAGAGATAAATCAGCTGTGGTATTTATCTTACCCAATACCTTTTTTCTCAGGGATAAAAACGTTTCAATGTCTTTACAATCTCAAAACGTAGCTTTGACAATAAGAAAATAAACTGCATGTGTAACACAATACAATTTTAACTCTGCATGAGTAATTGTATTTACTTATTTAAAAACAAGGATAAAGGACACAGTTTGTTGCCTTTTGAGTGGACTGCAAGAAACTTTACACAGATTTGTATTGATCCACTGAATGGTACCATGGGTTATCGATCTGTATGTGTTATTGTGATTTTTTTGTAGCTGTAATTGGTGGATTAAAATCAATAAAGATTATAACACTGAAATATGTGCATCAGATGCAAGTAAACAGGAATTAGTATTTTTTGGGCAGTGAGACAGTCAATAACTAATCTCACTGTATAAACAGTAATGCATCGCCTCCCCATACTTGCCCACTTACAAAACATCAAGCTCAATACCGCAACAAACACAGCATTTTTCTGCCTTTAGTATCTAATATATACATTATACACAGCAAGTACATAGATAATGGATGAATGAGAGTGATTACAAGGAAATAATTTCATCAAGAGGGTCAGGGTGGCATCCTAAACCACAACAGCTTAAAACTCAGTTTATCAACTTCAACTGCACTACGAGAGATGTTATTTCTTTTAAAACTTAATCTTAAGTATATTATTTCCATGAATCTCTATTTCATTTATAGAAAACATACATAGTGAAGAATTTGGAGGTAACCAAAGGGAGCAAGAAGCTCCTCATTGTGCTAGTTTGCATTGATAACACACACTTACGAGTGCACCATAGAACGCAAACACCAGTTACACAATTTTTGATTTGCCTACTTGATGCAAGGAAATATCCTGCCTTGTACCAATGTTTTGATATGGTAAATATCTCAGTAAAAACCAACATTTAGTTTTTAGTATACTGTTCCTTCCAATCATATCAGAAGGATACTTCTTTAAATTTTCCAGCAAAATTCCCTTTTATTTCCTGTAATATTGTACTGTAATATTCTATAAGTTTATGTTTAGATTGTAGATAAAAAGCCACCAATTCTGGCAATTTAAAATATTAACACAAAATGCTGGGAATGCACTACAAGTCAGTCAGCATCTAAAAGAGAAAAAGATAGGTTCACATTTTGGGTGGGACCCTTCTTCTGGAGGCTGAGTGGCCCAGGGTGTTAGTGTCCTTTTGAGAGGGATTCAGATGTGGAACAAGCTCACACAGTAGGAACTCCTGTGAATTTATGGTGACATGAGTTTTAATTGATCTCCTTAGTGGAAGATATGAATCTTCTGATCCTGATTGCATTGTTCTCTTTAATTGTCTGGCTTCTTATTTTGGCATCATGTTCAAACTTGGAAGATTTTGCTCACTATACCCTGATCCAAGTCATTAATACTGACAGCTGAAATGGGTTGCCAGGAAGAGTGATTCAGGCCCAAACTCTGGATTTATTCAAGAAAAAGTTAGATGCTGTATTAGGAAGATGTTACAGTTGGTATTTTGGAATGATGAGACCAAACGGGATGAAGAGCCTTATTCATTCAAATCGATCTTGTGATAGGAGTTCACAGCACAAAATTTCCCATGCTAGTCAAACAAAATTGCAAATCAATCAGTAAAGACGGTGATGTTACATACCTGACAAGATCTTGGTTGTACAGGGAAGTAGGTGACTCCCGACCAAGAATGTAAACTTGCCCCTTAAAGACAGACACCTGAACTTTCCCTGCAACGTGCTCCTGTGATTTGTTGATGCAGTGACGGACAAATACACACTCAGGGCTGTCCCAAAATCCTATCATCAAATCACAAAAAAGGAAGAATTTTCAAACAAGTGATTAAGCATCGAACAGATGATCAGAAATGATTGCAAAGTAGTAATCTCATTGAGCAGGTTCAGAAAACATCATAAACCATGACTACAATAATCGTGCAGTTCATAAATGCCACCGGAATCCCAAAGATGTACATAACACTGACAAACCAAACACCAGTTAGCCTTGATGATGCCATTGTGTTTGGGCTGCACTGCGGGAAGATAGGAGAATGGGCATCTCCTGGTGGTGAAATATGAGGCTGTTAACCTGCATTCCGTACAATCCAGCAACCTACGGTTCCAAACATCTGACAGAAGATTACTCATGTGATTTGGTTATTGTTAAATTTTTGAAAGCGTCGTAGAGCTCAATTCTATGGTTTTTAAATACATTAGGGCCCATTTTCCTCCCCCAGTCCTCATGCCTCTGCAGTGGCCGGGCGCAGCACATGCAAAGCCCCTGGATTTATGGATGCAGGTCATTTTCATGGCCCCAACATGCCTCCGGCCTGCAGCAATAAGAATGGCCGCAGTCAAAAAAAAGTTTACGGTTTATTTTCTGTAAAGATAAATACTGATCCGTAGTTTGTTCAACCGTTGTACCCAAAACG
The DNA here is from genome assembly GCA_030390025.1 of Squalus acanthias. NCBI lineage: Eukaryota > Metazoa > Chordata > Chondrichthyes > Squaliformes > Squalidae > Squalus > Squalus acanthias. Next base: position 90,089,578 of record CM059438.1, read on the forward strand.
CAACTGGACATGTATAGCCCTATATAAAGATGATGCAATGTTGAAGCAATTATCACAATATATAGACAACACACAGTGATCAGAAATGGGAACAGAGTAGATAATGATTCTACTTTATTAAAGCTATAGGCTCTGCAAGTTTAATAGAGTCCTTTCACTTTCTCTATGGATGCTGCAACAGGCTCACCTCCATTCTCTTGCTTTCTTTTGTTCTAAAGAATTACCCAATACCCAGGTAGCCCATTAAGAAAATAACCCAGAAAAGTGAAAAGACAGAAGAGAAGGAGAAAGAGGAAAAACAGAGTAAGACAAATAAAGAATATTTTAGTCATTTTTATAATACACGGTCCATTCAATTTTCATTGCGCTGTTAGTCGAAGGCACAATTTCTTTACTTGCTAGTGTTGTTATGAAGTTGAGTAATGCAGAGCTCCAAGCATAAATACGCAAAGGTATGCGTGGAGTACTGCTCACTGGTCACCCACTGCCAATGTGCATCTCATCTTCCTATATAGTTACCTCTAATCATAACAAAAGAATCAGTGATAAAGCAACTACATCAGGGATAATGGGTCAATGTGACACAGGCTATCCCCTGGAGCCAAGCAATGAATACAGCTTGCTGCTTTAAAAAAAAGATTTTTCCAGAAATGGTACCTCTAGTATGCAGGTGTACAGTTTAACGCAACTGGAAATCTCACACTTGGGGCTTGCATAATATATTCAGGTTAGATCAAGTATTCATAACAAAAAAGAGTTTAGAGCTGACTTTGGAGCTCTAAGGGTATAGCCAACCTGACTAAAAGATAGAGAAAGAATTAAACAGGAAATAGAGTAGGGTAACTTTCAAAACCCAGGCTGCACAACCCATCAGGTACTGATCCAGCAGGTGGGTACAGCAGTACGCACTAGTACCACTGCCACGCCCCTCGGTGTCTACAATGTCAGCTGCTCAATAAAACTCACTCACTACTATGATGTACATTATACCATCTACATGGCTTACTATCAATGCAATTTGTCATGTGTTGTAATCAATATAAAATACAAACACCAAAAAATTCTCCAGCTGTTCTCGTCAACAAATACCATGTGTTTTTATTACTTCTTCTGTAATTGCACTTGATTAATAGACTGCAAAACTGCTCTAATTTACTAATAAACTGGAATCCATTCATCTAATTTGGACTAACGTTCTGTTAATTACTGTATAACTTGATATGATTGCTCGATTCAGTTATTTGAAAAACCTATCTGCAAAGTCTTTTTTTTTGTTATTTACAGATGTTTGTATTAATGATTCTTTTCTTTTCTTTTTTTTTGGGGGGGGGGGGGGGGTTAACATCTATTAGAAATGACACCACATGGCAATTTCACAAACCTACTGGGAATCACCAAAGTCATTACAAGAGAGGGCCTCTCAGGAAAGAAAGGGCTGAAAATGGCTTCTTTCAACTGAGTAAAGCCCTACCAACCCTGACAATGAAGTCACAAAGGGCAGTTCAAATTCATCCTGCAGGCCTTTGAGCCCTGAATGAACAGCTGAACCTATTTTCTTCTGGGCCTGGCGTGGCCTCCTGATAGCTTGTTGAACTGTCCCATGAGGGGCTCCTCAGACCTTCTACTAAATCTAACTGAATAGCTGAGACCTGACCCAGTATTTATCAGGATTGGAATCAAAGGTCCATATGTTTCATTTTGCAAACCTACACGTTTTTGTTGATGCTCACTGGTACCCTCTTTCCAAAATAACATCTCTAATCAGAGCCCAAAGGAGCTGACAGTCTCCAATTTCTCCTTTTTTCTGTCCCTCTTTCTCTCTCTGCACAAGAAGCTATCACTGGCACATCTGTCTGTTTGTCTGGCTCATGCACACCTTGCCAACATATTCTCCAGCACTCAACTCCCTCGAGACAGAGACAATGTAATTGCTTTTTAGCAACATCACAGAAACATCACACAAAGCCTATGATTATCCCGAGCCAAGACCTGTAACTGGCATCTGCTTTTTTTGATGCAATACTTCCCATTAAAACAATAAATGGGTTAAAAGCGTCCTGGGTATATTTTATTTAAAACTAAAATGGGTTTGTACCATGGAAAGGTTTCTGCTGATAATGATGGGTTAACCTATCTGCAAGTTTGAATAAACTGTATTTAAGATTCACTTCTGTTTTGCACTCAAGTTGAGGGAAGTTCGTGCTGGGAGTGGAACAATTTCCATTTTTCTCACCCATCAAGCATTCTCGGGTCAGTTATATGCAGAATAATTCCCTCTACTCTGCCCCAAGAATATAACTTACTTCTAATTCAGAACAACACAATTTACTTCACCAGTGTGACATATCCTTGTGGCTTCGGAGTAAGATTAACAAATTAGTGCCAGTGTAAGGACACAGACCCAGACCCAGGGAGGAATGAGCTGAGACTTCCATAACTCATTTCACTTAAGACCTTACAGCTTTCAAAACTAGAAGAGTTTATCATCATCAGTCTGGGCATTATTTAAGTCCTAACCCCAGAGGCAACATGACAATGGTTCCAGTCCATTGTGTCTTGCGTCAAGGGAATTCAGCGAAGGGAGGGCAACTGAAACTGACATTCTACCACTCTGGTGCTCTAAGCTATACCAATATGGTGCCCTTATTACACGTTTATCATTTCACATTGCTAAAAGCTGTCTGCCACAAACAAAATGTTCACAGAGTTTCAGTTGACCTTAACAAAAAAAATCACCCGCTAGGGTTTTCATACATCTTAAATCTTAGTTTTCTGTAGTTTTCACAGTGGCCCCAAGTATAACAATAGTTACACTAAACAACGGATCTCTGACGAAGTATTTTCAGAGGCGGAACATTAACCTGGAGTCCATTCCACACACCTGAAAACACCATTCCTGCCCAGTCTGCTGTTACTAATGAAGAAAAGCAATTAGGTGTTTAGTGTTTCTTAGATAATAAAGGTATGTGAGGGGCTGCAACTCAACTAACCTCTCATATCCTTCAATCACCCAATTAACCTTTAGAAATCATGGCATAACCTTTTCTCTTCTAGCAGCTTCTCCCTTTCCCAGAACACACAGTGAGCTCAGTACAGCTGAAACCCAGGTAAGTATAAAACTATTGGCACAGTGTCCCATGTGAAATTAATTTGGGACAGCCTCCACCCAGATCCTAGTGAGCTTGGTCCATAGCACAAAAGTCCCCAGAATTTGACACAAAATTTGAAATTTCATTCAGAGACCCTTCTGCTAAGGGAAAAATTCAATGATGCAGTAGGGGTGCAATTCTAAGGTTGGATTTATCAGAAAAGAGTAAAGGAAGTTTTACTTTACATCTGGCTTTGCTGACAATATCAAAATGGGCATATGTTCTATTCCCTAACAATAACAACTCTAAGAAGACAAAAAAAATCCTTTATTTTATTTTTCATATAAAAAGACTTAGACAAAATGATGGGAAGATTAAAAAAATACTATTTTTGAAGGCACAAAATGAGAAGAACACTGCAACTGAAAAACAACGAAAACCAAAGTCTGTACCAAAGGTGCTGTAACAAACTTTTAAGTAGTGAGGCTCATACACGAGAATGTTTAACTTGTGCGAGGAAAAACTGACTCTCCAAAGCAGGACAGTCCATTATCTACTGCCCAGGAGCAGGAAGGGTCACAAGATCACCCCCCTGACGTTATGATATCATGACATCACAAAACGTCTTAAAGGGAGGTCATTCTCTATGTGATTAGTCTTCCCCAACAAGAACGTGGCCCAGTGGCAGCTCACTGCAGTAGGACAATTACTTCACTGTGATTAAAAAGTGTGGGAGGTTGCTTATTTACAGGTGCACAGATTACATTCCTTTCATCTCCAGCTCTAAACAAGTTCTTTCTATCAGTGATCTCACCTTACTTTTCCAAGGCTTGTGCTATTTCTTTGTAACCAACATCCAAACATTAATAAAATAAATCCTATTAACTTCAAGCTCTTTAAAAGACAATAGGATTAAACACCTGGGCTGTACCCTAGAAGGAGGATTTACCAGTTTAAATCTGTTTAAAATATTCATTTCAACAACAGGGAGCATTGACAAAAGCAAATAATCCTTGGAGTAGGAGGAGAGTTGTAGCAATTAGAGAGATTCTTCATATAGAAACAGCTCTTCTGCCAGTTGTGGGGCTACTCTGAGCTATTTTAGGTCAATTTATTTCTATTTCTCTAAAATGTGATTCTTAAGGTGGTGAGAGAAAAATGGAAGCATCTTTCCACTACAATCCCAGATCACTTCTCACAGACTCTTCACAGGTTTTTGCACTGCCAAAGTCCAGAGCTGACACAGGGTGCTTTCTAACTGGAGTTAACAGTCACTCTTGTGCACCTTATAGCAAATGGCCTGGCCCTGGCCCAAGACCGTACAAAGTGGAGGAGAAGCATCCGGGAAGGCGTCGAACACCTCGAGTCTCTTCACCGGGAGCAAGCGGAAGCCAAGCGCAAACAGCGGAAGGAGCGCACGTCAACCCAAGCACCCCACCCACCCGCCCCTTCAACCACCGTCTGCCCCACCTGTGACAGAGACTGTAGGTCCCGCATTGGACTCATCAGTCACCTGAGAACTCATTTTTAATGTGGAAGCAAGTCATCTTCGGTTCCGAGGGACTGCCTAAGAAGAGGATAGCAAATGGATTCAGGGGCACTGACTGAGGCCTGTGAGCAGGTCAACTGCCTGTCCTCTTGGATGAAGATAGTTCATGGAGTGCAGAATGTTGAGAGAGAAGATGCTCCCCCAATGGTCTCAGTGACTAAAGGCCAACACATAGCAATAAGCTAAACAGAATCTCCCAAGTTGGATTCCTGGTGTGTGCCGAGTTAGCTGATGTGGAGCAGCAGTAGGTACTCTGCAATTGCTTCTTGCACTCCTGGGTGAGGGGAAAGTAAAAAAATAAAATTAGCTAGGGTACCTGCTCCTAATCACTATCCAGTACGCCTCATATTGAAAAATATGTACATCGCAACATCGGGCAAGGACCTGACTGGGCTCAGCTGTGATGCCCTTCATGGTTGAATAACCTGTTGACATTCACCATCTGGCTCACACATGAAGAACGGCCACTTGGGTGAGTTACCACAGAACTCATAGGAATATACCTTAGCATAAAACAGTAACTTTAGGAAAAATGGAGGAAGATTATAGGTGAAGGAAAGAAAAGGAGACAAAGTTCCTTAAATAGAAAAGGGTGAAATTTCTGTGCAAGTTAATTTTAAACATGAATATAAACTGGTGTACTCACATCTACCTTTTCACTAAAATTAGCAAAGTGATGAATTTCACCCAAAGTATCTCTATAATCAAAATCTACAACAGTTCGGCTCTATAAATGAAATTTGGGATTAAAATGATTCTAATATTTTATTTCCAAAAGCTCCTATACCGGTACTGGCTGCGCCAGTGATGGAGCTCCGCCATGCAGTCTGTACTTGTAGACAATGTATGCAAAATCTTAAACTCTAGCCTCAGTGTAGGAGAGCATGGATGTGTTAGCATCAGAGAAGTCTAACTATAATCTGACAGTATCACTGTTCAGTATTTTCTGCTAGGCAGACATGTCACTGAAGTGGAGCACCCTCCCACCCCCCAGGAAGAGAGAGTATCTTTCACATTTTGATTGCTAGTATAGGCTGGGTTTTTGTTTTATTTTGCTTTATTTCCACAAATGCTTCTCATAAACATTTCCTTTTTCACCAAAGAACCTATTCTCTTACAAATAACTTCCTTCAGCTATGGGGATGGGTTGGGTTGCTGCAGTCTTCAAAACCGCTAAAGGTGATTTACTAATGAAGTGCAGGAATTAGATGCACGCCAGTTGTGTTTGGTATTTAATCTTTCTTCCCTAGTGAAAACAGTCCCAAACAATGCTCTTACTAAGAACTGACAAACCTCATTCCCAACCGTGGCAGGCAATCATGAGCATAAGTGTGGGCACTACAGAGAAGCTGCCATATTTCTATTTTTGCCCCTTTCCTCCAAAGTGACTGCTGCTGAGATACAGTTCCACAGGTAACAGTAGCTATCTGCTCACTTGTATGCCCTCCTGTATGCTTCAGAGACATGGACCATGTACAGCAGGCACCTCAAAGCACTGGAGAGGTACCACCAACGCTGCCTCCGCAAGATCCTGCAAATCCATTGGCAGGATAGGTGAACCAACGTCAGTGTTCTCGCTCAGGCCAACATCCTCAGCATCGAAGCTTTGACCACGATCGATCAGCTCCGATGGACGGGCCACATCGTCCGCATGCCCGATACGAGACTCCCAAAACAAGCGCTCTACTCGGAGCTCCGACACGGCAAGAGAGCCCCAGGTGGGCAGAGGAAACGCTTCAAGGACACCCTCAAAGCCTCCTTGAAAAAGTGCAACATCCCCACTGACACATGGGAATCCCTGGCCCAAGACCGCACCGGGTCTCTTCACGGGAGCAAGCGGAAGCCAAGCGCAAACAGCGGAAGGAGTGCACGTCAACCCAAGCACTCCACCCACCCACCCACCCACCCCCTTCAACCACCATCTGCCCCACCTGTGACAGAGACTGTAGGTCCCGCATTGGACTCCTCAGTCACCGGAGAACTCATTTTTAGTGTGGAAGCAAGTCATCCTCGGTTCCGAGGGACTGCCTAAGAAGAAGATGATTTGCCCAAATGACCATTCTCCCATATATGTTCGTAGTCTCTGAATATGGCAGGCTATTGAGTGAAGGTGACAAATGTCTAACTTTCTCTACCTATCCCCTACATAGAGCGAGCGAGCGAGTGCATGTGTGCGTGTTTCTTTCGGTGAATTTTGTAGAATAAGTGAAAAGAAACCTTAAGCAAATACTAATAATTCTGTTTCCTCTGTTGCTCTGTATGGCATATGGGGCAGCCACAGTAATTTCCCCCCTGGATTTCCACTAGAGTCTCTCAGGTAAATTTAAGGAGAAGTATATTATTATAAATAGAACCAAGAGGGTTAAACAGTAAGAGGAGGATGTGACCTTCACATTGAGGGTCACTTTGCATTTTTGACAGCCAATGTGACTGGGTTATCTTAACAGCATTTCAACCTTTAAATTCGATGATTTTCCACCGTTTTCCTTGCTTACCATTGTACAGCTGTTCTGAAAACTTCAGTGACAGTTGCTGCTTGATTTTCCTCACTTCCTTGTCCATGGTGAAGGTCTCAATGTCCACATGAGCTTGATACAGAATTGTCCCACCTGGGGTCTCATAGATACCTAACCATTTACCGAGAGAAGAAAGAAAAAGAAAAACATCACAAAAAATTATTGTTGAGTGACAAAAATAATCACTTTTCTGACAGAAACAGGAGTTGGGCACCATTCAGTCCCAGCTTGCTCTAAAATGCATCTGTCATTATCTGCTCACTGGGACTCAGACAGTCCACTTCACACCTTGCAGTGAAAATTTCCAGATTCCTTGTTCTATCTGCACTCATTCTGACTAAATGACAGGGTTTAAGCACTGATCCCCCTCAATGTATGCCCAGTGGCCTCCCTGAAAGCCTGTAATTAAACAACTGCCAGTGAGCAGAGAGAAACTCAGCTGTGAAAATTAAGCTGTCACCAAGTCCTCAGTGCAGGATCTCCTCTTTATCCGTTCAAAGGGAAAGCACTTGGAAAAATCTGATTAGGTTTGTAAAATACGGCTCTGAGCTGCTTCCTAGGTTTTGCAGTCGGTAGTGGATAAAGAGATAAATTGTTAAAAGAAAAACAAAAGCAAGCAGATTTATCTCGTGGTATGGCGAGTTGTGACCATACAGTTTATTTAACCACCTTAAGTAATCCTCAAGTATGAGTAAATATTTTTCAGGTGTAAAAATGCACATTTTTTTCAGCAACACAGCTGCAATCAATCCCCATCTTTATAAATTTAACATGAAAATTAGTACACATTTCACAAATCAACTTGTTAACCTATGGAAGTTCCTTTTGGTATTTCTCAATATCTTCCAGTGTATTTCTACAAGAAATTTATATTCTGCATTACCACTGAAGCTTCTCATTTTCTTTTTGGGTCTTAAATTTTCCACTTTGGCAGGTTCTTTGTACATGCGTTAATAAATAAAGAATATTTTATATCCCAGTGCACCAGCATATGTGTGGTGTCAGAGTAAGTGGGATATGGTCTTTAGTCCTCGATTTCCCACAAGTTTTCAAAATCAGTCATGTTTCTAGGGAAGTTACAAGTAAAGGCCAGATGATGTTTTTCCCCCTCACCTGAAGTTGTTGGCTCCTTGTCGAGATACAGTTTGACTGCAACCAGCCATCCTCCAGTACCTCACCCAGTTGGCCAATCTTCATGTGTGAGCTTCATTTGTGAGTGATGACGGGCTATTCAACTGTGGGAAGCATCACAGTTCCTGTCCTCATCCAACATTCACACATGTGCACTACTCTGGCCCTGGTGGTGATGATCTAACAGCGCAGGATGGGATCAAAACTGGGATTTTCCTAATCTGTATGGCTCCGCTGTTCATTGAATAAACTTTGCTGATTCATTCAGAATTGGATAATTCAAATTTGTTTAGCACAAAAACAACTCTGAATCATCAGGAGTAAACTATGGTAACATACATGTGATGCCAAACATTTTTAGCTCAGATCACTGTCACCTTTGTTACTCTTTATCCCCCATCACACCAGAACAAGGAAAATAAAGCAATACATTATAATCAATGATTGTAATAAATGATAAATGTTTGGTAGTGAGTTTAAAACAAAAAATAAATATCTGGGCTTTTGCTCAAGTTCAAACATTCAATGTTCATTTTCAAGCTTGATATAAAAGCAAAAAGATACCCTGCCCATGATTCTATGGCTCTAGTTGGTAATATTCCGAGTCTGTGCTGATAACACTAATTGGAAATTCGGGCGCACACTGCGTACAATTATCCCAGTTGGAAAATCATTGGCAGCAAGCACCCCAACTTTGTGCTGCCAGTGGATGAGGCTCCTCATCTCAGTGCAGACTTGTAGAATTACCCCTGTGATCTCAATTTGGGTTCAGAGGATGATTATAAATTATCTGAGCTTTGTTTTCAGAATATAGAACATCTTGTGGTGAAGAGACCGTGGCTTGAAGTTGGATCATGCCCGAATCGGGGAGAGAAGCGGGTACAGCGCACGGTCACGTGCCTAATGAGGTCGGTGGCAGAACCATGGCAATTTGGTCTGCTGGCCTCATTAGTATAGTATAGTAGAGCTGTGGGTGCTAGTCGCAGCTCCGAAGGCAGCTCGGCGGTCACAGGGGGGGATAGCAAGATCACCTGGCCTAAGGCAAATCAGGGAGGAGAGAGACAATCAAGAGGATTAAAACTGCAGTCCACAAATTTAATATAGAGCCGGGAGGAGAATGAGTCCTTGGTTGCTTACGCTGCATGTAGACCAGGTAATCCTGAATGTGGTAGGCAAAATGCGGCAGGCCCGTCGCCTACCGCATTCAAAGCGAACCAGTTTCCAGTGCGAGTCCCAAAAACAGGCATTCGGCCCCTTGCTAGCATATTCAAGGGGCCTAATGCCCGTTTTAGGCGGCCGCCAGGGACGCCTCGAGAGCATCCGAACCAACATGGGGTTGGACCTGTTTCTGAAGATGTTTGGATGCAGGAGGTTGGCTCCCTAAATTGGACCATTTTGCACCAGTTTTCCATCAAGCAAACGGACACAATGAGGTCCAATTTCAGCCCCTACACCGCATAAACACTCCCAGGTGATGAGTATGGAAATAAAAATTTTAAAAAATGATTTTAAAAAGAAATTCTCAGCATTCCTGCAATATAAACAGGATACTTCCTTTGTACAATTGGCGAACCCTGACCCACTCATGACTTCACTCTTTTAATGTTTTAAATATCAAGTCCGTAAGTTATGTGAATAAGGTATCAAACTGGGATGGTATTTCCTAAGCTTATAATAATGAAGTCCAGCTGCATTTGAACACCTCAAATTCAGGTACACTGGTATTATGGACTATGTTGTTCAAAGTTAAAAGTTGTCATGGCATCGGTTTCAATTTTTTTTACAATATCTATCTCCAATATTCAGGAGGTAGGACATGATGCTTATGGTAAGCTATGCAACACAAAATGTAAAATCGAATCATATTCTACAAGGTACGGTATGAAACAATCAGTAAAAACTTTAATTTGGCAGAACAGTGGGACGTTATAAACTGTGATTCATTGTACAATGCAAATTGGATCCTGTCCTACTATTATTTACAATTGTAAGAGTTAGTGCATAACCACTGTGTCTTTTCAAGCAGGGACCTCTGGGGGATTGAAAGCTTCTGCATAATACAGGAAATGTTAGCTTAATAGAAAGGTAACACTTTCATGATAACTGTACGTTATTTATAACCAACATAGCAGAGACTCTAACATTTTCATGCCATTAAGTGGGAGGTGTACAAGGTGCTGCTCCATGGTTCTGAAGCGCAGGTCATCGAAGACTGACCTCCAACTCAACAAAAAAAAAAATCACCATTTATAAAAAAAATGGTGACTTGTAAAATGATTTGTAAAGTACTATTCCTATAATGATCACAGGCTTCAAATAAAATTTTAAAAATCCTACTTTAAAATGCATTTTTCTCCTTATGTTGCAGGACGATTTCATATATAGTGAAATCACAAACCAGCTAAATTTGTTTATGATTTCATGACACACAGCATAGAGAGAAAATCATCCCCACAGATTTTATGTCCCCTCCTCCACACCCCACATTCTCTGCTGAGAGCATATTCTGACAGCCTGCTCTCACAAGATAGATAGATATCTTTGTAATCTCTCTGAGACTGGTAATTTGGTGCCAATTTGTGCTGAATTATAGGTAGTTTTGTAACATGGACCAGTAAGTACTAGGAACTGTGCTGAGACAGCCCAAACTCATTTCATAAATGACCCTTACAGCCAGGTCAATGAGGAGACTTTCATCTTGTTGATCTGGGGTGGATTCAGATCAGATGACCACACACTAGGAGTGAAATTGGTATACGCCAGTAGCGCGAAATGGGCGGATAGTGAATCGGCAGCCCCTTTTCCACTGTGATGGATTTTCTATTTCATTTCCATCACACAATGAGTGATCAACATTTGGGATGGTCTTCTGAGTAGAGTAGTGGAAGTGAAAACCTTTGATTCATTCAAGCAAGAGTTAAGTGATACGAGGGAATGTAAACTTAAAAAAAAATATGGTTAGATGAGCTCAGATGGGTCGAATGGCCTCCACTCTGTTGGCTGCGATAGTCCAATTTCAAATGAGTTTGGACCAGTTCCTAGTGCTTACTGATTCACATTACAGAACTTTACACTACTAAAACACAAATTGGCACTAAATTGCTGGTCTCGCTGAAAGAAATTACAAAGATACTTGGTATGGGAAATAGAAGAGTCACATTGGTACAATGGGACTGGGACTTGAGATTGGAGCTGAAGCACATTTTTAGGAAAGAGTAGGAGCTTTACCCTGCATATCTGGCCATATTGTGCTATGGCTGACTAAGGAGTGCTTAACGCTGACACAGGGTGACCAAAACTGAAAATTCTTTCATTCATCATGAATGACGCCCATCTCCCCGATGACCACAACAACAAATTGAAAAAGATTACAACTTGGCCCATTTACTTTGATTGTAGAGGGGTTATGATCCAAAAGTACAAAATGCTTCCCTAATATCTGTGCTTTTTAACACTCAGCACTGTAAATAGTTAATTCACTGTAGGTATAACTTAAAGGCAGCCGCACATTTTAGGAATCAAATCACTTGTACAAGGTAATTTATTCTTGTGTGTTTCCTGTTTTTATTTAGCCTAAACTGCTAAATGAATTATTAAATGAGCTGGGGGAAAAGATTTCCAACAGGCTATTTTTACCTGGAATGCAAAGAATTATGATTCAGGCAGAACATTCTTTTGCATACTAGTAATGCTTTTTAAAATCAATTATATAAATGTGCGCTGAAAGCAAATATTGTGTAGAGTTAAGCACTGTGTCAGGGACAGGGGTTAATAATTCAGAGTACAGTATTATTCTTTTATTGCAATAGTGGAGATTTAAAAAAATCTTTTTATGCTAAGGATAGGGTGGTCTGGCAAGTGAGGAAAACCTGATGAAGATTACCAAGGCCACACAGAATCTGACAACAACAACTTGTATTTATTTAGCGCCTTTAATAAAGTAAAATGTCCCAAGACGCTTCACAGGAGTATTATAAGACAAAAAATTTGACACAACCACATAAGGAGAAATTAGGGCAGGTGACCAAGAGCTTGGTCAAAGAGGTAGGTTTTAAGGAGCATCTTAAAAGGAGGAAAGAGAGGTAGCGAGGCAGAGAGGTTTAGGCAGGGAATTCCAGAGCTTAGGGCCTAGGCAACAGAAGGCACGGCCACCAATGGTTGAACGATTATAATCAGGGATGATCATGAGGGCAAAATTAGAGGAGCGCAGATATCTCAGGGGGTTGTGGGGCTGGAGGAGATTACAGAGATAGGGAGGGGTGAGGCCATGGAGGGATTTGAAAACAAGGATGAGAATTTTGAAATCAAGGCGTTGCTTAACCGGGAGCCAATGTAGGTCAGTGAGCACGGGGCTGATGGGTGAACTGGGCTTGGTGCGAGTTAGGACACAGGCAGCCAAGTTTTGGATGACCTCCAGTTTACGTAGATAGGGCACAAATTAGCAAAGGGGTTGGATGAGTCAGGATAGAATGGAAGCAGAATGAAGACAGGCACTGGAAAATACCAGAGTTTGGTACCAACTGGAATTTGCTCTCTCTTTCCTTCAAAGTTTATTTTATTTATCCTTAATTCTTACTGGGTAAAATTCTGCCAACTGCAATGGGTTAGTAGCAATTATTTAAGCAGTTTTCAGCCATATTCATCACATCTGCCAGTCAACAGAGCATAAACAACAACTATTCTATTAAAATGTAGTTTTTTCGCCCATTGTACTAAGTGAATCTGACATTCAGTTTATTGGTGGATAAACAAAAGAAAAAAATTGAGATGGGTAAGTAAACTTTGGAAGCGAGTAATCTTCCTGCATTTCTGTCTAAAGAAATTGAATTCTAGTATTCCATCAGGAAACGGAGGATGACATGTGTAAAAATTAAGTAATTGCTTGTCAGAACCAAGTCAAATAATCTGTTCACTTCATGTTGATAGGCACTCAGCTTTATTGCAGACTTGATGCACTGCAGGTCCCTGATGTTCTCCTGCGAGCAAGGATGTAGCAAGAGACCAAAAGCTATTGGAGTAGTTGCTAGTTTCAAACAGTTCAGTTCTTCGCAGGGGGACAAAAACCCACAGGATTCATAACTCTGGTCAGGGGAACAGAAGGAATAGGTTCAGAGATGCAGCAATTAATCTGCCTCTGGTGCAGGATCTTCAACACTGCAGTGCAGGCATCTGCACTGTTCCATATGAAATTTAATGTATCTCTGAAAATTAAATATCAGTGCCTTGAATTTCCACAGGATTTTCCCAATCTTCAGCAAGATATGGTTCTTGGAGGAATATACATGATCTTAAGCAATGAGGCATGAACATGATAATATGCTAATAGCCAAGTCAAGTTTGTTCTTTTCACAGTATGAGTGGCTCAGATTTTTACCTTCTCAATCAAGGCTACATTTCTACTTATTAATATTTTTAAATCAAGTTAATAAGAAATATTGCACCTTATCACATCTCTCAGGCATGTCCCAAAGCACTTCACACAAAATAAATTACATTATGCAGTCACTGTTATGGAGGTAAATGTGGCTGCTAATGTGCACACATCAAGGTCCTACAAACAGCAGTGAGTTGAATGACCAATTAATCTGTTTTTGGTGGTGCTGGTTGAGGGAGGAATGTTGACGAAGACAGCAGGTGAATTCCCTGCTCTTCTTTGAATAGTACCATGGGTTCTTTAACGTCTTGAAACATCAGAACAGGCAGGAAGGCCCCAGTTCAACATCTTATCCAAAGGATGGCACCTCAAACTGCAGCAGTCCCTCAATACTGCACTGAAGTGTCAGCCTACATTATGTGCTCAAGTCCTGAAGGGTTGAACCCACAACCACCTGACTCAGTGGAGACAGTACTAGCAATTGAACCAGGCTGACAGTTAATAATTTATATAAGCAGCAGCTAGTTTTTTTTTAATATTAAGTGGAGCAGATAGTAAAGTTCCCAACTGAAATCGGAACAAAATCACACTTTCTAAGCACTTTCCTATTTTGGGCAGCCATGACACAAGACACACATGCATATTCAAAGTAAACTCTTAGTTTTATGCTTTACTAATTGAAAACAATTGAACTTTACATCAGCCATTGTACAACTCACAACTCAATCGGTTGACCTGTGCCAAATAATATTGCAATCCACATCTAACCCATTGCCGACCTGTCTCCAAGAAGCTCAACTTCCTCTTTCACGGCAAACTCTAAACTATCTGTAAAGCTCAAATCCATCTAAGACTCGAATAGTGCGCCGATGTATGAGGAGGGTCTGCTAGTACTTCTCTCACATTCCTAGATAAGATACAATAAAAAGATTGTCCTCTTACCTTTAGCCTCCAACCTCGTTCATTCATCCCCCTCAAGCTTTCTTATCCATCTCAATTTCTGGATGTGGTCAGTGCTTTTCTGCTATATTCAGTTTCTCCTAATCACTACTTTTCCATTACTCCGCCTTCTCTCCTACTCGTGTTGGTGTCCTGCAACATCGTCCTATATTCTGTTTCTCCTAATCACTACTTTTCCATTACCCCGCCTTCTCTCCTATTCTTGCTGGTGTCCTGCATTAGTGACTGTGGGACTTCACTTGGGTTTCTCGATATTAAGAAAAATCTGATTATTTTGATTTCTAATAGTAATACACTAAATACCAAAATGCCCCCATATTTTAAGATAAGGACTCATTAAGAAACTGAGCTGAAATGTCTGGAGTAATCAATGCAAAAGAAATGGAAAACCACATTTGTGCACATGCCTGTGTATCCTTCTTGGGAGGGAGGAAGCTGTGATTAAGGTGCGTCATTAGGGAGATGCAGAAGACACCCCTGGATTGCTACACTTGATCAGAGTGTGCTTAATACTGGCAGAGTACAAAATGGAAAGATATTCTATTTAATCTCACCACAGTAAGAATGTAAAAGGAAAAAAAGTTTCTATATAATAGATTTCTAAGGTTAATAATACCACCCATCAAAATAAATAATGAAAACTGTGCACTTTAAACTAAGTTTGTATTACTCTATAGTTGAACCTATTTACTTTCCCATTTATTGGAGAGTTCACATTTTTGATTTAATGAATGATCTGGGCATAGTCACAAGACGAATGTTATCAAAGTTGTTGATATACCAAATTAGGGGACATGCTTAACAGTGTGGAAGAATACAGGAGATTACAGATGGAAATTGGATAATGGAGTAGGCAGATAGATGTCGGATTCAATTCAATGCAAAAAAACAAAGTAGTACATTTTTTGAAAAAGGACAGTGAAAGGAAATATATCCTAAATGGTAAGATTCAGAATGGAATACAGAAACTAAAGCTACAAATAGCTTTAAAAGTGCAGGTAGAAAAATCTATAAGGGCAAATGGGGTTCTACATTTTATACAAAGGGGTAATGAATATAAAAGCATTGAAGTGATGCTGCATTTGTACAAAACATTGGTGAGACCACTGTTGGAAATTGTGTGCAGCTCTAGGCACCCCATTATAGGAAGGATATCAGAGCCATGGAAAGGGTACAGGGGAAATGCACTAGGAATTCTAATTGGGGCTTATTTCCACTGGAACAAAGAAAGTGAAGGGAGGGAAGAGGTTTTCAAATTTACAAATGATTTTGCAAGAGTAAATAGTGAAAGACTTGCTGCTGTTAGGCAAATTGATAATAAGGAGGCACAGACTAGAAGAACGAAGGGGGAAGCTAGAAGAAGTGGTTTCACACAGACTGTTATTAGAAAATGGAATGCTTTACCACAAGTGACTATTGAAGCAGAGACTAGAACATTATTTAAAAGGAACGTGAACAAGTATTTGAAAAGGAAGAATCTGAAAGGATGCAGGGAAGAGAAATGGAATTAGAGTAGATGGCTCCAATTTGAAGAGCACCGGCAGAGGCACAATGGCCTCCTTCTGTGCTGTAATTTCTATGACTTCCAAATTGAAGTGTTAAATCAAGTATAGCAGAATTAAGTTAAATATCGCAATAATGCTAAATGTTATGCTTTTACAATACTAGTTCCCAGTTAGCAGTAGGGGTCAGAATGTAGGAGCATTTTGCTTTGACAGGGGTTTGATACTAAAAGGTTGTGGATACAAATGTGACTAGTGAATATAGGGCTGCAAAGGTAAAGTGTTGGCAACTGCTTATCTGGCTCGTAGATGAAATGAAGTCTGACATTTCAAGGATCTTTTGCTCTCCTGTGTTTACAAGAACTCAGAACAATAGCGACAGCTCTTCAACCACAGGTACAAGACAGCAGAAGTTCCCTTGGCAACTGTCTATCCACTGTTAATAAAAAATATTTTATTTTTAGTTTACCTTTCTAGATCATATACCACTGCTTCAAATTCTAAACAAATTAGTGTTTAAGTATTTAGAAAATGAAAGTAAAGGAGTACTCTGGGATAGGCTCAAATACGTTTGTAAGCCTTTCATTATACACTACAGTGGCACAATGCAAATTTAAAGTTACTTTTCTTATGGTATTTTAGTTTTTAAATAATCAAATTGTCTTCCAGGGCATGGGGACAGTAGGAATCATTACCTAGTATTTGTTTGGTGCGGATGATGTGATAGTACCAAGCGCGGAATTCAACACTCATTGTTGCAGTAACCTTATATTGGAAGGATCCCACCGTCTCAACAGACATAGTCCTCTCAGACTTTTTGCTTCATGAAAATGCAAAATGGAATGTTCACTAATACATCATGCTACTGCCTAAATGAAATTTCACAAGGAGACCAGTGTAAAAGAAAGAAAGAAATTACATCTTCATAGAGATTTTCCCGTCCTTAGACTGTCCCTAAGCACTCGACAGCCAACAAAGTACTTTTTGAAATGTAGGCCGCGATTTTGCTAACCTCGGCGGGTCCGTGGCGGGCGATGTTGGTGGCGGGTCCCGACCCGCTGCTGGCTCCATCCAGGCCTCTGAAATGAATTTCACTTGATTGGGCTTGTTAAGCCCGCCCAGTGCGCTTCCCGGCCAATTAGAGGAAGCGGGTCTGGTGACGTTATTTGATGACGCATCATCAGCCGGTTTCCTTAAAGGGACCATGGCCAACTTTATTTTGACATCGGTGCTGTCAGTGTTCTATGGCATTGAGGTGCTGCAAACACTGACAATGACTGCATAGAGGTGCAGGGCTGCACCCAGGCTCTCCCTTAACTCCCTCCATATGCTTATGGAGGAAGTCACAGCACGCAGGGAGGTCCTCTTCCCTTCCCATGGGCGGAAGAGACCTCCCCAGGAGATCAACACAGCCTGGTTGCACATTGCAGAGGAGGGCACAAGCAGGGATGTGGTCAGGAGGACCTGGGTGCAGTGCCGCAAACGTTTCAATGATCTCAGTAGATCACGAAACGTTAGTACAAAGCCACACTCAACCTCATCCTGCTGTGCCTCTCATCACATCCCCATCACTCTGCCTTCCCTACTTACTCCTGCACATCCTTACTCACACCAACTTAACTTGCACCTCCACCCATCCCTCTCGATCTACATTATCACATCCCCATCTCACGAGCCACCCCTCACACTCACCCTCATCCGACTGCAAGCATACCAACTAACAATACACAAGGGTAAACACTTGGGTGTTTTATGCAATGTTCATGGGAAGTTTCTGTTTATGTGGTGTCAAACATTGAAACCTTTATTTTCAACACTTTGCATTCTTGGACAGATTTGTGTGCACCTTTGGAAGTGGCTTAGTGAGTTGCAGTGAATGGTGAGACATAACGGTACCCCCCACAATGGTGATGAGTGTGAAAGGAATGGCTTGGGCATTGTAGGGATGCTTTATGGTGTTAGTGTGGGGTGGTGCCAACCTGGTGCATCATGTGGCAACCAGGGTGTACAGCGTCAAGTGAAGTAAATCTGGCCATGGTGAGGCCATCCCTGGCCTCCCGGGCAGCAATGTGGTCGGGTGCTGATGCCTTCTGTCCTGTGCAGCATCAGGTGATTGCGGAGAAGGTTGGTGGTGTTGTTGTTGGTGCTGCTGGTGTGCCTGGTGCTGCTGGTGTTGGGGCTGATCGTAGTGGGATTCTGAGGACCAAGGTGAGAGAGTATAAAGGGCACCCATGCTGATGGAATAGATGGCAGGTGACGTAGAGATGACAGAAGCGATGTCAATGGTGAGAGAGGTCAGACTGGATGGAGACTTGTGTAAAGACTTGCAGCATGGTGAATCTGTTGTGGAAATGCAGTGAGGAAGAGTTTGTGGCTGAGGGAAGATATCTCTGTAAGCTGGGAGCTTTTACTGTACTTTTGAAGCTGTCAACTCAACAGCTGATTCAATGACCACTGACCTCCTGCCTCAGCTTGACAGACGTGGACCCCATGGGCAAGCTGTCAAATGCAGAAGGTGAGCTGAAATTCAGTCTTAAGTGGCTCTAAACAAGCCAATAATTAGCTGAATTGGGTCACCCGCTGTGAACACGGTGCTGCGTGTCGGGTCTGCTCAGCGCAGACAGACCCGACATCAGGGAAAGGAGTGTGGCGGTGGGTTCACAGCAGGGTCCCGACCCACTAGGGAAAAAGATCACTTTCCCATCCAACCAGCCACCGATCGCGCCCGCTGACCCCCCAAAAAATCCAGCCCGTAGTCACTGCTGTAATGTAGGAAATGCTGCCGCCAATTTGCGCACAGGAAGTCCCACGAACAGCAATAAGATAAATGACCAGATAATCTGTTTTGATGATGTTGGGTCAGGGATAACTGTTGGCTGGTCTCCTGGCCCATAATATAAAAAGCTCTTTAAAAAACAAGCTTCGCTAGCTGCTGCTAGTCAACTAGTTAAAGAACTGTCATTAAACCTACACCTTTATTTTTGTTATTACTGGGGCAAACTTACTCAGATCTAACAGAGCTTGCCAGTGCAAAGGAACTGAATTTGCATCAATAGATAACCAGGATGCTTTCAAGATTCTGCCATTTCATTAATGTATGTTCAGTCGGTTGTTTCACACCACTGAGGCTCAGGAATTCCAACAAGTTAATTTCTGCAATGGCTGCTTTTATATTTGTGTCATTTTAATTCGGATTTGGGTAGTTCCTGGCATTTACAATACTAAGTTTGGCGCTCTTATCCTGACAGCAGACCTATAAGGTGCTTTAATATTGTTCATTTAATTCAAGTTCCAGAATTCAAATGTCAGTGACCCACCTCCTGGCATTTAGGCTATTAATGCAATGTTCTATTGCTCGATGGCACAGGCTTCTGGAATCTAAATTAAAAGGACATAAAGCACCTGTAGAATCACAAAAAATGAGTCTACCACCAGGATAAGGGTGCCAGATTTAGCAGCGTAAACACCAGGAGTCAGTTCATGGTTGCCACTCTCCTGAACTCTAAATTGTAGTAAGCGATTGGTTGTTAACTTAGTTTAGGAAGTTATGAGGACAGGTTAAGGCGGAATAAAAGTTCAAGTTCTTTCTTTAAAATGGCACCAATATAAAAGCAGCCTTACAGTAAGGCTCATCAGAGGTGTCAGCGGCTTAAGCCCACTAAACTCCATTTAATCCAGCGGATGCTGGAAATCTGAAATAAAAACAGTTCTGACGAAAGGTCATCGACCTGAAACGTTAACTCTGTTTCTCTCTCCACAGATGCTGCCTGAGTATTTCCAGTATTTTCTGTTTTTATTACAACTGTGAATGTGAAGTTGCTAGTTACTCTGGTGCTGTGGAATCTTGAAAGGCAAACTGGGTACGTTCCACAGCACTGAGGGATTTAAGCAGCTCTGTAATATAAGGAGGCACAAGACAGATAATGTTGTGCAGTATAGCCAACCTCACTGCCTCGTAAATCAGGAGACAAACTCTTAAAAATCATGAGATTTGGTACAGAAATCACGAGTGCTATTTTCCCCCAAACATAAACCTATATAGTTCGACAGTTGGTTTATAATCCTCATTAGTGGCTTTATTTAATCTCTAACAGGTCACAGCTCTTTACAAAAACTATTACTGCATCTGAAAATGCTTTACAAAAAACCTTTTTAAAATCCTATCCGTTATCACCACCCTTCACCTGGTGCCCAACACAACCACCACGCAATGCAGTCTCTGCAGCTGCCAACCAAAGGTAATTTTTTGGGAAAAAAATCAAAAACACCTTCCCAAGGTGACAGGATTCGCGATCACCACCGCACCCCCCCTGCCCGCTCTAGGCTGCTCCAAGCCCCCTTCTGGGACTTGCCCAGAGGGTTCATGCTGGCATCGATGTCTTCGTTCTTGCAAGCTGCCCATGGAGACACAACCAGTAAGTATGCAGATGTGGCCCGAGGACCCCCCACCCCAATTCTTGCATCCAGGTCCACTCACATCAAAAGCCAGGCAGGTCCTCTCTCACCAACAGTCTCTGAGACTAGGCAGTCCAGAGGCGACTTTCAGACTGAAAACACTAATTAGTTCATGGTTCCCACATGCTCCAACTCAATTGCCCAATTAAGTGAAAATTGCATCAGGCATCCACATTAATCTGGAGTCGGGGGGGAAACACGAAATGCGGATTACATGACCCCAACCCGACCCCAAGACAAAATCCAGCCCTATGAGTATTTTTCCTGTATAAAAATTAGTTATATAATAATGTATTGTTATTTTTGTTTTACTTACTTAATGTAAGAGCACGAAGGTGCCTGGGTTCGATCCCTGCCCAATGCCGATTTACCAGATCTGAGTTAGGTGGCAGTAGCGATGCTGCTCGAAGGTCTTGAAGCCCCTGTTTCCTCTTATCTCAATACTGGGTTACAACCTTGCTGCAGGCTCAGAGACTGGCAAGTCTCTTTCATTCCGCCCCCCTTCCCCCTGTCCAAGGCCACATGGCGTGTGCACTCTCCATTGATGGCGCGCTCGCTAAATTGATACATTATTAAAGTATCCACTGCGCAGCTACAGCTTCAAATAGTTAATGCCAAAAATGGCATTGATGTGTCCCTCCACACACCTTTACCCTCTCCCCCCACCTTGTCCACCCCACCCTTATCCCCCTCCTCCCCACGAGGCTGCATGAACAAACCACTGGGAGGGAGCAAATGAACATCATTTACCGGAATCCTTTCCGGAGTAGACATAAGAACATAAAAACATAAGAAATAGGAGCAGGAGTAGGCCATTCGGTCCTTCGAGCCTGCTCCGCCATTCAATGAGATCATGGCTGATCTTCTGCCTCAACTCCATTCACCGGCCCTATCGCCATATCCTTTGATGCCCTTACTAGTCAGAAATCTATCGACTTCTGTTTTGAATATACCCAATGACTGAGCCTCCACAGCCCTCTGGGGTAGAGAATTCCAAAGATTCACCACTCTCTGTGTGAAGAAATTTCTTCTCATCTCAGTCCTGAATGGCCTACCCTTTATCCTGAGGCTGTGGCCCCTGGTTCTAGACTCCCCAGCCAAGGGAAACATTCTCCCAGAACCCACCCCATCAAGCCCTGTAATCATTTTGTATGCTTCAATAAGATCCCCTCTCATTCTTCTGAATTCAAGAGAATACAGGCCTAGTTTACTCAATCTCTTCTCATACGACAGTCCCGCCATCCCAGGAATCAATCTCGTGAACCTTTGTTGCACTCCCTCTATGGCAAGTATATCCTTACTTAGGTAGGAGGCCAAAATTGTACACAGTATTCCAGGTGTGGTCTCACCAAGGCCTTATATAATTGGAGTAAGACTTCTTTACTCCTGTACTCAAATCCTCTTGTAATGAAGGCCAGCATACCATTTGCCATTCCTAATGGCTTGCTGCACCTGCACATTCACTTTCAGTGACTCATGTACAAGGACACCCAGGTCCCTTTGAGCATCTGCATTCCCCAATCTTTCACCATTTAGGAAATACTCTGCCTTTCTGTTTTTTCTACCAAAGTGGATAACTTCACATTTATGAACATTATATTCTATCTGCCATGTTCTTGCCCACTCACTGAGCCTGTCGAGATTCCCTTGAAGCCTCTTCACAACTGACACTGCCACCTAGCTTTGTATCATCAGCAAATTTGGAAATGTTACATTTAGTCCCCTCATCCAAATCATTGATATAGATTGTGAATAGCTGGGGCCCAAGCACCGATCCTTACGGTACCCCACTAGTCACAGCCTGCCATCCTGAAAAAGACCCGTTTATCCCTACTCTTTGTTTTCTGTCCGTTAACCAATTCTCAATCCATGCTAGTATATTACCCCCAATTCCATGTGCCCTAACTTTGTTCACCAACCTCTTGTGTAGGACCTTATCGAAGGCCTTCTGAAAATCCAAATACACCACATCGACCGGTTCCCCTTGGTCTACTCCACTAGTTACATCCAGTTCAAACTGTCACAGGACGGAGTGAGGAGACTCAGATCAAACTGTCACAGGACGGAGTGAGGAGACTCAGATCAAACTGTCAGAACGGAGTGAAGAGACTCAGATCAAACTGTCACAGGACGGAGAGTGAAGAGACTCAGATCAAACTGTCACAGGACGGAGAGTGAAGAGACTCAGATCAAACTGTCACAGGACGGAGTGAGGAGACTCAGATCAAACTGTCACAGGACGGAGTGAGGAGACTCAGATCAAACTGTCACAGGACGGAGTGAGGAGACTCAGATCAAACTGTCACAGGACGGAGAGTGAAGAGACTCAGATCAAACTGTCACAGGACGGAGTGAGGAGACTCAGATCAAACTGTCACAGGGCGGAGTGAGGAGACTCAGATCAAACTGTCACAGGACGGAGTGAGGAGACTCAGATCAAACTGTCACAGGACGGAGAGTGAAGAGACTCAGATCAAACTGTCACAGGGCGGAGTGAGGAGACTCAGATCAAACTGTCACAGGATGGAGTGAGGAGACTCAGATCAAACTGTCACAGGACGGAGAGTGAAGAGACTCAGATCAAACTGTCACAGGACGGAGTGAGGAGACTCAGATCAAACTGTCAGGACGGAGTGAAGAGACTCAGATCAAACTGTCACAGAAGTTTATTGTTTTAATTTAAATTAATTAAAGGGTAAATAATATTAATGAATTTAATTAATTACATAGAATGGGAGAGCAGGTGATGTGTTACTGCTGCAATATGTGGGAGCTGGTGGACACCATTGATGTTCACGGTGATCACATTTGCAGTAAGTGTTGGCTGCTCGAGGAACTCCGGCTCCGTGTTGATGAGCTGGAGTCCGAGCTTCAAACACTGCGACACATCAGGGAGGGGGAGAGTTACCTGGACTCTGTGTTCCAGGAGGTAGTCACACCAATTAGATTAACTAATTCAGATGTAGCCCGTGATCAGGGACAGGAGGGTGTGACTACGAGTGAGGCAGGTACGGGGATCCAGGAGGTAGTGTTGGAGGAGCCGCAGCCCTTGCTCTTGTCCAACAGGTTCGAGGCTCTTACTCCCTGTGAGGACGGGAGCAGGGACTGCAGGGAGGATGAGCAACCTGGCCACAGCACTGTGGTACAGGGAGCCATTCAAGTGGGGGGAGTAAAAAGAAATGTTGTAGTGGTAGGGGATAGTATCATTAAGGGGATAGATAGGGTTCTTTGCAGCCGAGAGCAAGAGTCCCGAAGGCTGTGTTGCCTGCCCGGTGCCAGGGTTAAGGACATCTCCTCTGGGCTGGAGAGAAACTTGGAGTGGGAGGGGGAAGATCCAGTTGTCGTGGTCCATGTTGGTACCAATGACATAGATAGGACAAGGAATGAGGTTCTGCTGAGGGAGTATGAGCAGCTAGGGGCCAAATTAAAAAACAGAACCTCTAGGGTAGTAATCTCTGGATTACTACCTGAGCCACGAGCAAATTTGGCTAGAGTAAATAAAATCAGAGAGTTAAATGCGTGGCTCAAAGACTGGTGTGGGAGAAATGGGTTTTGCTTCCTGGGACACTGGCACCAGTACTGGGACAGGAGAGAGCTGTTCCGTTGGGACGGACTTCACTTGGCCAGTGCTGGGACTAGAGTCCTGGCGAATCGAATAACTAGGGCTGTAGAGAGGGCTTTAAACTAATTAGTGGGGGGGAGGTTTCAAGAGAGCAAAAAATAAAAATGTCAGCGGAGAAGGCAATAGAGCAAAGTAGCAGTGGGGTAATTAAAAACCAGAGCGTGTCAGGAAGGGACAGAATATATAAAGATAAAGGTAAAGTAGTAAAGGGGGTAAAAGCAGGAATAAATTGTCACAAAACATATTTAAAAGTTCTTTATCTGAATGCACGCAGCATTCGTAACAAAATAGACGAGTTGACGGTACAAATAACTACGTATGGGTATGATCTTGTGGCCATTACAGAAACATGGCTGCAGGGTGACAACGACTGGGAATTAAATATGCCAGGGTATTTAACAATCAGGAAGGACAGGCAGGAAGGAAGAGGAGGTGGGGTAGCTATGTTCATAAAGGAAGGAATCACTGTATTACAGAGAAATGATATTGGGTCAAAGGATCAGGATAATGAAACAGTTTGGGTGGAGATAAGGAATAATAAGGGGAAAAAAACACTAGTGGGAGTAGTATATAGGCCTCCTAATAGTTGCAACTCTGCTGGAAGAAGAAGTATTAATCAGGAAATAGTTGGGGCATGTAATAAGGGAACAGCTATAATTATGGGGGATTTTAACTATCATATTAACTGGACAAATCAAATTGGGCAGGGCAGCCTTGAGGAAGAGTTTATTGAGTGTATTAGGGATGGATTTCTTGAACAGTATGTAACTGATCCTACAAGGGGGCAAGCAACCTTGGACCTGGTCCTGTGTAATGAGTCAGGATTAATTAATAATGTCCTAGTTAAGGATCCCCTTGGAATGAGTGACCATAACATGGTTGAATTCCATATCCAATTAGAGGGTGAGAAGGTTGGTTCTCAGACAAGCGTACTGAGCTTGAATAAAGGAGACTATGATGGTATGAGAGCGGAATTGATTAAAGTGGACTGGGAAAATAGATTAAAGGGTAAGACGGTACATGAGCAGTGGTGTTCATTTAAGGAGTTATTTTACAACTTTCAAAAAATATATATTCCACTGAGGAAAAAAGGGTGTAAAAGAAATGACAGCCATCCGTGGCTAAGTAAAGAAATTAAGGATAGTATCCAACTAAAAACAAGGACATATAAGGTAGCCAAACTTAGTGGGAGGATAGAAGATTGGGAAGTCTTCAAAAGACAGCAAAAAGTAACTAAAGGATTGATTAAGAAAGGGAAGATAGATTATGAAAATAAATTAGCAAAAAATATAAAAACAGATAGCAAGAGTTTCTATAGTTATATAAAAAGAAAAAGGGTGGCTAAGGCAAACGTAGGTCCCTTAGAGGATGAGACTGGGAAATTAATGGTGGGAAACATGGAGATGGCAAAAATGCTGAACAAATATTTTGTTTCAGTCTTTACGGTAGAGGACACTAAGAATATCCCAACACTGGACAAACAGGGGGCTCTAGGGGGGGAGGAGCTAAATACGATTAAAATCACTAAGGAATTGGTACTCAGTAAAATAATGGGACTCAAGGCGGATAAATCCCCTGGACCTGATGGCTTACATCCTAGGGTCTTGAGGGAAGTGGCAGTAGGGATTGTGGATGCTTTGGTAATAATTTTCCAAAATTCCCTGGACTCAGCAAAGGTCCCGGCAGATTGGAAAACTGCTAATGTAACACCCTTATTTAAAAAGGGTAGTAGGCAGAAGGCTGGAAATTATAGACCAGTTAGTCTAACATCTGTGGTGGGTAAAATTTTGGAGTCTATTATTAAGGAGACAGTAACGGAACATTTAGATAAACATAATTTAATAGGACAAAGTCAGCATGGCTTTATGAAGGGGAAGTCATGTCTGACAAATTTGCTTGAGTTCTTTGAGGACATAACGTACAGGGTGGATAAAGGGGAACCAATGGACGTAGTGTATTTAGACTTCCAGAAGGCATTCGACAAGGTGCCACATAAAAGATTATTGCTCAAGATAAAAAATCACTGGATTGGGGGGAATATTCTGGCATGGGTGGAGGATTGGTTATCTAACAGGAAGCAGAGAGTTGGGATAAATGGTTCATTCTCGGACTGGCAACCAGTAGCCAGTGGTGTTCCGCAGGGGTCGGTGCTGGGTCCCCAACTCTTTACAATCTATATTAACGATTTGGAGGAGGGGACCGAGTGTAACATATCAAAGTTTGCAGATGATACAAAGATGGGAGGGAAAGTAGAAAGTGAGGAGGACATAAAAAACCTACAAGGGGATATAGACAAGCTGGGTGAGTGGGCGGAGATTTGGCAGATGCAATACAATATTGGAAAATGTGAGGTTATGCACTTTGGCAGGAAAAATCAGAGAGCAAGTTATTATCTTAATGGCGAGAAACTGGAAAGTACTGCAGTATAAAGGGATCTGGGGGTCCTAGTGCAAGAAAATCAAAAAGTTAGTATGCAGGTGCAGCAGGTGATCAAGAAGGCCAACGGAATGTTGGCTTTTATTGCTAGGGGGATAGATTATAAAAACAGGGAGGTATTGCTGCAGTTATATAAGGTATTGGTGAGACCGCATCTGGAATACTGCTTACAGTTTTGGTGTCCATACTTAAGAAAAGACATACTTGCTCTTGAGGCAGTACAAAGAAGGTTCACTCGGTTAATCCCCGGGATGAGGGGGTGGACATATGAGGAGAGGTTGAGTAGATTGGGACTCTACTCATTGGAGTTCAGAAGAGTGAGAGGCGATCTTATTGAAACATATAAGATTGTGAAGGGGCTTGATCGGGTGGATGCGGTAAGGATGTTCCCAAGGATGGGTGAAACTAGAACTAGGGGGCATAATCTTAGAATAAGGGGCTGCTCTTTCAAAACTGAGATGAGGAGAAACTTCTTCACTCAGAGGGTAGTAGGTCTGTGGAATTTGCTGCCCCAGGAAGCTGTGGAAGCTACATCATTAAATAAATTTAAAACAGAAATAGACAGTTTCCTAGAAGTAAAGGGAATTAGGGGTTACGGGGAGCGGGCAGGAAATTGGACATGAGGCTGAGTTCGGATCGGTCGAGGCCCTGTGGGTGGCGTAGCGGGCCCAGGGGCTGAGTGGCCGGGTCCTGCTCCTACTTTTTGTGTTCTTTAGATTTGAGGTGAGGATCAGATCAGCCATGATCTTATTGAATGGCGGAGCAGGCTCGAAGGGCCGATTGGCCTACTCCTGCTCCTATTTCTTATGTTCTTATGTTCTTATCCTCAAAGAACTCCAATAGGTTTGTTAAACAGGATTTCCCTTTCATAAATCCATGTTGACTCTGCCCAATCTTACTACAGGAAACTCTTTTTTATCCGGCACCGACGGGACCGACGTGGTGCCGGTTGATGAAAAAGTCCGGATTACAGAGAGGTATACTTACCAAGGTACGAGAGCCCCGTACACGGCCACAGGTGCAGGAGCCCCGGTTACACGGCACTTGTGCAGGAGTCCCAGTTACACGGCCACAGATCCAGGAGTCCCTGTTGCACGGCCACAGGTGCAGGAACCCCGGTTACACGGCCACAGATCCAGGAACCCCGGTTACACGACCACTAATATATAGTAAAACTTACCTGAACCTACTCCTGAATTTTGCCGGTTAAGAGAGATTTCCGGATATTTAGGTGCCAGTTAAAAGAGAGTTTCCTGTATTAGTTTCTAAGTGCCCAGTTATTGCATCTTTTATAATAGATTCCAGCATTTTCCCAACTACTGATGTGAGGCTAACAGGTTTGTAGTTCCCCATTTTCTCTCTCCCTCCTTTCTTAAATAGCGGGGTTACATTTGCTATCCTCCAATCTGCAAGAACCGTTCCAGAATCTGTAGAATTTTGTTGCCAAATCCTTTGTGCCAGTCCAGTCCTGTTCGTCGCACCATGAGGAGTCGAGCAGCCGTTGGCTGCCGCTTGCGAGAAGACATGGACTCCAGGGCCGCTGACACTGACGTTTTTCTCTGCCCGCTCCTGTAGACTGCTATTTCAGGTGAAAACGGCAAACAACACGGCCGTCGTCACTCTCTCCACCACCGGTGAACTCCCAATTCCGGACTCTCCGGAGCTGGTTGGATTCCTTTCCGGATATTTTCCAACTTTGAACCAGTCGCTCCCCTCGGACCTTTCCCTCTCTCTCCCAGTTAATTATTTTTAATCTACTTGCTTGCCCTGCCCGGAAATGAATAAAATATCTCCTGATCCCAGGAGGAGACAGACCCAGGTCCAAGGGGCAGATGCGAAGGATTTAAAAGTCCTGAAAACAGCCCCTAGCTCTGAAAATGGCTCCCGGAAGCCGACAATGAATGAAGGGAGACACGTGGACTAACAGCAATTTTCCCGCCCAGCCCTCAGGTTACAATCCAAAAAAAACTTAGAGATAATGCTCAAGACAGTGAACTCGCCTAACACGCGTTGCAAATGGTGTCCAACAATGCGCAGGGACAGTCTTTGTATCTGAGACTATTCCAATCGTCACAAATACACAGGGGAGCAGGGAAGACTTCTGATGGGAAACCCAATTCGTGGGAGACTACTAATGGGACAAACCAACGTGCGGTCCCTGGTTGAGAACCCACATGTTCCAGCAGCAGCCAATCACAGGAGGCGTGACAAAGATTAATACAGCAGAAAAGAAAAGGAGTGTGTTTTGAAGTGCCGTAACCTACGAGGCTACAGACCAAGAGCTGGAAAGTGGGATTAGGCTGGATGGCTCTTTTGCAGCCGGCGCAGACGCAATAGGCTGAATGGCCTCCTTCTGTGCCATAAATTTCTATGATTCTGATTTTCACAGCTCAAATCGCGAGATCATGTGTTAGGGTAAATTTTTATTAAAACTCGCGTGTCTTGTGATTAACTCGCGACTGGTTATTGCGTTGTTATCCTTTTTGATGCTAAGTGTACAATCAGTTCATAAGTCGCATATAAAATCAAACTGACAACGAAGGCCAGGGACATGGCCGGGGGTGTGGGGGGGGTGGAGCGGGAGAAAAAGAGAGAGAGAAAGAAAGTAACCGAAAGAAATTCCACTTTAGCTAGTGATCCCAGAAAACCTTTCCATTTTGATGTGCACCACAAAACGAATTAGACTTCCAATGAAGGAAAGGAATAATTTAATAAATGCTGCATGCTTGCAAGGCATAGGAAATTATTGAATTCAGTGCCTTCATCTATTTGCATTCCATGAATTTCTATCATGACCTGTATCTGTTATCTTCTGAAAATATCTGTGGTATTTATTTTTCTCCTGATCATGGGCTTGTTTTACAAAGTGATAGACTCAAAATAGCACTCATGACAAATTTAAAACATTATTGTGCCTGTGTTTTAATGCAGTTCACAGTCATCTGCATGAATTCAAATAAAAGCTTTGACAAAAATCAACACAAGTGACTATTATTTCCAACAGTAGCCTTGGAACAACAGAATGTGTCTCTACACAAACCTCGTGTTTGTCAATTAACAATATCTATAATGGGCCCAACCGTTCTTTGATAATCCAGACACAATGCATTCATTGATGTATTATATATGATGTGAATTTATCTTTATTAAAAGAATGATGCATCAAGTTTTAAAGTGAGGTTGCAGACACAAAGCCTTTTAATTAGGGCTTTTGTTTGACTGGCACACA
Organism: Squalus acanthias; assembly: GCA_030390025.1. NCBI lineage: Eukaryota > Metazoa > Chordata > Chondrichthyes > Squaliformes > Squalidae > Squalus > Squalus acanthias. The sequence continues at coordinate 90,119,441 of CM059438.1, forward strand.
ATTAAAGAACTCTGCAGCTTGAGGTGTTAATGCTAATTTTTGGATTTGTTCACAATTTCCTTTTTTTCTAATCCAGGCGAGAACAGGGGCAGGGAGTACAAAACAAAATAAATTGAATACAAAATATTTTGTTCTAAATGTCATGTCTATGTAAACAAAGGCACGGGTGATTAAAATGTTAATAAACACAGAGACTGAACACAGAAACTCATTTATGACATTGTTATTCAGTTGTGAATAGGCAAACAATCTGGAAAGAGGTTTAAATGGGACTGTTTACACAAACCTCACATCAGCCGTAACAAAGGCAAGCTGTCAACAGCTTCACCTGGACTTCTCATTCTTTCCCTGTGTTCCTGCCTACATGGGCACTCGAGCATTTTATAGCCCATATATTTATATTTATAGTTTCCTCAGCTTCAAAGTTGGCAACAAACTATGAATGTGAACAAGGACACAACTTAAATGGGCAGTTTTGATCTCTGCTTTTTGCCACAGCCACCTTGAATGGCAACGTAAATGCCAAATGGCTTGCGGTCAGAGGTAGCCAATATGACCAATGGGAGGCCAAGTGACTGCAGTGACACTACCAGCCTCTGTACAGGGCAGAAAATCATTTTTGGTGTCACTGGCCTGTACAGATCATTCACAGCCATATTGTTGTGATACTAAACAAAATATTCACTATTTAAGACTTTATGGGAACTGCACATGCACAGTGATCCAGCTATATAAGAACATAAGAAAAAGGAGCAGGAGTAGGCCATTCGGCCCCTCGAGCCTGCTCCGCCATTCAAAAAGATCATAGCTGATCTTCTACCTCAACCCCTTAACATCCAAAAATCTATCGATCTCTGCCTTGAATATACTCAATGACTGAGCCTCCACAGCACTCTGGGGTAGAGAATTCCAAAACTTCACCACCCTCTGAGTAAAGAAATTTCTCCTCAAATCAGTCCTAAATGGCCAACCCCTTATTCTGAGACTGTGACCTCTGTTCTAGACTCCCCAGCCAGGGGAAACATCTCCCTGCATAGCCCTGTAAGAATTTTGTATGTTTCAATGAGATCACCTCTCATTCTTCTAAACTCGAGAGAATATAGGCCTAGTCTACTCAATCTCTCCTCATAGGACAATCCCCCCATCCCAGGAATCAGTCTGGTGAACCTTCATTGCACTCCCTCTATGGCAAGTATATCCTTTCTTAGGTAATGAGACCAAAACTATACACAATACTCCAAGTGTGGTCTCACCAGGGCCCTATATAATTGCAGTAAGACATCTTTACTCTATAAACAGGATAGGGCTGGGAACCAATATTAGAAAACTGTTTCAGGAAGTACTTCTCCAACTGAATATTTTTTTGCCTGCCAGTCTTAGTCCTACCTCTCCTCTCCTGAAGCCAACTACTCCTAGCTGGGGTATGGTTCAATGAGTACCATGCTCAAGTAATCATTATTCCTGTGTGAGCCTAGCCATTAGCTGGTCGGGGGGGGGGTGGGGGGGTGGGGGGGGTGGGGGGGGTGGGGGGGGGGGGGGTGGGGGGGTGGGGGGGGGGGGGAGAGAAACATCACAGTTGAGCAAGGTTCTATCCATACACATATGCTTCCTGTAGTAGGTGTCCTAGCTGATTTCTTTCCTCCTTGCTAAGGCCAATTGTAGCACCCCTACAAAGACTCAGACTGAGACAAGCTTACTCAGCAGAGACGAGTATTCAAACCCAAGACCTTCCTGGCCGTGTGGCTCAGCTAGTCACTGGATAAACTTAAACGTCAAGAGTCAAACTCTAGCATCTTTCTACTGCAACCTTTTTTGTCTCCATTCTAAAAAAGAAATCAGTACTACAATGGACAGCACACCTCTGAAACTTTCTTTACTTGTTAATCCTAAACTGCAAGTATATCATCATCTTATACACACTTCCTGATTAAGTTGAAAATGGAGTCTTCTGCTGCAACACATTCTTTCCTAGGACCTCAAAACTGTTAAACTCATCTTTTTCAATCTTGCCTTCCTCTTATAATTTCAGTCTTTAGCTCGGGATTGCCTAATCACTACTTCTTGTCTTCTTTGCTACTGCCTTTAACTCTGGCAATGCCCTGTGCTACAAGCACAGACCTTTCACTTGGGTTTCTCAATTGAGAAAACACATGTTCCTCAGTTCACTTCTCCTGGCTCATCACCAAGAATGTTTCCACATATGTCCCCAATTCCCTTTGCAAGTTGGATAAGCCATCCTTTTCTCCCATTGTTTTATTTTTCTCTGATGGGAACAGACTGGGTTCACAAAATGCAGCTCTTTCTGTTTGGTATACAATTAATGTACTTACCGAGGGATGTAAATTATCCCATTAGGTTTTAAGAAGCTTTGAGAGACAGTTAATTATGGTTTTCACAGATGTTATTGATTTCTATTTAGCACTGATTACTAGTTAAATTAATTCATACTCAGAGCCCAGAAGTATAATCAGCTGCTCTTGTTTAATCATCTAGACCTATAACAAGCATTCCCCATGCTACATGTCACATAGCTCCATTACAATTTTAGGTAATTTTTGTACAGGAACAGAGAATGCAGTTCCATTCTAGTTTCAGAAGAGTCCTCACTGGAATTAAATTATCCACACTCATTTCTAGGTGTCAGCAGGTAACTCTTCCTACATACTTAAATCCTCTGAGAAATACTGAGACTAAATCAAGCAGATTGATGACCTTTACCATGTTTATTTCAAATTTGATTTTCTTTAATATTTCCTTCCCCCATGACTGCTTGCTGTCATATGTTCTCATGCAATTAATAGGACCAAACAATCTGGCTGTAGTCGTCTTCTTCTTGCTATAAATTCTGTCACTTCAGTGACTAAAGGGAAGTGTAGTTCAAGCCAAGTGGCCCACAAGAGGTCAGTTTTTCTTCTCCCCATGGGGTGAGGGCACCTTGGTCAATGTGGTACTCTTTCCAAAAACTTGTGAAATACAAAATAGACCCTAATGTTTATTACTTAAACTTGCAAATTTTATTTTCTTACCTAATTTTGTAACCTCTTGCGCCACACACACCCTGGATACTGGCACAGAGGAAGGGAAGGAAATATTGATGACTCTGTGATCAATGCCAATACATTCTTAGTTCAATGGTAGCACTCACCTCCAAGTCAGGAGCTTGAGGGTTCAAGCCACACTCCAGAGATTTGAGCACATAATTTAGGCTGATGCTTCTGCGCAACACTGAGGGAGCCATGTAGGGAAACATGGCATACAGCAGTGTCCCACAAACAGCAATGCAATAAATGACCAAATAATCTGTTTCAATGATGTTGGTTGATGGAAAAAATGCTGGCCAGGACACTGCGAGAACTCTCCTGCTCTCCACTGAATGGGGCTATGGGATCTGAGGTAGTGCTGCACCATAGGAGGTGCCGTCTTTCGGAACCTTACTACGTGCAAATTTCAATGGTATGTTTCCCTACATTACAACAGCGACTACACTTCAAAAGTAATTCACTGGCTGTGAAGTGCTTTGGGACATCCTGAAGCTGTATACAGTACTATACTAAAAAAAAGTTATTTTCTCTCTCTAATACTGCGCTGTGTCCAGCTTGCAGGGGGAAGCAGTCCTTTTCATTGAGGTATTAAACTTTCTTGCCAAACAAGAGCAGCAGTCTAAGGGAATATCTAACTACAAATCCAGAGTGCTGACTTTTTTTTCTCCGCTCAACTGCGTGTACTACAAATGGAAAGCTAATTATGAAGTTTACGAGTCACTGAAACAAAGTTACAAATGGAAAGCCAATTATGAAGTTTATGATTCTCAAACAAAGTTATACAGAAATCTACACCTGTAAAATCCTCTCCCCGCCCACCCACCCCCACAACCAGGTGGAAGTTAAAGATCCCCTGTCAGTATTTTGAAGAAAAGCAGGGAAATATCCTGGCCAATATTCTTCCCTTAACCAATACCATTTAAAAATAAAATAGATCAACAGATTGTTCATCTGACTTTTGTTTGTGGGATCTTGTTTATGCACAAAATGGCTACTGCATTTGTCTACATAACAACAGCAATTGCACTTTGTGAAATACGATATGTGCTATATAATTCCAAGTCTTTCTCTTTTAGTAATATAATGGGTAATGCCTTTACCCGTTAGACCCAAGTTTGATAGGATTATACTACAACCATATTGTGCGCCTCGCAACACTGCAATTTGAAGAATCTTTGTACTGACAAGGTTCAGTATAATTGCACAATTACATTTTTTTTAATGGTAAAAAGCAATATTAATAGGACAATTGGCCCGCAACATTGGTCATTGCAGCCAATAATGCTGTTCTCTGTATTTAATTTAAAGTGACTGTTCTGCGATATTAATTTAAAAGGAAATAAAGTTAATGTGAAGAAGTGCCTGCCTAGTTGTCTGATGTATGCTATTGTGCAGGTTATTCTACACATTACTGTAACTTTACAATCCTGGATACTTTATAGCCTCTAAATATAGGCATGTGACTTTTTAAATAACAGAAAAGGCAACCATTAAATTGGAGTGCAACTGATGCACTACATTTCATAGCATATTAGTAATAATGGTGTTTACAAAAAGTTAACATTTTCTGCTATACTAATACCAACCAATAAGCATGCATAATTTCCATTGAGGAATTTACTATAGATCTCCACACAACTGCTCTTCTAACTGCTATGTCAGTGAATGATCAAAGACATGGAGAGTCACAACGGAGCCTACATTAATTGCCATTAACAGGACAGGCTAATTACTGGTTGAATATTAACCTCAATTTACTAAGGTTTTCCTCTTTCAGCTGTTTACAACAACATTAAAAGAATCCAGCTATTATCAGTTTAAAACCGCATTTGTTTTGTTGAAACAAGCCAAAAGATTAAAATTCCATCTCCGGTCTGGCACCCATCAGCTGGGCCTCCATTTATGTTTTGACTCCGAGTCCCCGTTCCATGCCAAGAATGGCTGTGCTTGTATTGGGAATATTTGTAATTAAAAAAAAATATTTTTTTAGCTCTTCGTTCAAAGCTGAATTTGTAGAGTTGGGTGACAACAATGGAATTCATGACCCAAGAGAGGTCAACCCAAACCATTATGACCACTGATGGACAGCCCCCAAGCTCTCCCCCAGACCACTGTCAGACCCAACGGATCCTGAGACCAAGAACAAATTTCCTTACCCCCTAAACCTGCACTGCTCCCAGTGCAAGCACAGTCATGATGCCAAGAAAACAAAACTTATCAATGCATTTTCCCATGAACATTGTAATGAAAATATACAGTGGGTTCATAAAACAGGTGAATGGATACCCAAGAATTTAAAAACGTGACCTAAGTTATCACTTCAAACAAATATAAAAATTCCATAAAATAAAATGTACCTCTCAGTACTAATGCTACTTTAAACCTTTTGCTGAAAACAAAAAAAAGGGTAATACCATCTTTTACAGATTTAGAACAAATGTTGATTGGGTTTAAATTCTCTACTGGAAACCATAAAATATTTTTTATTGTAATAATTCTGGTTAGTGCATGTTAGTGTTATTGGTTATCCTGTGGATGAGCAAGAAACTTAACGTTCAGTACAAACTGCAGCTTCAACTGACACACAGCCTTCCAAAAAGGTTTAAATGTTAACAGAAATATTTATGTAACGATGTTAAAGATAAGGGGATTCCAGTAATCACCTAGTGTAGCAAGACTACAAAAATGCTATAAATCCATCAGCATCAGTGGGGAAGAAAATTCAGTCTATACTTTGCCTGCTGTAGCTTCACTAATGAACCAAGGCTGGTTATGGGTGTACTTAAAATAGATACAATTCCCACGATTTTAAAAGCCAATGTGGCATCACATAACCAATCGTTCTTGATAAATACATCTCCTCATGCTCTTTTCAGCTTGGTGTTATCTTGCACTATTATTCTTTGACCTTCAGCTAGATTTGTCTACCATTTCTCATCTTCCTCTTGTACATTCTTCCCACAGATACACACATCTTGCATCACTTTCTGAAAGACTGGGTTGCCAACTGGGCAAATTGTAGACGTGAGATTTTTAGTCTAAATAAAAAAGGGGGAAAAATTCGGTTGGTTAACACCTCCAGTTAGCGCCTCAGGGGGGGCGCTAGGAACTTAGCGCCGCTCGCGTGGCGATTTTAGCACCGCTCGCGAAATTGACCAGTCGTTTTGCGGCAGCGCTAAACAATAGCGCCACGATCTCCTGCGCCTGCAGATCGTGACGTCAGTCAAGCGTGCAACGCCCCGGACCGGATATTGAGTCGCGCCCCCGCCTTAGCGCCTGTCGCTAGGAACGGCAGGTAGAGGGGATCATTTTCAAGTCGGGAAGGGGCTGGGGGAGCGCTATTCTTGCCGGCAAAATTTTTGGTACACGCAGGTTGAGAGACGTCTGGAAAGATTTAACGCTATCCTAAGGAGTTTTGGCCCTCAGCACCACTTTTGAGGTTCCTAAGCGCCGAACTCTTTCCCTCGTCCTATCTATTAGCGCTTCCAACACAATTGCTTTAGGGATCTCTCCAAGCCGAGATTCAAGGCTGCAATGAGCAGGGTGTGGCTGGCCAGCAAGATGGCCCCTCCCCTTTAAGAACTGGACAGCGCCAGTCTGTCTGGCTTCCATGGTAACGGACATCGCCTGAGCTTTGGTAGCGTTCTGAGGTAGCGTCTCGCTTCCTGACGTTCGCGCCTTAAGAGAGGTGTGTAGCGCCTGATTTAGCGCTCAAATCACCTCCAGGGGTGATAGAGGCGAATTTTGCAGTCGGAGGCGATAATTAGTGCCATCGCTAAACTTTGCGCCCGGCCGATATTAGCGTCCCAAAATGGGCGATACCCAATTTTCCCCCCAAAGACTTGCATTTATATAGCGCTTTTCAAGACACCGGATGTTTCAAAGCGCTTTACAGCCAATGAAGTATTTTTGGAGTGTAGTCACTGTTGTAATGTGGGAAACGCGGCAGCCAATTTGCACACAACAAGCTCCCACAAACAGCAATGTGATAATGACCAGATAATCTGTTTTTGTTATGTTGATTGAGGGATAAATATTGGTCAGGACATAGTGCCATGGGATCTTTTACGTCCACCTGAGAGAGCAGACAGGGCCTCGGTTTAACATCTCATCTGAAAGACAGCACCTCCGACAATGCAGCACTTCCTCAGCACTGCACTGGAGTGTCAGCCTAGATTTATGTGCTCAAGTCTCTGGAGTGGGATTTGAACCCACAACCTTCAAGCGCACTATATAAATGCAAGTATTATTTATTATAATACATTTGGTATAATAGTGCTTCCGTTCAAATTAACCTGTGTCCATCACTACCTCCCCTACTACCGCACCCAGCGCAGAGAGAGGAAAAAATACCAATGTGTCACTACTTCGTATCACAATCCAACATACATTGGCATACATAATGCACACAAACGTGTTAATACTTCTGTAAGACAGTATTATTTTTCTATAAACACCTCAGCCAACATTATACACCTACTAAAAAACTGAAGTGCGTTAAATGCCCACTAAAACAGATATCTGAAAGAGTTCCATAGAGAACACTAGATTCTCATGACTGATGACAAGGTGGAGATTTAAGACAGACACTGTAAATCATAAAATCAAAACCAAAACTGCTGGAAATACACAGCAGATCTGCAAGTACTTGAAAAGAGAAAAGCCAGGCTAATGTTTCAGGAGTATAAATCCCTCGGATGAAAGATATACCCCCCAAAAGTTAAGCTGTTTTGTCTCTTTCAAATATTGACAAACCTGCAAAGTGCTTCCAACATTTTTTTTTTTTTTAAATTTCAGTTGTCCAGCTTTTCTTTATTTTACTCAAAACCATGAGTAAGTTGTAGAAGAGGGTCACACTGATGGCACACTCTCTCACTGAAAATGGAGGCGCAGATTGGACAGCCTTACTGAAAGATGCATTATTATCTGTCCTTCAAAATCTACTGGAAGTACACAGTGATGAGAGGCACTTCTCTTGCTTTGAAATTGGTCATATTAGAATTTTACAAATAAACAAACTGAAGTGAAAACTCAAAAGAAGTTGTGAGGATGGTTCATCTTATAACATCTAGAACCAGGAACACTCCTCGTCACGATGGACGTATCGGCACTCTACACCAATATCCCCCACAATGACGGCATCGCTGCGACAGCCTCAGTACTCAACACCAACAACAGCCAATCTCCGGACGCCATCCTACAACTCATCCGCTTCATCCTTGACCACAATGTCTTCACCTTCGACAACCATTTTTTTACCCAAACACACGGAACAGCCATGGGGACCAAATTCGCACCCCAATACGCCAACATCTTCATGCACAAGTTCGAGCAAGACTTCTTCGCTGCACAGGACCTCCAACCAACGCTGTACACCAGATACATCGACGACATCTTCTTCCTTTGGACCCACGGCGAAGGATCACTGAAAGGACTACACGATAGCATCAACAGGTTCCATCCCACCATCAAACTCACCATGGACTACTCCTCAGAATCGGTTTCATTCTTGGACACACGAATCTCCATCAAAGACGGACGCCTCAGCACTTCACTCTACCGCAAGCCCACGGACAACCTCACGATGCTCCACTTCTCCAGCTTCCACCCTAACCACGTTAAAGAAGCCATCCCCTATGGACAAGCCCTGCGAATACACAGGATCTGCTCAGACGAGGAGGAACGCGATGGACACCTACGGACACTGAAAGACGCCCTCGTAAGAACGGGATATGACGCTCGACTCGTCGATCGACAGTTCCGACGGGCCACAGCGAAAAACCGCATAGACCTCCTCAGAAGACGAACACGGGACACAACCAACAGAGTACCCTACGTCGTCCAGTACTTCCCCTGGAGCGGAAAAACTACGCCATGTTCTTCGCAGCCTTCAACATGTCATCGATGACGACGAACACCTTGCTAAGGCCATCCCCACGCCTCCACTACTCGCCTTCAAGCAGCCGCCTAACCTCAAAAGTACCATCGTTCGCAGCAGATTACCCATCTTTCAGGAGAACAGCAACCAAGACACCACACAACCCTTGCCACGGCAACCTCTGCAAGACATGCCAAATCATGGACACAGATACCATCATCACACGTGAGGACATTACCCACCAGGTACACGGTACATACTCATGTGACTCGGCCAACGTTGTCTACCTGATACGTTGCAGTAAAGGATGCTCCAGAGCATGGTACATCGGCGAGACCATGCAGACACTGAGACAACGTATGAACGGACACCGCGCAACAATCGCCAGGCAGGAGGGTTGCCTCCCAGTCGGGGAACACTTCAGCAGCCAGGGGCATTCAGCCTCGGATCTGCGGGTAAGCGTTCTCCAAGGCGGCCTTCGGGATACACGACAGCGCAAAATCATAGAGCAGAAACTGATAGCCAAGTTCCGCACTCATGAGGATGGCCTCAATCGCGATATCGGGTTCATGTCACGATACAGAACGTGACTTGACATCATGGCCGGTCTTCCCAGGTGTTTTTTTTTTAAAAAGACTAACACAAGAACCAACACAAATTGGCAGGATATGCAGCCAGCAGGTGGTTTGACACGTTGGACCCCCTGGGACACATCTCATTGTCTTGGCTGTGCTCTTAGTGTGTCTTTGATGTAGGGAAAGATTTGAATAGATTTTGTCTGTGTTTAAATTGTGAATTCTGGGAGATTCTCTCACTGCTAACTTACCTGAGGAAGGAGCGAACCGCTCCGAAAGCTTGTAAAATTAAATAAATCTGTTGGACTATAACCTGGTGTTGTGCGACTTCTCATTTTTGTCCACCCCAGTCCAACGCCGGCATCTCCACATCATGACATCTTATAACTGTCTTACATAATTATTAGCCGCACTTTCATACCACTTCCTTAACTTTTAAAGTAAAATGCTTAATCTTAGAAATTAGTGGGTCTTCTGTGGCACTGTTCACAGTAAGTCCGAGGAAATGCTATTTGAGAAGAGTTAAGTCATTAAATTATGTAATGCACAGTGTATTACTTTGTTCCTAAAGTGGAATGGTGTGTAACTTAGCTTGTTCCTTCAAGATTACACGGTCGAATTACAGATCCAGGTCATTGATAGGCTAGTTCCTCTTATGCACATCACAAAGTCAATAAGTGCCTGTATTTTTTGTAGCTTGGCAGATAGTCATCAATCCCTGGCTTCCCCCAGGTCAGAAAGACCAGCAGGAAATGATCGTTTCTCTTTCCCATTCCTACAGATTGCTTTGCATCGGCACACAATGGTAAATGTTCACTGGTAAGCTATCTAGTGTGGACTCTTCGATTGTATGTGGGCATTCATGCATCTTTCTACTCACTGACATTCCCCTCATACTGTGAGGACATGAAGTCCCTGATTGGGAAGGAGTTCCTTGATGTGATTTATAAAATTTCTGATGTGGGCAGATTCCTGACCAAGGTTTAATTTACTTTCAATTGATAACAGTTCCCATTAAATAGATTTCTGGTCAGAAGCAACATTATTTGGCTGTAGCCTGATCTATTGTCTGAAACTGGATTCTACTCTCCTTAATCATCATGTCTGGAATTCCCACAATGAGTCTGCAGATTTATCCAGTGAGTAGCTCAGCTGTATAGACCAGAAAACTCCCATATTCTATCCCGCAGTAGGTACAACCGGCTTCAGGTGTCTGAGTTTTGGGGGGGGGCGGGGGCAGGGGAGAAAATAATCAGCCTGGGTTCCTGGTGTTTATTGGAGGCTAGAGACCTCTGCTGGAAGTGCATGTACATGAACATTGAGCAAAGACAGGATTAGGTTTGGTATGATGGCCCCAGCAGTCGATTAGCTTGCTGGTACTGACCATTTTGTCTTGCAATTAAAGAATGGCTACTTGGACGAGATACCGAAGAATGACCAACACCTGTGGAACGGTACTCCAACAAGAAGTCAGCCTTCAGAAGTGGAAAGGATGGGAGGGGAAAATTGGCAAGAAAACCAAAATAGGGCTGGATTTTCATTGACCCGTGGAGGCGGGTTTGGAGGCGTGTGGGGGGTTAAAATTGCGAAAACTGGCGGGCGGGCACAAGTCCGCCTCCATCCTGCCTCCACGCAATTTTCATTAAATCGTGTCTGCTGGTCCCGACTCCGTCCCGCCTTTAAGAAGCGGGATAGGCTGTTAAGGCCCTTAACAAGCACTAAATTGGCTCTATAATGCCATTTTGAAAGGCCTTTGTGATTTTAACCCTTGATCTACGTGAAGCACGCCTGTTCTGAACCACGATTGTGAAACCTGGCGGGAGCACATTTCGAAAGCTGACTATCAGCTGCAGGTCCACTATTACAATGGAGATGTGAAGAAGGTAGTAGTAGTATTAGGTCTGAAAGTCGCCTCTGATGCTGCTGCATTGAAGGTCTTTGAGACTGCCTGGCCTTTGCTGTGAGAGGAGCTGGATGCAAAAAAAATCTCTCTCTCTCTCCCCCCTTAGAGCTGCTGCTCATTTTGCATTCAGGTCCTCTCACAGCAAAGGCCAGGCAGTCTCTGACCTGCAATGCAGCAGCAATGATGACATCATCAGAGGCGACTTTCAGACTGAAACCACTAATTGGTTCATGGGTTCCCACATGCTGGAACTCAATTGCCCAATTAGGTGAAAATTGCATCAATCTCCCACATCCAATTGCAGTCGGGTGGATAACACGAAATGCGGATGACACGACCCCAACCCGCCCCAGTATCAAAATCCAGCCTAGAGTGTTCATGATTACAGCACTTTTTTTTAAATTAAGGTATTTTGTACCCCTCTCCTTTCTTTGATTCCCCCAAGCCAAGCAACATCCTGGCTAAGTGCTTGGGCAGTCTGCCTGCTCACAGGCTTACACCAATGCTGTTCTGAATTTAGCTTCTAGGAAGCACATGAATGGCATCGGTTGGCTTGCCCTCCCTGTTGGGAAGAGGGCGGCCACCACTTGGCATCATTCCACACTGCACGGCTGAGATTGGTAATTCACCATGTGGAGAACCATAAGTGTGACCCTCTATTTTAATATTCCATCTGGCACTCCAAATACAATACGCTATCAAGCTCTTAAAATACTCTTTAATCCACTCCCACCTGAACTGAGTTTAAAACAAGCAAGTGAATTGATCCACTCTGAAATGGTTCACATGGCCTATCTCGACAAATCAGTCAGAATCTTACAGAGTGGGTTCGGAGGAAAGAGGGGGCGAACCAAATTTCAATTGTAAACTACAGCATAGAACAGATGCTTAATCAGGCTTTACCTGTATAGTATACAGTATTTCCTTTAATTTCAAGATCATTTTCCTGTGTGCAACCACTGTATTCCTGCATTTTATAATCTGATCATTGTGCTCCAAACACCTAAAAGACCCAGGGCATAAACTTGCGATGGTCTTTTAAAACAAAAAGATTCTGGAAACATTTTTGAGGAAATAGGAGCCCAAATCTCTTTATTCCATGGAATTTCCTATGGATTACTCAGACATGTTTTTCCTGTAAATACAGGCCTGTAGGTATATATGGAACCATTTGAAGACTGATTCATCGATCTCTGAATGCTGCAGGCAGAAAAAGCCAGTCACATTATCAGGCAATACTGATGCAGATACTTGACTACTATGGACAATACAGCATCAAAACGGATTTAAAAACAATAAATAAAACACATCAGGAGTCCCTTACCGCGCGATTTCATGCCAATGAAGCGATTCTCCACGATGTCTATCCGTCCAACCCCATGCTTACCCCTGAAAAAGGCAGAAGACGAATGGTATAGTTCAATTTCCTTTTCAGGCGGGTGAATCACCCCCATAAAGGTACAACAGGGCATTAAGTAATTGGCTCAAGTGATGTAGACATTAATATGGTTGAGGTTAAAAAGGGCCAGTCAACTGAGAGACAGCGAGATAAACTCACACAATGAACATTCTGCCTCATTAAAGGATGTCAAAATTTTTTAGGATGGCTGCACAATTCCAAGGCACACAGCCTGGCACTTTGTCGGGTCCTGAATGGGAGTGAAGTCAGATTAGAATAAAATGAGACTGATCTTTTCACACACTTTGAAGGGAGACGTCGAGCGTGCACAAAGAGGCAATTCTCCAGGTCGACAGCATGCTGCTGGAACTGTGCGGTATGAGGAGCAGCTGATTAAATCCGGAAGAAGACCTCCAGGGCTGCTACATTCAGGGTACACATAGACAAAAATCCATGCAAAATTCTCACAGTCCAGTCTGCTATAGGCGGGCACTCAGGACCATCACAGTAGGCCCGGGGGGAAAAAAATACAGTAAATCCAATCTCATTTATACATGTCTATTCAGCATCACATAAAAACTCATTGCAATGCAAATCCTGCTTTCATCTTGCAAGCACACAGCACTTAAAGTGGCTTTTGAGGAAGAATAGTGACCGAGGAAGTTGACAATTAAAAGTGACAGTAACCAGGAGACAAGATTTAAAAAAAAATAAACCTTTTTAACATCACAGCTGTATTCATGCAAGCCTTATTGTGCGTGTGAAGTCATTTCGCCCAATCTTTTAAATAACAGTTTAAAAGGGGATAAAGCAAAGTTTTATATCATTGTACCATTTTGTCCCGATACAACACATAATTGCTATGTCACGCATTCTTCAATGAACAAAACAAAACAATAAACTAATATCTAAACAAAACTCAGTTGATGCTTGTTTTATTTAACACTGCATAAACCCCTTTCCCAGGCCTTTTATCCTTCAAAAGGCTGAGACTACATTAAAATCACATCAGTTTCAAATGGACACTGTCTGAATTTCAAATGATGTTTTACTACTTTAATATATATAAATATTAATTTAAAATCAATCCTTTACATTTGTGATTTTGTGCTAAAAAGTGGACAATCTTCAAAATAAAATTCAACATACCAGATACACAAAGATCTCCTACTGGTGAACATTTAAATTTATCAAATTCACAAACGTTAAGCTACTTATAATCATCCTACAGATACTATTCTGGATTTCCTACATTATGATGCTTTACCATTATATCAATTACCAGGGGTTGTATTTAAAGCATGTAGATTATCCAGAGCTGTTTGGGATAGCAATGGTCAGGGGTTTGTTTCCATTTTAATATTACCATGTGACACTAGTAATGAACATGTTCAACACATTCAGATGAAACTTTTCTATTTTAACCCCAAAAAGGGTTAGTAACTTTGTTAAAATAACAAAGGAATTTCATACAAATACAATTACAGGTTTCATCAATATTGCACAGAACTATTTAAACCACTCGTTTGCTATTCAGCGTGCCTTGCTGGAACTGCACTGTGGGTCCCAGTTCAAGAATGGATCAGGCTGGATTGGGCTCGGCGAGATCCCACAGCAGAGTTATCTACTGACACACAGCGGCCAGACTCATCCTTGCAGAATGGCCACTTGGATGTGGTGGCAGAAGGCTGCTGGTGGCCACGAAAGCTTTTGGCGTAAATCCTCAGGTTACTTCACCCAGAGAGTGGCAAGGATGTGGAACTCGCTGCCACTTGAGTGTGGTTGAGGCGAATAGCATAGGTGCATTTAAAGGGAAGATAGGTAAGTACACGAGGGAGAAAGAAATAGAAGGATATGGTGATAGGGTGAGATGAAGTAAGGTTGGAGAAGGCTCGTGTGGACCATGAACACCGGCATAGACCTGTTGGGCCAACTGGCCCATTTCTGTGCTGTAACTTCTATGCTAAGGAGGGGAAAAAGTTAGAGAGGCAAAGAAGGAAAAACAAAAAGATAATAGCACCATCAAAAGCTATTCATAAAATGGTCTAGCAATTACGCTCAGGGAAATCTCAGGAAAGCAAGGAAGAGCTAGGGCCCATGGATAGTTATTCTTTATAATAATACACTGAATACTTTCTGCTCCCCTTTACAATTTTTCTGCATGCCTCCTCTCCTCTCAAAGTCAGTTATTTATGGTGGGGTATTTTTCTTTGGGTTCTGCCTTCCAATTGGCATTTTTCCCAAATGGCCATTCTTCATGTGTAAGCCTAGACAGTGAGTGTTGGCAGGCTATTTGACCATGTCAGGCATCACTGCAAAGTCTGACCCTCCAGCAAGTTAGTAATTAGGGGCAGAGACTCTGGCTGATTTTCACCCTTCCTTAGGCCAGCAATACAGGGGTCAACTGTAGTATCTTAGGAGCAGCAGTAAGCCATTCTGCCCCTTGAGCCTGTTCCACCATTCAATTAGATAATGGCTGATCTGTACCTCAACTCCGTTTACTCACCTTTGGTCTATATCCCTTGATACCCTTACCTAATAAAAATCTATTAATCTCAGTCTTTTTTCCATTGACCCAGCATCCACAGCCTTTTGAGGGGAGAGAGTTCCAGATTTTCACTACCCTTTGTTTTAAAAAATGCTTCCCGATTTCACTCCTAAATAACCTAGCTCTAATTTTAAGATTATGCCCCCTTGTTCTGGATTTCCACATCAGAGGAAATCGTTTCACTGTATCTACCCTATCAAATCCCTTTGCCATTTTAAAAACCTCGATTTGATCACCCCTCAACATTCTAAACTCAAAGGAATACAAACCAAGTTTATGTAACCTGTCCTCATAGTTTAACCCTTTAAGCTCTGGTATAATTTTGGTGAATCTGCACTGTACCCCTTCCAAGGCCAATACCTGAGGTGCAGTGCCTAAAATTCTTGTTGCAGCTGCATAATATTACTACACATACCAAAACTAAACAATCTAATCAAGTCAGTGTGGGCCCAGAAAAAAATCAGCAGGGCAAAATCTTGGTGTAGCTGGCAGGATGGCACCCGCCAGTGACCTCCAGCACTGCCCCTGTCAGAGTTTGTAGGGTTCCCCAGCCCCTCCTGCAAGATCTATAAAGTTTGAGAACAAACAAAAATGAACCATCCTTCAGGCTCCAGGCCGCTTGTCTAACTTGGATCCTCCTCTCACTAGTGGGATGTACTTCCTCCCATCTGGCGGCCGGTCCATCTCCTCTCACTGGGCATACCAGTCTCCAATACTACGCTGGGTACTGAAAGAGTCAGGGTGGAGGGAACTAACTGTGAAGGGAGTCCCTTACCCACGGCTACCTTGTAAAGGACAGGTGGACGTTCTGCCCCTTACAAGGAATGCCGGAAATTGTGAGAAACTGTGGAGACCTGGCACAACCAGGTCACTGCCATTTTACATAGTATTACATAGCCGGGCTCAGCTGGCTTCCTGCCGCAGTTATAGCAAACCTCATGGATTTTCAGGACCTGTGTCTGAGTGCCAATGATGTATGGACATTTTTCTTTTTAAATGAAGATTTTTTTCACCTGGGCAGTTACTATGAATGTTGACATTAAAACTAAAGGAAAATTGAAAATTTGAAAAACAAAACACTGCTCAGCAGTAACACCACTATACAGGGAGAAATTCTCTGACCAGGTTCCCACCATTGAGAATAATACAGCAATGAAGTTAGAAACACAGATTCCAGGGTATGGTGTGAAATGCACTGGGCCAAGACTAGTCAATTTAGCCGTTGAATCAATGACAGTGGTTGCAACTACTGCATTCCAACACTAACAGGCAACCTTATAATATTGCGAGTTTCTGGTATAGGATTTTTAAAACTGCCCCAACATCTATGTAAAAAGTAAAAATCTTTTGTTATTTTTCCACATTGTGGCATCTGAATTAAATAAAAATATATTTAACCTCTGCAATCTTTCCTTCACTCCACACCAGTCAAGACAACCACTGACTACTTCTGGGTTTTGAATCTCTGCTGACAGTTATCCTTGTTAAAAGTTTAATGCTCTAGTGTAATGTAATTTCCCCCCCCCCCCCCCCCGCAACCACCACCTTTCTCTCCAAGTTAACCTATGGCTCAGAGTAGACCAGTGACTTGTTCCCACACTCAACTCTCCGTCCCGTTTTTCCTGCCTTTTTCTAGGAAGGTACCATAAAACTGCTAACGTTTCAGTTTCTATCTCCGCACCTTTCACTCAAGTCATAAGGGCCTCTGTCAGGAATATCACACTTACCACATAAATTATTGATATATCCTATTTAATTTTAAATGCATGTCTTAGGATGTAATTGGGATGGAAACTTTATAACTGTATTTCCAATCCTAATTTTTATCATTTATTCTCAACTTACTGTAGTATTTTACCTGTTTTTCCAGAGGTTTGTTTATATAGCAGGGCTGCTTTGTACTCCTATGGGAATGAACTTATGATCCATATACGGTAGTGCGAGAAAGGAGGAAGCTAGCTATGAAATTCTACACTAAATCAAAGTTTAAATGAAGAGAATTGACCTTTCTGTTCCCATCGAAAGACAAGGTCCCAATTTGGTGAGAAGAGAAAATTGCTGAGGGAAAAAAAGTTTGTAATTCTCTTACCCGATTTCATTGAGGTACGTGAACAGTTCAAGGGCCGAGCTGTGAGTGGTCTTGTCACCCAGGTTGGTGACCTTGACAGGGACACCTGCAGCAGAGCAAAAAAGGAAAGCATTTCAAGGCAAAGGATCTCTAACTTCATGGCTGGTGCATTAAATGGGGCTGACATATATGAACTATGAATACACCCTAGTAACTAAGAGCACAGTGGGTCTTGGCTGAGGAAGCTGCATCAAGAGACATAAAAACTCCTTTCTTTTTGGCCGTGAAATCATGGCCAGGCCCTTTACTAATTAAATTTCACACTTCAGCATTGTGTATGCCACAGCACCTTCTGTCCCACCAGTACCTCATGCAGGCTGGACAAATGAGCGAATAGAATGGGCTTTTTCAGGCTGATAAATGGAGGGGAGCGCACACTGCACGGTCGGCATGCACACATGCTCCACATTATCCTGCCCTACAAAGGTGAATGTCTGTAGTAGTCCATCAAGGGGAATAACCCCATGAATTAATCATTGCCCAAAACAGGCAAAAAAAGGAGATGTCATTGGCCTTCTTATTAGCTGCACGAAATGAGCAATAAATGAAACAGGAAGCAGTTGGGGGTGTGGAAGGAGGAGAAGCAGAAAGCCAGTCTCTAATCTCCTTCACATCCATCTGTCTACCTTATTAGCATTTAGCACAGCAATCAGTTGCCAATCAGAGTAAAATAGTCTTTTTAGCCTTTTCTCCATAAAATGTAAGCTCCACATTAATGATTACTAAACCCCGACAAATTTTTGCGCCTGTTGTATTGTCCTCCACTGAGCCTCGCGAGCACCAACATAGTCATCCTGTTGTCCAAAAAGCTACTTAAGTCTGAAAATAGTTAATAATTAGATTAAAACTTCAAATAAATTAACTCTTAGATGAATAGTTATAGCAGGGGGGCTTAGTCCATTACAGCCATTAAAATGTATTAGATTTTGGGGCATCTATTCCCAGACACAAAAGACGTTAACATAATAGTGCTGTAGAAAAGCACTGCATTGCTTCTCTGAAATAAAAACACAATAAAAAGCAGTGTTAAAAGGAAAAGCCTAATAATTTAACACTTTCAAGATGTATTTCTATTTGTGTTTCACATCACCAGCAGCACATTAACTTAAGTATTCCAAAAGTATAAATTTCGAAATAAAAGTTAATACTATAGCTTTTAGTCATAAAAATATATTTAATGACAATACAGTCCCTAACGCTTATAGTGGGTACGTTGCGTCAACGCGATTTGCCCCCATATACGCAGTGGACGTTGTAACCAAGAAAATCCGTACGAGTGCGTCGGGGCCAGGGTCTTCCAGCCACATGAAAACGTCGGGGCCGGGGTCCTCAAGCTTGCGTGCAAGAGTGTTGGGGCCAGAGTCCGGGGCAACTACGAGGAGCTCAACAAGTGTCGGAGCCAGGGTCCTCAAGCTTGTGTGAAAGTGTCGGGACAATGACAAGGAGCTCAACAAGCCGGCAAGAAGGACTTGCAGGAGTTCTAGAGTCGAGTCAGTGCGCGAGTTAAACAAACAAAATCTGATCTCTCATCTTGGCTTGTAATGCGTTAATTTTAATTTGTGAGAGAAAATAGGGAATAACCAGGATAGTAAAGGGATTGTGCAAACAGCTGCTTGAAATGCCCGAAAAGAGCTGGCGTGCTTAATTCGGATGAAATGGCACCTTTGTAAATGATGCCAATGGCAATGGCAAATGGTCAGCGCCATTTGCCCGATATAGGGCAGCTATCCTGGATAAGAGAGGATGGTGTAAGTGGTGGGGACTGTAACTACAAACACAATAATCCTCCTTCATCAAAAGTTACAAGTGTATTTATATGTTCTTTTGTTTCAACCTCTGCTCCTTAACTCTTGAATCCTCAGTGCTTTGCAGTCGTCTCTCCAAGACAATGAAAAACTATGCTACAGTTACAGTGAAAACTCACTAGCAGGACAGAAAAGCTGCTAAAATCCAATAATATGTAGACTGGAATGACACAAAGCACTACTATAATGTGCTAAAAGTAGTATGGCTCCAAGTATACCAATATTGCAGCTCTGAAGAGTGCAGATGGTGGCAAGCTCTTCACTGACAAGGCTGAGATTAGCAGAGGAGGCGCTATCACTGATGACCTACTGAATAGACTATCCATTATGACATAGGATTTGTCCAGAGTCACACACTAACCAAAATATAACATAGATGAGATTCTCCACAATTACAGAGGTTAATGAAGATATCAAGGCAATGAAGACTGGTAAAGCTTAAGGACAAGGCAGGATTCCAGAGTGCGGCTGAGAGCTCACGGTCAGCTATATAAACCCTTCAAAATCATTTGACGACATCCCAAGAGCTAAAGCATGTGACAGTGGCCATCACATACAAGCAAAAGAGCAGTTACAACTGTTGTTGAATTTCATCTGTTTCAGTGGCTGTGAAGTCACTCCGACGACTGTTCCTCAGGCACCCGCTTGAAAGCATGGTTCTCTTAAGTTCTCCCACAACCACAAATTTGGATTCAGAGCAAACTGCACCACCACTGACATGGTTTTATTACTTAGAAGATTCAGGAGAAATGTATAGAGCCACATAAGGACCTTTACATGGTCTTCGTTGACTCGACCACAGCTTTTGACACAGTCAGCCAACTAGGTCTATGGAAACTGTTTTCCAAGTCTCACTTCCAGAGCGATTTGGCCGGATTGTGCATCAGTGATAGAATGCATGGTAGACCGAGTGTGATGGAGCGCTGTCCAAACCTTTTGCCATTATCAATGTAGTTGAACAAGGGTGCATGCTTGCACTGAGCTTCTTTAGATTGTTCTTTGCAGCTATGGTAGATGATCTAAGAAGTTAAATGTGGGTATTCCCTTTCTGCAAATCTAGGAAGTTGTTCAACTTGAGTAAACTACAAATCTCAACAGCATCACAGAGGAGGTTATGTGTGAGGTACCAACAAAGGTGGATCTGCAGCATTAAACAACTACGGCTTTATCACATGGCTGAAGAAAATATAGTTCATGCTAGCCCGAGGAAAGTGCTACACCAAACCAACTGTTATCATTGACAATGCTGAAATAAAGTGGTCAGCATGTTCATATATATGGGTAGTGTGTTGTTAAATGATACATCACTCATATCTGAAAAGTCAGCTCTGCATTCAGAAGACTGATACACATGTCTTGCACAGACTAAACACATTCCTATGAGGAGGAAATGAAGGGCATCCAAAGCTAGAGCTCCCTGGAGGACTAAAGAAATTGAGATTGAATGAAACAAAAAAAGAAGGCTCATGATAAATGTCAGGTTCATAATACAGTAGAGAATCAAGCAGAAAACAGAAAGTGCAGAGGAGAACTGAAAAAGGAAATAAGGGGGCAAAGAGTGCAAGAGAAAATATTAGCGGGTAATATAAAAGGGAACACTAATATCTTTTATAAACATATAAACAGTAAAAGAATAGTCAAAGGAATGGTGAGGCTGATTAGGGACCAAAAAAATCTTATGGAGGCAGAGAGCATGGCTGAAGTACTAAATCAATACTTTGCATCTGTCTTCACAAAATAAGAGAATGCTGCCAATGTCACAGTAAAAGAGGAGGGGGGTAGAGAAATTGGATAAGATAAAAAGGAGGTACTTAAGATTGGCAGCACTCAAAGTAGAAAAGTCACCAGGTGCAGATGAGATGCATCCTAGGTTGCCGAGGGAAGAGTAGAAATAAGTGGGGCTCAAGCGACAATCTTTGCTTGGATATGGGAGTGGTGCCAGAGGACTGGAGGGTTGAAAATGTTATACACGTGTTCAAAAAAGGAGAGGAGGATAAACCTGGTAACTACAGGCCAGTCAGCCTAACAGCAGTGGTGGGGAAACTTCTAGAGACCATAATCCGGGACAAAATTAATTGTCACTTGGAAAAACATGGGTTAATAAATGACAGCCAACACGGATTTGTTAATGGCATATAGGGGGAAAAATTGGGTTGCTTTGCGCAAAGCAACTAGCGCCCGGGCGCAGCGCCGCCCACGCCTCCCGCAAAATTCAGTGGGAGGTTAGCATCCCGCGGTGCTAACCGGTAGCGCCCCGCTCGCGATCTTCGGGAGTGCCCCCTGACTTACCACCGGACGCTATGTCCGACGGGGTCAGGGGGGCCTACCTGTGGCCGGGGAGGCGCTATTTAAAGGCGAGGTGCGGGGCGACCATTTTTGTTGCTGGCCGCCTGCCAGCACCTGCCTGCGCTCCCGTCCCCGGCCTCCTGATCAGCGCCCCCCCACGGAGTGCCGGCTGCGCTCCAAAAGCCCGGCACTTCTCTGGAGTGCCGGGCTCTTTTGCCGGCACTCCCGATCCCTGGGGGCCCAGCTGGGCTCCGGGTCGCGCTGCGCAAGGCCCCTCCCCTTTAAGAAGGGGAGGAAGGCCTGCAATACCGAGGCACGTAGCACCGCGATATTGACTCACAGCACCCCTAGAGGGAGGCGGGGCGCTTCCAGTAGCGCCCCAGTTCCCTCTTGGGGCGCAACCACTCAATTTCCGGTGCGGGGGCGCTAATTTTTCCGGGGTGCTAAACCTGGCGAAGTTAGCGTCCCAAATGGGGCGCTACTCAATTTTTAGCCCATAGTGTCTTATAAACTTGATTGAACTCTTCAATGAAATAATGGAGAGGTTTGATGAAGGTAGTCCAGTTGATGTGGTGTATATGCACTTCCAAAAGGCCACTTAACAAAGTGCCACATAATAGATTTGTTAGCAAAATTGAAGCCCATGGGAGTAAAGGAGCAGTGGCAGCGTGGATATGAAATTGGCCAAGAAACAGATAGCAGAGAGTAGTGGTGAACGGTTGTGTTTCAGATTGGAGTAAAGTATACAATGATGTCCCCAGGGGTTGGTATTAGGACCACTGTTCTTTTTAATATATATTATTGAGCTAGATTTGGTTATATAGGGCATAGTTTCAAAGTTTGCAGATGACACAAAACTCAGAACTGTAGTAAACAATGAGGAGGATAGTAGCAGACTTCAGGAGGACAGAGACAGACTGGTGAAATGGGCAGACACATGGCAGATGAAATTTAATGGAGAAGTGTGAAGTGATACATTTTGGAAGGAAGAATGAGGAGAGGCTATATAAACTAAATGGTACAATTTTAAAGGGGGTGGAGGAATAGAGAGACCTGGGGGTTCACATATACAAATCTTTGAAGGTGGCAGCACAAGTTGATAAGGCTGGTTAAAAAAAGAAGCATATGGGATCATTGGTTTTATAAATAGAGGCACAAAGTACAAAAGCAAGGAAGGTATGCCAAACCTTCATAAATCACTGGTTAGGACTCAGCTGGAGTACTGTGTCCACTTCTGGGCACCACACTATATGCTATATAAATGCAAATTGCTGGTATTAATTTTAATGGACAAAAAATTGTGGGCAGTGCATTCCCAAAGTTCTGATTGGCACTCCCAGCAGGCAAATATCTAGGCCATTATGTTAGTTGATTCTTCAGTGAACGAGATACAAGGCTATGTTGGATCTTGCAATTTTGAAGTTTATTATGGCCCTACTGCTTCTTGGTTATAACCATCTCTTCCTCCATGCCCCACCCTCCCTCATCCCAAAATGAAACAAAAAAATCCTTACCATTTTTGAACTCAATCTCCAATTCGTCAGGAGTGCTTGGAGACTTCACTGGGTCAACTGTCATCATAAACATACCATCTGGTGCATGATTCTGTTAGGTTATTAAAAAAAAAATTCAACTTCTGATAGCAAAACGTATTTATACTTATTGTCAGGCTTCTAAAAATACTGTTCTGTAAACTGACATTAAGATGTGCCGGAGCAAACCTGAGGAAGGAAGGGTGATAGCCTCCTTCTCTGTTTATTTTCCCATTTTCTTCCTCTATGGAAGATGACATGAACCTATTTAGTTTATTCAATAAGATGCATTTGCATAACAAAAGCAAAAAAAATTCCATTCCCCAATACGGAGATCCGTAACATGATGTGGGCGGATTGCAAACGAAAAACTTAATCATGCTTGATCCCTTACTTAAATCATTTCCCACTGCCCTCCCCCCCATTTTGAAGTATGCCTGCAGTAATATATTTTGTTATTTAAAAATCAAAACTAAAAAGAGTTGTAAGGTAGGTACCCATTGGTGGATTTGTACTAAAATTTTTCTTAATTCAGCATTCATTTCTGAAGTCAGAGCAAAGAAAGACTTCCATTTATACAGCGCTTTTCACAACCTCGTGATGTCCAAAGTGTTTTACAGCCAATGAAGTACTTTTGAAGTGCAGTCACTTTTGTAATGTAGGAAATGTGGCAGCCAATTTGCCACAAACAGCAATGTGATAATGACCAATCATTTTTTTTGAGTGATGTTGATTGAGGGATAAATATTGGCCAGGACACCGGGGATAACTCCCCTGCTCTTCTTCGAAATAGTGCCATGGGATTTTTAATGTCCACCTGAGAGGGCAGACAGGGCCTCGGTTTGACGTCTCAGCTGAAAGACGGCACCTCTGACAGTGCAGCACTCCCTCAATACTGCACTGAAGTATCATAGATTTTTTTATGCTCAAGTCTCTGGAGTGGGACTTGAACCCACAACCTTCTGACTCAGAGGCGAGTGTGCTACCTACTGAACCACGGCGAGTACAGCTCAGATAGAATAAATCTAATTTTGTGAAAAAAACCTTTGAATTTTTCTAATTCACTTGCTTTGCAATTTAATGGGAAAATTCTAACTGTTAGTTTTGAAGTAACTATCTATTTTGTGAAAATTTGAGCATCATTCATTCATTGTCCAGCCCTTAAAACGGATTCAAAAATGGAACTTGCTGCATTCTCAGTTTCATTTGTTCAGTTAGCTGACTTCACATTCGGCAATAGGTCTTCAAGGCCTGAGCAGTGACCTATGCGAAACCTAAAGATTGGTATTGGAACCTGTGACAACGCAGGTTTATCAACAAGAAGCTTCCACTGTACACACGCCATTCAGCAGCCTTTCGTATCACTTGTGGTACCGGTTGTGCTCAAAATAAGACAAAAGCAATGAAACAAAAATGGAAAAAAAAGTATTTCTTGTAAGGTATTTATTTATTCGCTGTTTTCACGCTCTAATTCGCCATGTATCACAGCCTCTACTAGTGTTGCTCAGTAACCTACATGCTGTGCCATAGAATGGTGAGATGCAGGTTCACATCTGCAGACGTAACGGGCTGGATTTTATGAACCTTGGCAGGTCTGTGGCGGGCAACGTCGGTGGCGGGTCCCGACCCCTCTGCTGTCTCAGTCCCGGCCTCTGAAATGAATTTATCTTGATTGGGCTTGTTAAGCCCGCCAGCACGTTTTACCGGCCAATTAGAGAAAGCGGGTCTGGTGACATCATTTGATGACGCGTCATCAGCTGGTTTCCTTAAAAGGGACCATGGCCAACTTTCTTTTGACAGTTGTGCTGTCAGTGTTCTACAGCACTGAGGTGCTACAAACACTGACAAGTACTGCACAGAGGTGCAGGGCCACACCCAGATGCTCCCATGACTTCATCCATATGCTTATGGAGCGAGTCACAGCACACAAGGAGGTCCTCTTCCCTTCCCACGGGCGGAAGAGACCTCCCTAGGAGATCAACACAGCCTGATTGCACAGGAGGGCACAAGCAGGGATGTCATCAGGAGGACCAGGCTGCAATGCAGCAAACATTTCAATGATCTCAGTAGATCACGAAACGTTAGTACAAAGCCACACTGAACCTCATCCTGCTGTGCCTCTCATCACATCCCCATCATTCCTTACTCACACCAACTTACCTTGCACCTCCACCCATTCCTCTCCATCTACATTATCACATCCCCATCTCACTAGCCACCCCTCACACTCACCCTCATCTTAGTGCAATCATACCAACTAACACACAAGGGTAGGCACTTGGGTGTTTTAGCCAATGTACATGTTAAGCTTCTGTTAATGTGGTGTCAAACATTGAAACCTTTATTTTCAACACTTTGCATTCTTGGACAGATTTGTGTGCACCTTTGGAAGTGGCTTAGTGAATTGCAGTGAATGGTGAGACATAACGGTACCCCCCGCAATGGTGATGAGTGTGAAAGGAATGGCATTGTAGGGATGCTTTATGCTGTGGGTGTGGGGTAGTGCTAACCTGGCGCATCATGTGGCAGCCAGGGTGTACAGCGTCAAAGTGAAGTAAATCTGGCCATGGTGAGGCCATCCCTGGCCTCCCGGGCAGCAATGGGGTTGGGTGCTGATGCCCTGTGGCCTGTGCAGCATCAGGTGATTGCGGAGAAGGTTGGTGTTGTTGTTGGTGCTGCTGGTGTGCCTGGTGATGCTGGTGTTGGGGCCGATCGTGGTGGGATTCTGAGGACCAAGGTGAGAGAGTTTCAAGGGAACCCATGCTGATGGAATAGATGGTAGGTAAAGTAGAGATGACAGAAGCGATCTGTCAATGGTGGGAGAGATAATGAGGTCAGACTGGATGGAGACTCGTGTAAAGACTTGCAGCATCCTGAATCTGTAGTGAAAATGCAGTTTAGAGAAGCTAGTGGTTAAGGGAACATATCTCAATCAGCTGGGAGCTTTGACTTGACATTTGAAGCTGTCAACTCATCAGCTGGTTCAATGGCCACTGACCTCCCGCCTCCGCTTCACAGACGAGGTCTAGGCACAACGGAAACGGTGGGCAACCTGTCAAAAGCTGGGAAAAAACCATTGATAAGTGGCTGTAAACAAGCCACTAATAATTTTAATTGCCTCTCCCGCCGCTGTGTGTTGGGTCTGCTCAGTGCCGACAGTCCTGACATTTGTCAAGGCGCGTGGCTGCGGGTTCACAGCGGGGTCCCGACCCGCTGGGGAAAAAAAATACTTTCCCACCCAACCCGCCACTGATCGCACCCACTGACCCCTGCAAAATCCAGCCCAATGAGTTGAAAATCTCAACTTTCCCATTGTGGAGAAAGAGTAAGCAGAGTCTGCAAGTTATCCCGTAGAGAAAAAGGCAAAAGCCAGAAGCGATGGTGGGAAAAGGAGAGAGAAAAAGAAAAAGCGAGGGAAATGAGAAAGAGAGAGAGAGAGAGAGAGAGGGAAATGAGAGAGCGGAGGAAAGAGAGAGAGAGAGAGAGAGAGAGAGAGAGGGGGGGGGAAATGAGAGAGAGGGGGATGGAAATGAGAGAGAGGGGGAAATGAGAGAGAGAGAGAGAGGGATGGAAATGAGAGAGAGAGAGGGGGATGGAAATGAGAGAGAGAGAGAGAGAGAGAGGGGGGAAATGAGAGAGAGAGAAAGAAATGAGAGAGAGGGGGAAATGAGAGAGAGGGGGAAAGAAATGAGAGAGAGGGAGAGAGGGAAATAAGAGAGAGGAAGAGAGGGGGAAATGAGAGAGGGAGAGAAAGAGAGAGGGGGAAGAGAGAGAGAGAAGAAATGAGAGAGAGAGAGAGAGAGAGAGAGAGAGGGACAGAGAGAGAGAGAGAAGAGAGAGGGGGAAGAGAGTGCGAGAAAGAAATGAGAGGGAGAGAGAGAGAGAGAGAGAGGGGGGAGAGAGAGAGAGAGAAGAAATGAGAGAGAGAGAGAGAGAGAGAGAAAGAGAGAGGGGGAAGAGAGAGTGAGAGAAAGAAATGAGAGGGAGAGAGAGAGAGAGAGAGAGAGGGGGAAGAGAGAGAGAGAGAGAGAGAAAGAGAGAGAGAGAGAGAGGGAGGGGGGGGGGATGAGAGAGGGAGGAACAGAGAGGGAGAAATGAGAGAACAAAAAAAGAGAAAGGGAAAAAAAGTGAGGAAGAAAAACACCCACCCCAGGGCTGCTCGGCACCTCTTTAGCAGTGGGCTATAAAATAGTACTGGCAAAGTCTCAGTAGAATCGCTGCCCTTTTACTGAGACAGTCTGATCTGGAAAGCTTGGAGGAAATAATTATGCACCTTACAACAACCACCAAAATGGGGGGGGGGGGGGGGTTGGTGGGGGAGACTGACATTTTGTTTCATTTACTGATTGAATCAATTACTGATATTTAGGACCTAGTAACAAATGCTTTTTTTTCCCCCAGTTGAAGAGAAAGTTTTAGTAAATATGAAAGTAGATGCGAGACCCATAATTGCTGCAAAATAATAACCCTTCCCAGCCTAAATGAAATTAGGGTAAAAAAAATCCAACTTGTTTTATTCAAAACAAAATGTTCTCTGTATTCCTAGGCTACCCATTTTCAAGATACTGTAGCTTTCAAAATAGAGATCAAAATTAAAAATATCCCAGCTGTGTACTCTGGCTGTTGAGTTCTACTTTTCATCCAGAACTTTGGTAGCAGGAACCCAGATATGAACTGTAGAAGGCAATGGTCTAATAAGGGCAATCCATGCATTGATCAAACTGAGCTCCACTACAATTTTAGCTCCATCGGTTATGGTTCTTTTTAAATTGAAACACAAGCATGCTTCTTTAAGTGTCGGAGGGGAAATAATTGTTGCAATAATTCTGGCGTTCTGCAACTTGAAAACAATACTGTCGTATCCCTAGCGATTAGTACCATTAGGGTTAAACAAAAATTCCTAGCACTGTCTGCTTTCAAAAAAATTAAAAGAATTTTTTTTGAAAAAATCTTAGATCATCAACGACATGAAAATATTGGTTCAGAGAACTTTTTCCTTCCCTGTAATTGTACTGGTAGTACAAAAATAAAAAGCCTGTCTCAAGCTGAAAATATCAAATCTGTTCCCAATGAATATATAGGTTTTTTAAATCCTAAAATAATTTGTTTCTTTACAACTGGTAACCTTGTGCCATAGTTAAAAATCATGCCTTTAATTCCCCTCAAGTTGATTTCATCTCATCCTTTGACACGTTCTCAGCTGGAGTCAGAGTAGTCTTAGAGGAGCAAGTCAAGCAAGAAGCAAAGCCTGCAGTTGATATAAAATGTGAGTTGATTTGGTATTGAATGAAAACCCATGCAGATCTATGACCTTGGCAGATGTCTGACCACCACACTTTATTAAAAAAAATGGGCACTTTGTGTGACTGTGATAGGACAGTTTAAGATGAAGCCATTTAGAGAACGATTCTGTGTCAATAGAATGCTTTATTTAAGGTACTGGCATCAATCACAGCATGGGGGATGGTCCATCTTTAAAAAAAACTCTAATAGCTTGGCTAGATGGGAAGAATCCCCATTATAAATTGTGTCAAACATTTGCAGAAAACCTTAAATATCTTCTCATTAGCAACAGTGTAAATGAAATGAACAAGGGACAAGTAAAGCAACACAGTAACGGGAGGTAATCAGCACTAAAGCAATTTATTTGGGGAATTTGTTTAACAGCCAAAAATTGTCTTCACCGTAGATCAAAAGTTCGTATTTATAAACAAAATGACTAAAATGTTTAAAATGGATCGACCAAAAAAAAGCAGCTTTGCTCAACAAAATCTCGGTTTGTTAAATTTCTACATTGCACTGATAGCTCAAGTAATTTAGTTTACTCAGCAAAGGAAGTCAGAGGGAAAAAATCAAGACATTTATTTTTGACTTTATAGTAAATATGGTTCTGTAAAGTTGATCTTATTAAAAAAAGGTTTTGAGAAAGATCTCTAAAACAACCCTTCTTCCACCTGAATCTATTTTTGCTACTATGTAGCAGGGTGCTTTACAAAACAGTTGGGAATCTCCTGTGCTGTTATCAGGAAATTATTCCTAGGAAACACAAAATTCCTTAAAAAAGGCACAGAGACTTCTACAAGCATTAAAACAGCTGCCATACAGATGTACCTTAGTGTTAAAAAGGGCAAGTCTTAAAATTAGAGGAAAATAACCAGATTGGAATGGGTTAACAGAGTCACAATCATCAATTCATTCTCATACTGTGAGGAAAAGACCAGTTTTAATGCAATGTCATGGGACAACTAGTTCAGAGAATCACTACTTTTCTTTTAAAACCCCCCCACCTAATTTGTCTTTATATAGGAAATTTTTACTTGGGATGAAACTTAACACTGATTTTATCCATCCTCTCATGGCAAGTAAAACAATTTGGTCAAGTTCACCACATTATATTCCTCATCTTTCCCTTGCCACACCATGGATAATTCTCTTGTCTACATTAATGAGGGAAGTAATTTGTCTGTATTCACCACAATTGTTATCGCGCCTCAGTTGTGTAATGCAAACAACCATAGTTGGCCACACCACATTAGGTTTGTGTCACATAACAAGCGATAGGGCACATTAACTTGGAGGGACTGGTTTTCAAGTTGTGGAAATATGATAGACCAACAAGAAATATATAAAATTCCACTATTTGGCAAGCCAATGGATCAAAGGAATTTTGCAAAGGTTGGTGTTGAGACCTTTACAAATTTGCAGAACAATGGTGATGAATGTTGGATCACCAATAACCAGCAAATTCCAAATCTCACCACACAGCTGAGTGGAGGCCAGATGCTTCCTTATAAGTGAGAGAGCAAGGAGGAAACACACTTCAAGTTAAATGCCATGTCTTTTTATGTACATTACTTAATTTACTTAATTAATGGTAGCTGCAGTCTTGATCTGAACAAAATCCAGCTCAGGTTTTGCCATCTTTAGAAAAGATGACTTTAGCAAAATCAGTGTCTATAGGGCAACTTCTCCCTCATAAAATAAGAAATTATATGGCATGAATGGATATACATGATAAGATTATGGCATTCAACTTCACTTCCCCCACCACATCCTTACAAATGTATATGATCTATCTACAAAAAGTTTTGTTTGCGAGCACTGCCCAATGGCAGCCAGACACTGCCCCACAGGAAGAGGCATTAAAACTGATTATTATTCTATTATTCTCCTTGGAAGCCAGAATAGACCTATTGCCCAAATGCATTCCCTTGCCTTTCTTTGCTGAAGCTCCTAAGAGGGAACAGAATAGGGAAAAAAAAACAAAAGCCATGGTGAGCTCCAAACTACAGTTTTAAAATGTACGTTAGACAGGAGGTAAAAGAAGCCTTATGAGAAGAAAACCATTTTTATTGTCATCCATTCTGAAGTTACTTTAAATTGAGGCTGCAAACTTTAGGTTTGTAATCGTTTTAGACATTTTGGAGGTGAGTGATGGCGAATCAGGTAGTGAATCGCCCACACACAGTTCCTATACAGTGGTTAACAGCTGGTACAAAAGTGCCATTGTCATTTGGTTTGTGAACAGATCACCTACTCTCTTGGCCAGATAATGGTACGTTTCTGACTTCATTGCTGTTGATGAATTCCCTGCAACTGCTGAATTATATGTGAATCATGGAGTCTGTAACAGGATCTAGTAGGAGCTGTGGCCCAATCTAGTTGTTGCTCATAAACAGAGCACATCAGACAACAGTCAGTCCAAATAGAATCAGACATCTCTCTCTCTAAATTTTATGTCAATTGCCCATTCGATATTGAGCTTGGTTTCATAAAGTAACAGTTTAACAAATCAATGGTGTTTTTATATGGTGAAATCTGGCCCACAAGATCATGTGTATAAGCGCCTCCTTTAATTTACAATTCATTTCAAAAAATTTCTGAAAGCTAGAGCAGCACATCAATCACTCTTCAATATTTAAGGGGCATAAAAACATGAATGAAAGTGAAATTCATGCACAATATTTTACACTGTTCAAGAGGATAGGTTATTCATACACCTGGTCAATTGAGGTCAAGTCTTGTAATTAATCCAAGTTCCAAGATAAACTTTAACACAATCTAGCGCTGCAGCAAATAAGATTCAATCTGAAATTTTAAGTTGGAGGGCCACCTACTGTTTTGAAAACCCAAATGTTATAAAGAATTCTGATTAACTTTCTTCTTGTTTTATTCCACCCTTGGGTGTTTCAGCTGTGGCTCAGTGGGTAGCACACTCGTCTCTGAGTCAGAAGGTTGTGGGTTCAAGTCTCACTCCAGGGACATGAGCACATAAAGCTAGGCTGACACTGCAGTGCTGAGGGAGTGCTACACTATCGGAGGTGCCGTCTTTTGGATGAGACATTAAACCGAGGCCCCGTCTGCTCTCTCAGGTGGATGTAAAAGATCCCATGGCACTATTTCAAAGAAGAGCAGGGGAGTTATCCCTGGTGTCCTGGCCAATATTTATCCCTCAATCAACATAACAAAAACAGATGGACTTTATCACATTGCTGTTTGTGGGAGCTTGCTGTGCGCAAATTGGCTGCCGCGTTTCCCACATTACAACAGTGACTACACTCCAAAAAAGTACTTCATTGGCTGTAAAGCGCTTTGAGACTTTTGGTGGTCGTGAAAGGCGCTATATAAATGTAATTCTTTCTTTCTTTCAACAGCAAACACCAAATTGGTAACATCACGGGGAAGGGGTTCTGGCTTGAAGGGATTGATGGCTTGTGTGGTAGTTCAACTCCATTGTATTGTCAGGCTCAGAAACAAGCAAGCTAGCACCCCCAATTTTGTCCTTGGCACTTACAGTTTGAACTATTTCATTTTAAGATGAGATTGCAATGGTCATTAGTCATAATTCTTTGCAAATATTTTGCTAAAAAAAGGTTGCAATAGTGAGATACCCTCTAAATAACAGCATTAACTGGCACAGTCGGTCACAAAAAAGTTAAAACTCCTTCATTCAGAAAATAATTTTTTTAAATCAAGGTGTGGTAGAATATAGAATATGGGTTTATGTCTACAACTCTCCACAAGTAAGTTCTTGACCATAGCCATACAACAAAGGGAGGTGCAGAACAGAGACAAGGTGCTCACTCTCCTGACCCTTGGGACAGGAATTAACCATGGTCTGCATCACTATGGTCTGCTCTGGTTTCTCTCCTGATAGCAGGAAAAGCATCGACAGAGGCTTGGCTAGGAAACTGTGTACAACATGAAGCAGGAAAGTAGATACATTTCTGGATATAATAATTTGCATTTTTCCCCCTTCTCTAGGCTTCCCTTACCCATAATTTGACAATGAGGACAATCAAGTGATCAGTTCACAGGCTTTTGTCAATATAGCTATGGACTGGTCACTAAGAGATGTGTGAAAGTAGCTATGGTACATTAGCTGCAAATTTTCCCTCCCCGCAGGGTAATAAACGGCTTTTACTTCCTACTTCCAGTGCGAACCAAAGCCAGGAATTTGTGTATGGAAACACTGGTGCCAACCATGGCCTTACCACTTCATTGCACAATGTGTTAAAATGGGACCCAAGCAAGATTCTTACTGTTCCCAATCAGAGACTAGAAAATCAAATAA
The DNA here is from genome assembly GCA_030390025.1 of Squalus acanthias. Taxonomy (NCBI): domain Eukaryota; kingdom Metazoa; phylum Chordata; class Chondrichthyes; order Squaliformes; family Squalidae; genus Squalus; species Squalus acanthias. Next base: position 90,152,110 of record CM059438.1, read on the forward strand.
ATCAGAAAGAGCTCCAATATTATGCCTTGAAAAATATCTTTCAGCTGAAATGCCATGCTGCTATGTTATATCTGCAGGTACAGTTCCACTGTGTAATTTGTCACGATAACTAGCTTTTTTTCTTCTGAGACTCTCGCTTCCCCATCTCAATCTGTTGACATTTTTGACACTATGCCAATTGCAGTAAGTTGCACAGTTATAAAAACTGCAGCATACATGTTCAGTTTAGAAACAGAGTGGCATCATTTGTTTGTCTAAGGCAGTCAGTGAAAAACAAGGTACACAAGGGGAAAAAGCAGTTTTAGCAAACGCTGTATAATAAGTCAGCGTAGCAGTATAATGAGTCAGGGACTAAGGAGGAGCATTACATCTTATTCAAAGAGCCCAAATTTTTGAAAGTTAATCTGGATCCTTTAGACCATGCTGTGATTTCCATTAGATTATTCACTGTTTTACAGATTGTAGCAGGATGCTACAAGAGAATTACTACGCAACAATTTTTAAGTAATGCTTAAAAAAACACACGGAATGGCAATAAAGCCTAGAAGGAAAAATAATTTTCTTTATCGATTCGCTGGATGAGTTTGATGTTCCAATCTCTGTCATTTTGCGAATGACACACAATTACTATCAGTGACCTTCACTGGTAACTGTAGGGTTAATGCTACCTACCATGTACTGAGCCAAGAAAAACAAATTAAAGAGAACTGAGGTGAACATATTGAACTGAAACATTAGACTTACTTTATATATGTTTTATTTAAACACAATAACCAGTCTCTTCCTGCATATAGAAAGTTTACTTAAATTATTTTTTTCTCTTTACCAAACATTGAAAGAAAAATTCAGATCGTCTCCTATTTGAATCTGACCCCAACTACTTCTTAAAATGAAAATATACCGCCGCTCGATCAGCTTTCCTTGATTGCTCAGTGTTCTGCTTGCTGTAGTTCAAAAAAAACAAATCGTTTTGTACACTGTATCACTGCGTTCCATTTAGCCCTCACTGTAGGAGGCCAGACTGCAATGTCAGCCTCAGAGAATCTGAAGAAAGTCTACCCAGAAAGGGGTGAAGAGAAGAAATTGGAGGCAAATGGGCCGTGAACTAAACCATCATGTAGAGCTATCGATGCTGATAACATTTATTCAATCGCCTGATATTGTTGAGCTTGGCCTGAATGAAGTCTTTCAGGGTGCTGCATGAAGTTAAAGCAAGTAAATTTCTATCTTTTTCTGCATTAGCTGCCTCATTGCCCTTCAATCGGCCTCACAAAAGCAGAAAATGGTTATACCATCTGCTTTCAATTCTCTGTAGCCAAATGTTCTTGTTGCGCCACTGCACACATTCAGAACAGTTCCCCTCCCCACCCCACCAGCCCCCCACCATGTATTAGCCTTCTGGGCATGCCTAGAGTCCCGCTGCAAAGTAAATAGGCCTGATCAAAGAAGTTTGTGTTCATCAAAATAAAACATTTTCTTTTTAAACTCTGATTTTAAGACCGATTACAATTGGGTTGATAAAAATATAAACAATTTAATTCCACCCCCTCACCCCAATAAGCGTTACAAAAAATCACTAAACCTCGAAGCAACGCAGACAAGGGCGGCAAAAGCAGCAGTTTCTTCAATTAAACAGGAACATAATTGTGTTAATTTGTACTTGTAGGACATGTATGATTAGCTATTAATTAGAACTCTTCCAAATGTATAACTGTCAATTGCTTTTAGTCTAAAAAAAATCCAAGCCAGTATGAATTTTTTTTTAAAGATATTTTTTGAAAGACCCCCAGGACTCAAGTTGCTGCACTCTGGTAGTTACCAACAGTTCCCTATCACTAGGAAACAAATAGCTTTGATTACAGTTCCTTATCACTAGGAAACAAATAGCTTTGATTACAGTTCCCTATCACTAGGAAACAAATAGCTTTGATTAGACCAGGAGTTATAGAAAAGTAAAAAAATTAATCATTATTATATGTATTTAGGATGTGCATTGAAAAGTTGTTTAAATTTTACAATTATTTCTAGCAGCACAAATTCAGATTACCTGTTGATCTCACACCAGGACTAATTAGAATTGAACTACAGCACAAGAAACTGAATCAGTTACTGTTTACCAATTTCCTGTTCCAGCTAGACCTAGCTTGTTTCATATTGGGGTAGAAATTCTATGCATTGCACCAGTTTTTCGGGCATAAAACATACCAATTTAGCAATGGGATGGGCTGTGCCCAATCTGCACAGGCACTGGTCCCACTGCTAAATATGTGGGGCCCCACTTTTACGTGACTTCTTGAATATGTAAATAAGGGCCTCAACACCTGCTGAGGACCCCTTTCAGAAACTTGTCTCCGATGAATGTGGCAGGTGTCAATGCTTGCCCCACTCAGGAATCTTCAGTGTTCCCAGCGGCCACCAACCGAAGGTAGGTTGTGAAAATCTTCTAATTAAAAAACGTTCCTGTGGAGCCACGTTTGTCCCCCGCCCCACCCGTAGCCCGCTCCCACCCCCCCAATCTCGGGATTTACCAGAGGGCGGCTAGAAACTGAAGTCTTCGCTTGGGCGAGTAGCCTTTCGGAGCCGTGACTAGTGCCGGCAGCTTGTGCCAAATATACTGAGGAGGCCAGAGGATCAATTTCTTTCGATCTTTGGCCCTCTTGCTTCAGGCATGCACTGCTTGTGCAGTTCCGAGTCGAGACTAATTTATACCCCACTGCACTAAATCCCACTTTCCTTCGGGCGATCAGGGCTAGGGAAGGCTGGAGGCTTCTTTGAGGGGCCCGGGGGGAGCACTCCTGCTCCTCCTGGCATACAAGGATTGCTGAGACAGCTACTTACCTTGGTGAGCCGGCAGCTCCTGCCTCCATTTCAGTGCAGGGTTTCCCGACCCCTTGGAAACCCATGCAGCAGTAGTAAATTTCAAATTGAGCTCCCAATTGTGCTGTGGGAGCCAGATTTAAATGTTAATTAAGCGTCCCACCTCTCCATGGCGGGACACTCAGATACCCCAATATCTGCCGCTATAATAATGGTGGCTGGCACCTGTGGGGCAGATTAGGGTCATGTTCCACACATTTCACTTTTACCCAAAGAGTGGTAAGAATGTGGAACTCGCTACCACAAGGAGTAGTTGAGGCAAATAGCAGAGATGCATTTAAGGGGAAGCTGGATAAGCAGAGGGAGAAAGAAATAGAAGGATATGCGGATAGGGATAGATGAAGAGAGGTGGGAGGAGCCTCGTGTGGAGCATAAACACCGGCATGGACTATTTGGGCTGAATGGCCTGCTTTTGTGCTGTAAACTTTAAGTTACTCTATGTTCACTTGTTGGGCACTTAATTCAAAGAAAAACAACATGTTTCAATTTACACCTCTTGATGTAATAATGATTGTGAAATGGTCAAACAGTCATCAATGTCACTTCATGAGAATCAATCTCCCATTTGTACTACCATGACAGGGCAGCCACATCATCCAGCGCTGGGGTGGGGGACGGGGGAAGTAATCAGTTTTCCCATCCCAGATCCCTGCCCAGAGATTGTCACAGTAAAATATATGGCCATCAAGTGAGAATAGGATTGGGTTCAATTATGATGCCATTTCCCCCTTCCCCTCCTGAGGAAAGTCTTGACCCCCTTCCTAGGATTATATTTCCATGGGCAGTCACATTCTTGTACCTCAATGTAGCCATTTTCCCTAGACAATATTTGTCTGTAGACTATTCTATCACAGGAGGCATCATAGCTGAATCCATTCCTGATCCCAGATAGGTATACTTCCACCAGCAATGTCTGCAGACTTATCAGAAAAAGGACACTGGTTGATTTTCAGCTCCCTAACCGAGGCCAGAAAGTTCAAGGCCAGCTGTAGTGTTCCTACAGCCTCAGCTGCAAGGCTGAGCCAAAGTCAGATATCAATTGAGGGTGGTAATCAACACAGGACTGCTTTGAGAGTCCAATAGTCTACCATTAGAGCTCAACTAGCTGAGCAATCATGACAGCATCCTTAAACCTATTAATGGGTTAATGCTTCCGTTAAAATAGCAGACAAAGGAATTCATACGCTGCTATCACAGAGTACAATTTCACTATATTGCAACGTAGATGCTTTCATATTGCCAAGTATTAAAATTGTTAAAATAAATACTGATACTACCTTTTCATCAAATCACACTGCACAAAAGAAGCCCGATAAGTGTCACCAGCAACAAAAAAAAAGGAAGTGAAAATCAGTAATTTTCCCTATATTAGAGAGTATTGCACTCTGATGAGTTTCAAGGCAATAAAACATCTCAAGGTTGGGATGATGTTAAACCATTCAAGCTTCACTCTTGTGCTCTGTGCCATCACCTCAACTCAGAGATGCAGTCACCGTCTTGTAACATATTCCAGGCTGTGCGTATGCATATAAACACAAATACACTTCTTAAACCAAGTGCTTTGCCGTTAATTTTTAAAGTGTGGCTGCACAGATCCGCAAAGTGCAGCACACAGATGTAAAAACTTTCTTTAAATGTTTAATAATCAAAAGACAATACGTTACATCATTTGAGGTCAGCTTTAACCTTGTAAATTTTTCAAGCAAAGTTTCATTACAGCAAAATGTATTTCCCTCCAGATTATATAAAACCTATCAGTAGCTTCCCCCCCTCTCTAATATAAATGAGTAAACATGCTAGTAAAATCAGATAAAAGCCTGTAGTGAAAACATGAAAATGGCTAATGGCAGTGGAAAAGCCAGTCTATTGGCTGCAACTGCTTCGAAAATTGTATTAGTTCATGACCTTCGATCAAACAAGACCCTACATTTCACAATGAGAGAAACCACTGCTGCAAGCTGCCAACTTTGAAGCGCTCCTCTGTGAATGTGGCTCATCTGTCTAATTGCTTCTTTATTGTTTCGATGTGACATTGTATTGTACAATGTCACATAGAATGTTTCCCTCCCCATTGATCTCAGCAGCAATAAAAAGCTTTAAAACACAGATGATAATACTACCAGGGCTTGGCCTTGCCATTCCCCCCTACCCCCATGAAATTTCAAATTATGGGTCACACACATAACACATTATCAGCTTAATGGCATATCTGAGAGTATTTCAATGTCATGAAATATTACCTTGGGGTTTTCCAGGATCCCAGACTCGTAGCTGTGGGAAAACATAAAAATCGAACAAGTAAACAACAAGAATAATATTTACTGGGAAAGAACCAGACTATATTAAGATGGCAAGAATTTGAAATGAGTAAATTACTCAGCAGAGATTAAAATAAAAATGAATGCTGGAAATCTGGAAAGAACAGAAAATTGCTGGAAATACACAGCAGGTCTGTTAGTATCTGAAAAAGAAAAGAAACGGTCGTATTTTAGGTAGAGTCCAATCAGCAGACAGGTTTTGACAAAGGATCTCCACTCAAAATGTTAAATTGTATTTTCTCTTTCAGATACTGATGGACCTGCTGTGGAGCTCCAACATTATGCTTTTTTTTTTAACTACACCATTCAGTGTTCAGCTTCTTACCTGATATGCATGATGTTAGCGTCCATACTCCAAGGGCTTTTGGGAGTGACGGGAACAGGGATACCATGTGCCTGTAATCAAAAAGGAAATGTATGATCATTCGGGGAATCTTAAACCAACATCCACTATATAGTCCTGCTAAGAGCAAGTTACATTCTGTACAATAAATGTGCCTCACAATTTCTGCAACTCAGTAAAAGATGAAGAAACTGCTCACAGGGAAACAAAAGTTCAGATGTGTCTTCTTTTAAAATAAATTTAGTGTCTAAAGCAGAGAGGAATTTCATAAACATCTTACATTTTTGATATAACACTGTAGTGTCATTTCAACCCAAATGCGGATAATGAAAAGACATAATTTTAATTTTTTGTCCCATCTCTGTACTCTCTACATTACATACCATCTCTTGCTATTGCTCATTTTAGAGTATCACCAGTGCCTTGAAGCCACAACCCTAGCCCCAAAAAGAAAGTTATTATTACATGGAATTTACAGCACAGAAACAGACCATTCCAGTGCCAGTGTTATGCTCCACACGAGCCTCCCCCCACCCTACTTCAGCTAACCCCCATCAACATATCCTTCTATTCCTTTCTCCCTCATGTACCTATCGAGCTTCCTCTTAAATACATCTACGCTATTCACCTCAACTACTCCATCTGGTAGCAAGCTCCAAATTCAACCACTCTCTGGGTAAAGACATTTCTCCTGAATTCCCTATTATACAAAGACACCGCAGCTAGTATGTGCATAGGTTTGACATTGTACATGCTGCACCTAGTTATTTGCTTTTCCGCCTTGTAGAACTCTAACTGCCCGAACTGACTGGCCTACTATATTTTTTTGTGGATGGTAGTTTTGACTAATTGTTTGGCATGTGCCATTTCCAGCTGTCAAATTAAGTCCTGCTTTAAAAGCCACACACTGCTCATCAATTTCCCCTCAAGGTTCACTGCTGCACTGGTTACAAACTAGTAAGAAATGATCTCCAAATTACAGACAAGCTCCAAGGACTGAACAAAAGATTACACGGGGGAACTTAATGGACTGAACAGTACATTAAAGAGGAATCTTCAATTGAATTATTTAATATTTCTAGTACTTTCTGGTCATTTTTAATATACATACACAAATGTAAGGATAAATTTCAAGTTCTCAAGAGACAATCAACATCTGTTTACAAGGATGTTGGGGGAGGGGGTGCAGTGGAAGAGGATGAAATAAAGACATGATGCAGAGAAGATGAGTATCTATTCTTGTGAACTGATACGATTTCCCAACCTCCCACTGCGGGGCTCCTCCTTCAGATCACAGACAATACACTGAAGCATAGATAACAAACAACATTATGAAGTAATTCATTACTCTGGCCCCAATTATCTCTAATCACCGCAGCAGAACAGTACCCCTGGTGACCAGGGCCATCAGCTCCCGAAACCCAGTCTTGCAGAAATGCCACCAGCTACTGAGGCAGACAGAAAGAAAGCTTTAGTGTTGAACCTTTCACATGAAAACAAGCTCCAATGATGAATAACACTCAGACACTGCTCCAAAAAAAAGGTACATCTCATAAACCCCGTGCTGAAGTGAAAAAGTTACTTAATTTTTTTCCAATTTTCAGAGTTGTACAATTACATTCAAAAATACCTCACCAGTGCCTCTTCTAAATTCACTAGAATTTCAAAAATAAACTTTACCACTCAGGCACTTTGAGATTTAAATTGGAAGTCAAGTTTGAATTCCCTACCCTGTTAAAGTTGAAATATTTCCACCCTACATATTCTATAAGGAGTAGATTTACTTTTAAAAAACAAATTTAGTACATAAATGTTTATTCATAAGCCAAAAAAAACCTTTAATGCTGCTATTTGGAAAATTAATTGTTTTTTGCCTTGTGGCATTAAGAATTATATTCTTTCTGGTCTACTTGTGGTACGCACCATCTCAACCAGAAGGTGGACAGGCATCCGTTTTATTCTATAATCCAGTATGCAGAGGAGCCCATGACATGTTGGTTACAGCAGAGATCAGAAACAGTACAACCTTCCCAACTGAGACTGGCTAATTTGGCAGAGAGCAAGCATCATACTTGGGACCCTCTCATCTACACAGTTCAGTGCAATACCCACTGCATTTACCCAATGAGCAAAGGTTTATTTTAATAACCAGGTTTTATTTTATTACATCAACATACAGATAAGAAAATTAACACTGCTCAAGTGGAACAAATTCTCAGACTTCAGGTCCAAATCTGAATTTGGCATTTCTGGATCCTAATTTCAAGTGTCTAAATTTCAAATTGGGTTAATATATTATATATATATATATATTTCCAAATTCAGCCAAACCCATATCGGAGTTCTGAATCGAGCCAATTTGGAATCCAAAACTACGTTACAGTTCAAGCCTAGTCAGTTGATGAGATCTACAGTCATTTTGGGCAATAGTGAGACCATCAGATTTAGGCACAAGTATGAAGAGGGTTCAAGTTATAAATGGTCACTAGAATATTTCCATTACTCGGTACTTGTAAGAAAAGAAAATACTCTATACTTTAGTAAACTACAGCAGTGGTGCAATGACCTCACTGCCAAGAATGGGTAGAAATATGCATTTCTAAAAACGGAAAACTGAAGAAACACTGAAATACTAAAGGTAGCAGCAGCCAAGTTGACCCATGGAGGGATGACATTAGCTGGCCTGCAGAACACATCTCTGATCTGCAAAGTTAGTTACTTTTTCCATGTTTTGAAAATGATGCCTTTCTAAACTCCACCAGCAATTCACAAGGAGTCTTGATTATTTTGAGTTCAGGACTCTCATATTATTGCAGGCAGAAATTATATTTCATAGCAGTACAGAAAAGAAATAGAACAATCTTGGACAAATAACACAGAAGCAATAAGCTGATCTGATAGCAGACATCAGGGAAAAGTTCTGCTTTTAAGATGTGCATTCACAGAAGAAAAGTTATTCCCCCTCCCACATACATAGGGGGAAAAATTGGGTTGCTTTGCGCCTCCCGATAACACCCCGAGGGGGCACTAACGGGTCGCAAAGCACCCAGCGCCCGGGCGCGGCGTCACTAACGCCTCCTGCGAAATTCAGCGGGAGGTTAGCGGCGGCGGTAGTCGGTAGCACCTCCGGCGATGACGTCATTGCTGTGCGCAGCGCCCCCTGACCTACAGCCGGATGCTATGTCCGACAGGGTCAGGGTGCTGTGCTTGCAGCCGCGCAAATTAAAGGGCAGGTGCCGGGCGGCCATTTTTTTTGGGCCGCCTGCCAGCACCTGCCCGCTCTCGCCTCCTCCTGCGGGGTGCCGGCTGCGATCGGTCAGCCCGGCACTCCTCGAGTGCCGGGCTCCTTTGCTGGCACCCCGCTCCCCGGTGGTCCAGCAGGGCCCCAGTGCGCGCTGCGCTAGGCCCCTCCCCTTTAATCAGGGGAGGGAGGCCTGTAATACCGCGGCACTATGAGCCGACTCGCGTGGCGCTGTTGCACATAGTGCCGCAATATTGAATGGTAGCTCCCCAAGAGGGAGGGGAAGCGCTTCCAGTAGTGCCCTGCCTCCTGCTTGGGGTGCTACCATTCAATTTCCGGCGTGGGGGTGCTAACTTTTTCGGGGCACTAATAGGGTGAAGTTAGCACCCCAAAGGGGACGCAACCCAATTTTTCCCCGTTAGACTCTAAACTGGAAAGGCTTACTGTTCATACTCAGTTTTTCCCCCCTCAGCTATGGGCACTTGTTTAGTTCAGATCAGAGGAGATTGGGGTCCTTGCATTGGATGCCATTGTTTGCACTGCTAAAACTGGCTCTCTTATCCCATAGGTAGAATTGTACGCCAATATAAATGACATCACTCCCCACAGTCGGGACTAACCAAATGTAAAAGTACCTTATAACTCCTGTCACCTCTGGTACCAGGTCACTAAAATAAAATAAAAGCAATAAAACAAGCTATCTGCATTTAGCTTATTACCACATGCATGCAAAGGTTTTAAAAAGTCCTTTTGTTCCAACTCCGTGCTTGGTCTCCTCAAGCAATGTACCTACCACAGCCAACCAGAGCCTCTGCTACACCGCACCATAACTGGGCATGAGGAGTCGTGCAAGAGCAGTCTGATGATAGTACTTCCTTGCCACTCACCCTGGGGAAGCAGTTGGCCTTTGCTGAGCATTACCAAGATTGGGAACTCAACAACATACAAAAAAAATTGGTGAAGGAGTGGACAGTGGCACCAGGTAAAGAAACTATTTTACAACATCTCTAGATTCAGTGGTGCTGTAACTGACAGCTCGACTGAAATAAGAACCAAATTTCGCAGGTGCCCAGCAGAAGCGTCTCACAACAGAATGGAGGGGGGGTGGAAATGGCAGGGTAGTCCAAACTGGATGGTAACTCACACCTTTTAGTGGTTTTTACAGAGGCCTGGAAGAAAGCTCTATGCCCAATTTCTCAGCAACAGAGAAGAGAAAGCAGGCAGAGTAAACAGGAATAAATTACTTTAGAAATAAATGTGGTGAATGCTTAATGCAGTTTTATGATTTTTTTTGCTTGCTATTTCAATGAAGGTTTCACCCATTGAATGGGTTTTATTTATCACCTTTTTTTTTTCCTTTATTGATACTTTTTGTATGGAATTCCTTTACCCGCTATTTTAGCAGCGGAAGCTTGGGTCCTTGGAGAGCAATGCCAAAACCGCGTCCATGCATTGCGGTCTTATTTTTATATTTGAAGTCTGTTGGCAGTCCAGTGCAGATAAATTGAATCCAGAGGAGGCTGTTCAAACCCAGGTCTGGAGACTCATGAAAAGTGGGTCTTCACTGCTAACAGAACAACATAGGTTGGGTGATTTACACCGGGGAGCTCCTTCGACTGCACCAAGACTATGGAATTGACAGTACCACAGGAATACAAGAGTGCCTTGTGATTCAAGCTTCAGTGGTTCTCACTAGTTTGAAAGACTGTATAACTCACTTGCCGTTATGGGTCGTTTGCACTCATGAACTCACTCCTATAATAAACTGCAGCTGTCAGTAATATCCTATAGATTTGTTCTAGAATAAACATGAAAAGATAAGATCATTAATGGCTAATGAGTTGTTAATGAGTTGTAGTTGGACAAATGCAGTTGTGTATTATTGTTCCTCAACAATAAATGTTAAATTAGTAGCTATTTACTTGATGCTTTTACCTGGCCTGATTTTCCCCCCCCTCAAGCAGTTTTGTATCAGCCCTGAGTGGTGTCAACAGGTTACCCACTGTTACAAAGTGTCTTCCTCATGTCACAAGAAGATGGAGCAATTGTTAATGCTTGAGCAACCAAGCCACTGAATGGTTCATTAGGTTTCAAGAGGTTGTTTTTTCATTGAATGCCTTTTAGCTTCAATGGGCTGTTATCATTAGCACAGGGTGCAGCCCCAAAGAGGTGGTCTCAGGTCTAGTATGGACACAGTCTGGGGCAAAGACTGTTAGCAGTTACTTCCACCCACTTTTGCTTATTTAAAATGGCAACTCGCAGTTCTTGTGATTTCATTTTTTAATGTTTTATAATCTGTGGGGACTATCGTGCTCTGAAAGTGTTTGACTCTTTATAAACTCCATGGGTATTTTACATTTGAAAGAATGTCACAAATAAATCAAACTGGAAATAATTAAACTGAGTAATAGGAAACACTGAATTTTCATAAATGCATTTGAGTGCATGAATTCAGGATTTTAAAAGGCCCTAGAATTTGCATTCTCAAATTAAATTCCCTATTTCCTGACACATTTGTCTATATAACAAGTGACTGTACTTCAAAGCGAATAGGTGAAATGCTTTGTGACATTCCCGAGAGACACAAGACACGTTAGAAATGGAAGCTCTTCATTTGAAAAATTAATTTTTTTTTACAAAAAAGATTTATGCATTTAATTGTGTTTCCATTATTGGGAAAAATTAGTTAAGTGAAAACTCTGCACATGTTTAGCATTGATCAATTTGTCTGTGCAGCAGTCACCTATTTTTGTGGAACACATACATCAATTATTATATAGGTTAAGTGCAAATCAAAAGGTGAATTTCATCAAAATAGTAACGTGGTTTACAGACAAAAACTGTCTAAAGTTGAAACAAAAACAGAAAATGCTGGAAACAACCTCTCTGGCACTGAAAATTAACTTTTACAAGTGTGGAGTCTTATTCCTTCAGATTTTAATTACCGCTGGAGGTTTTTATTTTTAATTTAATGAATTTTTGCTTTTTCTTTCTCTCTTATCCCTCTCTCTTAATCCAATCTTTCTTTCCCTCTCTAATTCGCTTTCTATACCCGAATGAATTAAATATTCTAACTGACACTTCCTGATTCAGACTCTGTGCTGCTCATTAATGATTCTTCAATCCGATTGGTTAAGGAGATACACAAGTTGCTTCCTTGTTCACAGAGGTCCCAGATGCCCTGTAGAGGGCGCTGCCCTTTTTGAATGATTGGCTGACAGCAACTTGCTGTGCAAAAGCCCACAGAACATCTACGGGCAAATGCAAGTCTAACACTTGAGTTCACTGCTCAGGGCAAAATCTGGTCCACTTCATTTGTGCCCTTCTCCTCCAAATCAGGCAACCATGTGTAATACATCTGTCATTCATTTCATTGACATAAATCCTTTGTATTCCAAACATGAATTTTATTACTTTCAAGGATGTCCTGATCTGATTTTTGTGTTATGTTTCTGCAGGCTGGCACTTTTTAAGTTATAATTTTGCCAGTGTACAGACCCTAGCTTTCACTGATCTGCATAATGCATTCAACTGCACTTGATGGGCTAAAACATTAAAATAATACTGCTTTGACTTTTTCCACTGTTGGCAGGCTGTAATATCCATCAGCACATACAGAATACTCTCCTGTAATTAAGCACTTTTTTTCTGGCATCATCAGTACATTGTTCCATTGCACCAGTGACATCACAGCGTCATTTCTCCATTTACCTTATTTGTGCTATCAATCCATTACCCAACACTTGGGCTGTTCAGGATGGAGATTAACAGGGGGCCCTTCTTGTGATTTTTCCATCCCTGAAGTCAGTGAATGCGCCCATACTTTTCCAATATGCACTGGTTGCGAATACGGTTTCTTTATTTAGAGTATTATCCCCATATTGTCCAAAGTAAGGGGGTAACAAAGTACTAATGTTGAGGAGATCGCTTGCCAACTCCTGTGTATGAGCAGCCAAACTAACTCACTGCCACATTTTCTACAATACCACCTACAACCATTCGTAAACACACAGCATCATTTAGCATGTCATAACATCATGACATTCTTAGCAAGAAAGAAAGTAAATAGGGTAGTGGCAGATCAAACCACATTTCTGGCAGTTTACTCAAGCAGTAATTATTTCAATCACATACACAGCTACTCATTTTCTACTGTAGCCTATTTATACATTGAGGTGAAAATTTTTAAGAAAATTTAGAAAATACATAGTAACCTTTCATAATTTCTAATCACCTGACAATTTTTAAATTGAAGAATGTTATTTCAACTCCTTGAAAACAATGGGAAGCATTATTGATGTTACTCTTTGCTGAAGATTGGTCATGTTTGTTAAGTGAATTAAGAGCTATGCAGGTTAGTAGGTCCCAAGCTCAATTTCTGGCGAGACAGTTAATCTCAGCCGGAGTGCACCACAGGCAAGGGGGAGAATTAGCTAGGAATCTTGTTCCTATTGTGATCTGTTGGAAACTGCGCACTTGTGCAGTGAGTGTCAACAAGCCGTTTTGCCAGCGACATCATAACCAAACCTGATGTCCAACTGCATCTGTATCACGATTGTGTTTGGTTGTGATGTTTCTCATGATTAAATTGCCAGCACTCACTGTCTAGGCTCACACATGAAGAATAGCTATTTGAGTGAGGGAATCAGTGACCACATACCACCTGTGAAACCCTACTCTATGGAGGAGGGGAGAGGGTAAAAAATTATCATAGCAAACCCAATCATATCATGAACCAACGTCCTATGCTCATACTTTCAGCAATCAGGAGTGGGAACAGTGACTGAGTTTTTTCATCCTTCCAAGAAAGAAATTAAATAAGGAAATAACTTGCATTTATATAACGCCTTTATTGACGTCAGGACATCCCAATCCACAGCCAATGAATGACATTTTTTGAAGTGTAGTAACCATTGTAATGTAGGGAAACATGGCTGCAATTTGCACACAGCAAGGTCCAACAACCTGAGAGGGTGGTTGGGCTTCAATTTAATGTTGCACAGTTCACTGGCGAGACTACATTTGCCAATATGGTGCGCATTCTACCTTGAAAAGATTAACGTGTTGGAGACAACTCAGAAAAGGACTAAGGTGATCTGGGAATTAAAGTTCCAGAGTGTGTGTTTTTTTTAAAATATTCAGCACAGCCAGCAGCACGCACATGTAGTGCTCCTGCCACCAACAGAAAACTATCCATATAAAAACATAAGAACTTAAGAAATAGGAGCAGGAGTAGGCCATTCGGCCCCTCGAGCCTGCTCCGCCATTCAATAAGATCATGGCTGATCTGATCTTGGCCTCAACTCCACTTTCCTGCCCGCTCCCCATAACCCTTGATACTCCTGTTTTTCAAAGATCTGTCAATCTCCGCCTTGAATATATTCAGTGACTCAGCCTCCACAGCTCTCTGGGGTAGAAAATTCCAAAGATTCACGACCCTCTGAAAGAAGAAATTCCTCCTCATCTCCGTCTTAAATGGGCGACCCCTTATTCTGAAACTATGCCCCCTAGTTCTAGATTCCCCCACGAGGGGAAACATCCTCCCTGCATCTACCCTGTCAAGCCCCCTCAGAATCTTATATGTTTCAATAAGATCACCTCTCATTCTTCTAAACTCCAATGAGTATAGGCCCAACCTGCTCAACCTTTCTTCATAAGACAACCCCTTCATCCCAGGAATCAACCTGGTGAACCTTCTCTGAACTGCCTCCAATGCAAGTATATCCTTCCTTAAATAAGGAGACCAAAACTGTATGCAGTACTCCAGGTGTAGTCTCACCAACGTCCTTGGAAGCAAACGTCACAAAGCACTCCTTCCTAATAGGCCAATTGGTCTGGTGGAATGTTATTAAAAGAAATAGTGGGAGAGTGAGCTCGGAGACGGTGAAACACTCCAACCTAAAACAGTTAATTTTGTGTCAATTAACAGCTTTTAAAAATAGCTGTATGATATCCAGTTAGGAATAGTCCGAGGAAGACAATACTTTTCAAAATGCTGGGTCCATGGAACTAGCATGCCAAAGACAAGTGGCACAGGACTTATAATGGAGGATGCAAGGAGAGACAGATATTTTGGGGGTTCACTCAATTTACCTTTGCGGGGAGAAGATGAAGGTCAGCAGAACATTTCCTCTGGAGATTAAATGGGTGGAGTAGCATTCATAGGAACAGGAGGAGGCCCTTCAGCTCCTTGAGCCTGTTCCGCCACTCAATTAGATTATGGCTAATCTGTACCTCAACCCCATTCACCTGCCTTTGCTCCATATTCTTTGATACCCTCACCCGTTAAAAATCTATCGATCTCAGTTTTGAAAGCTTCAATTGACCCAGCATCCACAGCCTTTTGGGGGGGGGGGGGGGGGGGGGGGGGGGGGAAAGAGAGAGTTACGGATTTCTACTATCCTTTGAAGTGCTTCCTGATTTCAATCCTCAATGGCCTGGCTCTAATTTTAAGATTATGCCCTCTTGTTCAGGATTCCCCACCAGATGAAATAGTTTACATCTACCCTATCGAATGCTTTTATCATTTTAAATACCTCGATTCGATCACCCCTCAACCTTCTAAACTCCAGGAAATGCAAGCCAGATTTATGCAACCTGTCCTCATAATTTAACCCTAAGCCCTGGTATAATTCTGGTGAATCTGAGCTGCACCCGCTCCAAGACCAATATATCCTTCCTGAGATGCCGTCTCCAAAACTGAATGTAGTACTCCAGTGGAAATATCTGGAGGCAATTCATGATACAGCAGTGTATATCAAAGAAGTGAGCTTGACTGAAACAGCCTTTTCACCTTCAGTGCTTTCTCATGTGCTTGTGTACACCCATTCATTGTGCATCAATGTTCATTAGGTTAGATTCAACCACATTAAATCCCATCTACCATTCCACAGCCTATTCTCTTATTTTAAAAACATAAGAATAAGGAGCAGGAATAGGCCATACAGCTCCTCGAGCCTGCTCTGCCATTCAATAAGATCATGGCTGATCTTCAACCTCAACTCCACTTTCCTGCCCTATCCCCATATCCCTTAATTCCTCTGGAGTCCAAAAATCTATCTATCTCAGCTTTGAATATACTCAACGACTGAGTATCCACAGCACTTTGGGGTAGAGAATTCCAAAGATTCACAACCCTCTGAGTGAAGAGATTCCTCCTCATTTCAGTCTTAAAAGGCTAGCCCCTTATCCTGAGACTATGCCCCCTAGTTCTAGACACTCCAGCCAGGGGAAACAATCTCTCAGCATCTACCCTGTCAATCCCCCTCAGAATCTTATATGTTTCAATGAGACCACCTCTCATTCTTCTAAACTTTTGTCCCCATTCTTTGAATGTTACTAATCATCTGTATACTAGCGACAGCCTCCATAGCTTTCTGTCAACAGATTTTGTATAACAGTCTACACCAGATAATTCAAGTCATTTTTACACTAAAAAAACTGAATTATTCAATACTTCAAATTATGCAATGTAAATAACAGAGATAAAAATTTATTGCTAAAAATTGAATCATAATTTGAATTAGGCAGAAGACTACTATAAGTACCCTCCTTCTTCCAAGCATGAATTGTGTGAACAAACATCCCCTTCACTTGCCTGATTTGTCCTCCTCACCTGTGATATTGAATGTGTTCTGATCACATTGTGATTCACTGAAACTTCTAAACAACTCATTATCCACCAGTTAACCTTATGTTAGTTAGTTAATTATTTTTGTTGCCTTTAATAAGTTTCTACTCAAACTGTGTCTGCCATCTCCTCTTCAGATGTTACATTATCTCTTACCAATAATGTTAGTCCTTCGCCTAGCTCAGCAGGACTATCTGTCAAATATTCTACACTCTCCTAGTTCTTTTTCTTGTCCATCTTCTGCTTGTAGCCATGTTGTCTAGTTCAGTATATTTGCCTTCAAGTAATTTATAAACAAATATTCAATATTAGAAATTTACAGAAAATCTTTGCATCAATTAGCTGACAGAAACCCAATGTATGCACTTCAAAACTGTAACAAAATGCCATTACTAAAAGGCTTAAGAGCTTGAAAGTCTAACAAAGCTAAAACAGACATACCAATAATTTTTTTAAATAGTCTGAAGAAAGAGAGTTATGGATATCCGAGAACGATTACAAGATTAATATAATCAAGATGGTATATAGAACAATGCATACCTTGGAGTGAGTTACAAGTTATAATCCGATCATGGGTATCATGTGATTTATACAGAAAATAATAGATACCCAAGAGTGATTGCAAGGCATTGTGTGAATTGTGCCAAACAGGAGAACAAAAGCATGAGCAGTTTATAATAATCAACCGAAATTACAGCCTTGATATCACTCTCTATTGCTTATACTTTACATATACTTCCTATGCTTAGGCACATGCACACATAGTTTTAATTTTAGCTGGGCACAGAATGTTAATTCTGCATTTTGTCACTTTTTGGTCTTAGCAGTAGTTGTACGTGCACTCTGTAGACTGGATGGGCGACAATGTGTACACTTGAGAATTAGTACTTCTGATGTCATCAGCACAAATTTTGAGAAATAAATGAGAAATTCTACATTCGCTATATATCAACTAATAGTTAGGAAACAGATTACAAAACAACAACTTGCATTTATATAGCACCTTTAACTAAATAAAACATCCCAAGACGCTTCACAGGATCATGATCAAACAAAATTTGATACCAAACCACAGAAGGAGACATTAGGACAGATGACCAAAAGCTTGGTCAAAGAGGTAGGTTTTAAGGAGCATCTAAACAGGAGGAAAGAGAGGTAGAGAGACAGAAAGGTTAACGGAGGGAATTCCAGAGCTTGGGGCCCAGACAGCTGAAGGCAAGCCGCTAATGGTGGAGAGATTAAAATCAGGGATGCGCAAGAGGCCAGAATTGGAGGAGCGCAGAGATCATGGGGTTGTAGGGCTGGAGGAGGTTACAGAGATGGGAAGGGGAAAGGCCATGGAAGGATTTGAAAACAAGGATGAAAATTTTAAAATCAAGGTGTTGCAGGACCGAGAGCCAATGTAGGTCAGCGAGCACAGGGGTGATGGGTGAACGGGATTTGGTGAGAGTTATGATACAGGCAACAAAGTTTTGGATGAGCTCCCAGTTTATGGAGAGTGGAAGATGGGAGGCTGTCCAGGAGAGCATTGGAATAGTCAAGTCTAGAGGCAGCAAAAGCATGGATGAGGGTTTCAGCAGTAGATGAACTGAGGCAGGGGCAGAGATGGGTGATGCTACGGAAGTGGAAGTAGGTGACCTTGGTGAGGGAGCGGCTATGTGGTGGGAAGCTTATCTCGGCGTGAAATACAACATCAAGGTTGCGAACGGTCTGGTTCAGCCCGAGGCAGTGGCCAGGGAGAGCGATGGAGTTGATGGCTAGGGAACAGAGTTTGTGGTGGGTACTGAAGACAATGGCTTCAGTCTTCCCAATATTCAGTTAGAGGAAATTAACCAACTGGTTATTTAGGACACTTTCTAAGTGTTTAATTTGGCATGACCAAAAAAAGCACCCCCTTCCCTTCCCCTATTTAAAATACATTAAAAATAAATATGGAACATTATTATTGCTGTGAATGAAACCATTTACTGCTTGCAATTTTTGTTACAATAATTGTCAATTTGTGGAATATATCTGATGCAATTCCTGTATTCAGAGTGTTGACAGGATTCTCGGGGGTTTGAGTCAGAAATGGCTGAGGTGCAATGGTATTCAGGAGAATATTCTCCATATGATGTTAAACATTTGATGCAAGAGAACAATCAGATTTGGTTTAGTTCCTTTTCACAATAATTGTTAAGAACAAATCAAAATATTGTTTAAGAAAAATATATAAATTTCTGTAAATCAATGGCTACTAATGCACTATTTGTAGCAACCAGACACCTAATGTCAAAATGTGGAATTTATACAAAAGGTACAAGAGGGAGACAATGGCCCGTATTTTCCGATCCCTATGGGTGTGTACGAGCTGTGTACACACCCGTAGGGACCTCACAAGTGCCGGTTTCAGGCATGCGAAGCGCATGCGCTGAAAACCGGCACTTCTGATCTGTCAAGAATCCTCTTGACAGATCGCACACCTGCACTGGAGAAGGGGCTCTGCGGGTGGAGTTCCGCTTTCTGCAGAACCTCCGCCCGCTGAAAACCTTTAAAAATCTTACGCCAGCATAAGAGTTTAAAAAAGTAAAAAAAAATGTTTTTTCACTCATTTATAATTTTTTAATACTTTTTAAAAAGGTAAGTTTATTTTTAGCCCCGTAAAAAACTTTAATTATTTTTTCCAAAATTTTTTATTTTTGTTTAAAATATAATTTAATGTAATTTTAACTCATTTTAAAAACGTGATTTAAAAAAAAATTATTTAATGTTTTGATGTCTTTTTTCAGTGATCCCCATTCATTCTTTTGACAGGTCTACCTGTCAAAAGTATGAAGGGGGATTCCCTACTCCCATTGGCTCGCCTGGCCCATGTGATGCCAGGGACGCTTGCGAACCGCCTGCGCCCCTGGGATACCTGGGCCTCTGCGCACGCACCAGGAAAAGCCCAGGATCGGAAATGGCCGGATCTCGGGAGCCCTCAGGTAAGGGCGTAGATTTTTTCCCGATAGGAGGCATCCGCATGCAGGAAGCCTCCTATCGGAAATTACGGGCCATTATTTGGTCAGACCCAGGTCTTCACCGGATAAATATCGTATCAAATGATTTCCCCAAAATATTGTATCAAATGATTTCCCCTTTGTATCATGGGTATAAGAATGTCAGCAAAGAGATAAACTAACATGGCATTGAGGATGTCTTTTCTAAGTGGCAAAAATAAATTGGCTCCATCACTGTTGTCATGGTCAAGACTACAGGGACCATTTTAACTAGGTGGTTTACGTCTTCTATACTTTAGTGGCATTGTGACTAGCTGAGTGCTTGTGCTTAGCACATGATTGTATCTGTAGCATGTAAATGGAAGGGAAAGAACTACTAAAATTAAAAAATGCAGCATTCTGCCAGGCCCATGGGTGTTATCGAATGGTTGCCCCTGGTATAAAGAAACAGTAACAGCAAAACAGAAGTGAATACAAGTAAGTCTATTGATGGGTTCAAACATTATGAACTAGAAGAGCAGTTTATTGTCACTTAAACCAAGCTGAGATCTTCATCATATACATTTCTATCCATGCTTTTGTGCAATATACATCAAGAATAAGATATCTGTGTCATTTAACATGATTACTGAAGATTTAAATTGTGATTGCAGGAATTTAAATCTGCAGTGGAGAAAAATCATGCCACTCACTCTTCACTAGTCCTTCCCTTGTTATACATTCCATGTTCTCCCACAAACCTTGTGTGCCCTCTTGTGACTCTCAGCTCTTACTGCAGACATATTAACTTTGCCGGTTTTTTTTCAACAGCTACAGTGAAATGTCTCCTTCCGGAAGCCATGCATCAAAAGCTGGCAGTACTGTGAAATGTCTCCTGTGTACATGGCTGCTGTGTAGTAACATATTTTTTGTTGACTATTTTTAATGTTTAAAAGAATAGTCTGTTAGATTAAACAATGCAAATTGATAACTTACTCACTGTTCAATTAAATTCAATGGAAACTGACTGCTAAAATTTTTAAAACTGTTTGATGTGCCATAAATAACTAGTAATTTAGGTTTGTGCCTACATTGTGTACATACCTCCACATGCACTGTAGTACTTCAAGTTTTGGAGGAAAGAGGGCCTTCCAATACATGTAATGAGAATAACATGGTAATTCTATTTATGGCACACAGTCTACCAATTTGGGGGTGGTGGCAGGGTTACACCAATCTGTAGGTATACTGCATTTTCAGTATGCATCACTAAAGCCAATTTAGTGCAACTAGAGTGCCAATTCAGGTAGGTCCTGGTGAAGGTAATATAGTTGACTTGGAGAGATATGCAGTTTCAATGCAATTTTACTCTGCTACAAATGGTTCTATAACAGGATAAAAATTAGATTTAAATCAGGAGTAGAGACTGAAGTCACTCTCAAATATGGTCAGTAGATAAGGTTTCGATGGACTTAAGAATATTTTTGCAAGTGCTGATGACACAAGGGATGAAATAATAAGGAAAAACTACAATGCAGGATACATACCCAAGACGTCATGGCCTGTCTTTTCTCCCTACAGATGCTGACTGACCTGCTGTGGAGTTCTGGCATGAGAGGTACTAGCTTAGAAAAGTTATTGAACCCAAGAGTGTGAAACTTAATTAACACACACTTGATGGTTAATCATGCTTGGTTTTATGACTCTCTTTACAGCTACTTACACAGTACTGCCAGCTTTTGATGCACGGCTTCCGGAAGCAGCTGGTGGTAGCCCCAAAGTAAGCTTGCCAGATTGGCTAAAGCTGGGACCTGGAGAGTCACGGCTATATAAAAAGGTCTTCCTAGCCACCAGCTTTAGTGAATTTGGCAAGTTTACATTGATGTTACCACTGTCTGCACAAATCTTGCACATCAGGAGCCAACAGCACCAACATGGTAATTAATCCAAAATAAAGGCAGCTGAACGCTGCAATATAGCTCCCTTGCATTCAGGCTCAGTAATTCTTTTGAATTAGGACATTAAACTGTAACATCCAAAATCTTGGCTTAACCAATATTCAACAATTAACTGAAATTGAAAGAGCAAGAAGGACTATTGGTTGACATTTTTACCATTATTTGATTTTAAAAGTAGAAAGAGGAATTTCTGATCATTTAAATTCATTGTTTTTAAAATAAAACAATCAATCAGTGATAGAATGTGTATGGTGACTAGAACCCCTATAATTAGATTGGAGTTCAATTTTTTCACCCTTGTTTTTTTTTGGTCAAATTTAGTCATTTTAGCAAAACCTTTTTTCCCAAATGAGGTTTATAAATTGCTGCTCTCAATACGGAGCCAAAAGCTGGTGTAAATAATGGGGTTTGAAATTGCATGGAATATAGTTTGTCCTGATGCTTTTATCTAAAGTCATGATGTTGCAAGGCTGTTGGCCAAATGCTCAGAGATTTATACAAAGACCTGCGTTGCCTGCCCAATGACCAAGCAGATGGGAAGCGGAAAATCTCAAAAAGTGGTCAGTCAACATCTGTAGAAAGAATAGACAGGTGAACATTTCAGACGTATAATGATCAGAAGTTCTGGTGAAAGGCATACACCTAAAGCATGAACTTGTCTTTTCTCTTCACTGATGGTGACTGACCTGCTGTGCATTTCCAGCATTTTATGTTTTTAGTTCAGATTTCCAGCATTTGCAGCTTCCCCCTCCCTTGATTTATCACTCCAAGCATAGAATTTTATTTCAAAATATTATTTCTGTTTGCAGTAGTCATTTCTACTCCTTCCAGTGTTTATGCAATTAAAAAAATGAAGTCTTAACAATCTTGTCTTGGTGTTGTTTTATTAGTGCTTTCTGGTTTAAACCAAAATCATTTATCCGCTCAGCTCCAAATACACCATTCAGTACACTTTCTCCTCCCTATGTCCAAACTCAACTCTTTCCTTCCCAGCACTTCAAAACTGTTGAACAACCTCACTTTTCTTCTACATTTAACAGGTTTCAAAAATCCAAGCTTGGTGTCATCTATGCAGTATTTCTTTATTTATCTAGTACTCTGCAGCACCATTTGGCACATTCTGTGGCCTCCCGGGGCAAGCGGGTGCCCAAGAAGTACCCTGGGTACCTGTCCACTTTATAACTGAAGTCACCTTTCTTTAAGCCCATGAAATTTGACAGAGTCAGCACGAGAGGACACGGGCGGGCACATCACGGCACTTACGCTGGGATGTTGAACCTGTGGGTTTTTTGGGTCCCATGTTTATAAACAACTTTAATTATGCTCTTAACTTAAGCCCCATATTACAAGTTTGTAACTCACTCGCAGGTACCCACCATTCTATACACATTATAAGAATGCATTACATATGACTTCAATACACAAGATAAAATCTAGACTGACTATTCGTTCGTGCACAATATATTTCCTCTAAATTGGATAATGTTGGTACTGGAGATGTATACACTCATCAAGAACAAGGATGTCCATTAATATTTTCTTATATTTTGCATTAAATGCCATTGCCAATGTGGGTTAGCTACAGCACGAGTTAGATGCAGAGCACAGCTTCCTGTAAACTGCCCCCAAAACATGCTTCAACTATAACATCTGCTGCAGCAAAGTGACATTTGGATTTTCCACACCAAGCAGGCTTCTTGTCTCTTCAAGTGAAACTGCCAATTAGAGACAAAACTATAGGCAGTCTTATGTTTAGAACTCACACCACCTAGGAAGTGACCAGCATTTCCCAAACTGTTTCAAATCTAAGACTGTCTTTCTTGAGACTAAAACCCACTCACAAAACTGAGAGGTCTCAAACACTGCACTGCTTTTTAATTATTTTTTCATTCGTCAAACATCTACACAGGAACCCATGTACTAACCTAGAGTCATTATTAGGACAGCATGTCAGGGGTTACCTCTTCTCTAAATAAATGAAATCTAACTCCAAACCAGTTTCAGATACATTGTGCAGTTGTTAGCATTCTAACAAACCTTTGCATATTCCATCAAATCAGTGCGTCCTAAGAATCGATTGAAGAACTCTGGTAACCTCCATGGGGAGATGATCTGTGATCAATAAAAAGTAAAGATATAAAAAGAATCAACTAAAGTTCTGTGATACTTGGCAAGTTTGTATTGATCAAAGTAAAGAATCTTTGAATTCACCAAACAACTCTGAAATGACTCAAGACTTTCTATATGAACAAAACTTTATTTTTCTGACCCAGGAAGTTGGCCACAGATGCCAAAATTCTGCAGATATTTTCATGGCAACATTGAGCTCTAGAGGCTCTAGGGAAAGAAACATGATAATTTTGCAAAAACAACTGCATTTTAAAAACACATGTCTGGGTTCAAGTGAACCAACAGCAAGTTAATGTGTAATGCATTTCCTAAATAGGCATGAACTTGCTGCAACACAGAGGGCAAACAATATTCATCTGCTTGTAATAATTTATCTTTTTTTAGATGTCTTCCAAAATTTTTTACATATCCACCTTTTCAGATGCAAATATTCACTCCTTTCCCTCCAAAAAAATAAAAAAGGCTATTTCAACCTTTTATAAACTAAATTTAATTCTTTGACACATTTAAAAAGTGTACATTTAAATGTATGGATTACAAAACTTTATGTAAAAGGTTGTTTTTGTTTTAATTAAACAGTACTGTTTTACTCAGCCTCTCTTTTCTCTTACAATCTTCAGGCTTTTAAAAGCCAAGCTTGGCATCAGCTAATCACTACCCGATTTACTACTTTTCAACCTGTCCTGCACTATTGGCCTTGGCCTGTCACCTTGGTTTCTTGATATGAAAAAACACAGCAGGACTCAATTTTTTTAATATTTTGAATTAAAAAAAAATCAAATGCAAAGAAAAGGAGTCAGGTCAACTCGTATGACAGCAAGTTTTTCCCTTTTGTTTGTCCATTTACATGGTTATGGACTGAGGCCGCTGGCAAATAACTTCACATTAGTTTCGTGGTTCAAAGTGGGATTATCCATCCTTTTTAAATTAAATCCAATGAAACAAAAGGAGGATTATCCAGGCTGCAAGCAGAGCTCACCACAAGCTGCTTCAGACTGTGAACTACAAGAAACTACCATGCCAGTTGTTCTCAAACTTTTTTTGTGCCAGGCTCCATTGTCTTAAACTTTCTTGGGTAGGTCTAACCAAAATATTCTCAGCAGACACAAAGGAGAACCAAGTAGGGGCACGCTCTTCACTTTCTATCAGCAGAGCCACATCCTCTGTTGCCCTCCCCAGTCTACAGAAACTGCAGTTAAAAGGCATAAATGCCAGGAGCCAGCTCACAGATGCTACACTCTCAGAATCTGGCTTAAAACAAGACCAATGTAAATTAGATAAATATAAAGAATGTGTTGCCCCACCAGGCCACAAGCCAAAAATTGATTATTATTTTTAAATTTTAAACAGTGATAAAAATAAAAGCCTAAAAATTTGAAGCAAACAAAAATAATGCTTCAAATGCACAGCAAGGCAGTCAGCATTTGAAAGAAAAATGTTAACATTTCAGGGCCCAATTCTAATGAAAGGTCCCAATCAGCATGTTAATCACTTTCCCTTTCAAATGCTGACTGGCTTATTGTGCATTACCAACCTTTTCTGTCATTATTGGTATTTGTAATTTGAATTTATTCAGGAAATAGTAAATTAAGGCACAACTTCAAGTTTGATACAAGAAATATACGTTAAAAATGACACAAAGCTCTTACCTTAACTTCAGGATACAGTGCGTAGCAAGTCAATTCAAACCGGATCTGATCATTTCCCTGAAAAGGCAAATAAATAAAGTTAAAGATATTGGAGAGCTACACACAGTAATATCCAGCATATGCTCTCCACTTCAAAGCAGTTCCTTATGTCCTGTAAACCGGGGAAAGCAATTATTTACTGGCGCTGGAAAATTTTAGGCTAGAAACTATTGTTGGGGATTTCAGTGAATGAACACTTAACGGCTTGATGTTACATTCCCCTCTTTACTGTTTTAATGCAGATGTTAACCCTCTTGTTTTAAATGAGTTGATGCCTCCACTTAAAGAGCAGACAGAGAAATATCATACAATGTCATTAGTCATTAACAGTTCATTCACCAATATTGCCAACAGTAAATTCTAGGTTTGTTTGTAACCATAGCACAATTAAAATCATGTCAGCAACTTTTATACTTGTGCAACCAAAGCACTGGACTTTAAAGGTATATAATCAGTTATTCAGTCACAACAGAGGAAAGTAATCCAAGTATTCTAAAATATTAATCATGGTATCACCTACAAAAGTTGCACCTTGATGCCTATTTTTGGACCTTGCAAGGGGCCTCCATCGCACCCCTTCTGGACTATAATGAAACATTTTTGCCTGCTTACTAGCCTTTCTTCAAATGACTAGCATACTACTGTGTATATTTTACAAATACTAGCAAATTAACATTGGCAATGCTCACAATAAGTTAAAGGATATGCTGTTTTAGAACGATAGGAACGTTATAATGTGTAAGGCACAATATACTATCCTATTGCCATGGTATAACAGTGTCTAAGCTGACCTGTTCCTTTAAATGCAAAAAGCCTAATAGGCACATTCTGAGGTCATCTGGTTGTTGTTGGATATCAAGAAAATCAGCATGAAGTGACCAGTTTTCTTCCTCTTTTTTATATAAAAGATGCTACTTGTTCATTGGTAGGGTCAGCCACGATTTGTAACTGTTCTGCCAGTGAACCATCAATCACTGTTCTCATTTTTTTTACCAGAATGTCCGCTCATTCACAAACAAGGCCCTTCCCAACGGTGACCTTATTGTAGATGACTATTAATACCCGGACCAAAACATGGCTCACAGGTGGCAACTTCCTTCTTACAGAAGCTGCCCAAACCTGGCCATATTTTTCACCACCTTCCCCACCCAAACTGCTGTAAGGGTAGCAGAGCACTCAGCTCCAAGTCACCTTGGCCGCCCAACCCCACTCCTCTGGCTTCGAGCACGTTATCCATTCCGCTCATCTTTTATTTAAAATCCTCGTCACTTAAAGACCACCCCTGTCCCCCATCCCATGCTAATTTCCTCCCACGCCAATTTCCTCCCACAATGTCCTCCCTTCCCTCTGCCTGTGTACCAAAAGACTCATCCTCAGTTATTTAAATCATCATCTCCTCTGAATTCACCACCCTCCTGCATTCTCTCCAACTCACTCTCCAAAATTAACTCACCCACCCATATCCATGGCCAGCCCATCTCTCATGGCCCCTCTGCACCCACTCAATCAATCAGCAACAAAGCTATAACCAACCACTTCTCACCCTGCCCTCCTACAATCCCACTACTTTCACCAACCACCCATGGAAAAAGAAACTCTCCCCAGGTCGCTTATAACCATAGTCTTGAATTCCAAAATCCCTCGTCTTTAGCCCTTACTCATCATGACACTTCTGCAGTTGCCAATTTGCTTCATTCCCTCTCACCTCGATCTTCGATTCCCTTGTCCGCAGCAAAAGTATCACTGTTTCCCAATTTATCGTTTCTCTAGTACAGTCCCCATCTTCACTCGCTCAAGTCTGAGGGATGCAAACTTGAGCGTAACTAGCACACAACTGACCGAGCTATCTAGCATCAGATCTGGCTTTACCATACCAAGCACTACCACGCTTCACTCTCTTCTGCTTAAACTGGCCACTACTCCGGGATCATCCTGAATGGTAATGATACCTCAGGCTTCTTGTTTCTACAACCAATTGCCTCCTTAAAACCCATTTCCCTGCCCCCTCCTCTAACGTTCTTCAAGAAGCTTGTGAATTTCTTAGTTTCCAAGATTGAGAGCATCCATGCAGCTGTTTGCGGTGTCCTTCTCTTGCCTTGTTGCTCTTACTCTAACCCTCTCCAGTTACCCACCCACCAGCTCTGAACCCCTATTTCTCTGCAGTTCCTCCCCCATCTCCCTCTAGCTACTTCAAGCTCATCTGATCCACGAGACTTAACACCCACTCAACTCCCCTTTTTCTGGTCCCCATGCTAGTTGACACTGTCAGTAGTTCTCGGTCCTCAGACACTGGTAAATCGTAGGCTGCCACCAGGAAAAAGAAGTAACCTTGAAAGCTACTGGGTTGTCATAAAAATACAGCTAATTCACTAATGCCCCTACCTGGTCTGGCTTTGTGGTTGAATTTTAATGGCCTCAGAGCAACTAGGGATGAGCAATAAATACTGCCTTGTCAGAGTTTCCCACATCCCAAGAACAATTTTTGAAAAAATTTTGTTTTATGCAAAAGTTAACTTAAAAAAATATATATATAATTGAAGCTGCAGCATAGAAAGAAGCAGGTGACCTCTCAGCCTTGGCCAATGCTACTCTGAACCCAAGTATGCAGATTAGAGCTGACTATATATTTCTCTCACTTTTCCATTAACAATGAGTGAGACTGAAAGCACCTAGCTTCTGTTCAGCACCGCCTATAACAGGATGGTTGAGATCAGTAACTCAGCAGCATGATAGACCTAACAAACCAACTTTGATCACACCATTTGCAATGAGACATGCACATGAATGCTGTGTGTGTCTAGGGGCTGAAATTACATTGTGGAATACTAGTGTATGAAATCCTTAGAAATTGAAACGACTCACTCCACTACTTTAGCAGAGATGGTCACCCACTTATTTAAACAATTAAGGACTCCATGGGTATAGTGGGGAGGGAAATTTCAGATCAATGCATCAAGGTTCATGTCCCACAGTGTAATTTCAGGGCCTAGGTATTTAGCAGATGGAATAAAAGAAAAGCAATGCAAACCCTGGGCTCACCTGCTGCACAGCACATGATAATTAGGTAGCATCATCTGCTCAATAGTTTATTTGCAACATATTCATTAATGCTGAATGGTTAATAATATTGGCACCATCAGACTTGCCTCATTGTACTTTTTTGTTTTTAAATCTGTAGCCAACCTGTTCAGCATTGTATATGCTTTTAGTAGAATCACAACAGCAGCTTACAGAGGCAATTTGTTTTTTTCCTGTAAGTCCCAAAACAGACCCATCTGCTCCCCACAATGCATCAACACTACAGATAGAGAAACTCCTTACATCAAAACCACTCACAGTGGCCTCAGGACAGCCTACTCTGATCTCATTACTAGACAATGCTTTAGAGAGGGCAGACGTACCTGTTATTACTGGACTGTGTGAGTGAAACTTTAGATCAAATAAATGTAATGTAACTACCCACTATGGGAAAAAAAAACACTGAAATGACTTATGGGGATTATGCACTGAACAGGCACATTTTATTGTGCCTTTTATTGGCAAGAAAACATTCAGCACAGTCAGACCTCATCAGAGTAGAGGGGGAAAAAGTCTGCCTCTCCACTACATGTGCACCACAAGCACTCAAGAGCAAGGTGAGCAAAAAAAACAGAACCATGGGATCATAGGGCAGTATTTTTCTTTCTCCCTTGATTATATACAGTAGCTGAACTGCACAGAGAAGCAATATTAGAAACTGTGCATTAATGGCAGTACTTAGCGATAGTTGTTCAGCCTCAAACCGAATTAAAGCACTTTCAGATGAGATGTCAGATTTAAAATAAATAACTGCCCTATTAACTTTAACATTCTTTTGCTTGTGTGAATTTACTTGAATGGTTTAAAATAGTGAGTGCTGATTTCATTTAAAGCTGTTTTTATATTGCTTAGACTAATACTAGTGGTGCCAGCTCTCGACACATGGATCTCACACAGCCAGTTACAACCCAAATGTAAACTTGCCAGGATTCACGAAGGCTCACAGCCTGAAAGACCAGCAAGTTTACTTTCAGGTTGTAGTTACTGTGAGTGACCTATGCTTCGGGAGCTGGCACAAGTATTGCTCAGTTAGAAGCATCTGTCACTAATGCCAATCTGTACTGAATACCAGGAAATGCACAACACCTATACAAGCAAGACCATGTCAGAACATGAAAGTACAGCATTAGAGTGGCAAAACAGAGCTTTAATCCCTCATTCTGCGAAGTTCGTGATCTCATCTGTGTTATGGGGCGGTGCCTAGCAGAGGGTAAAAGATGCAGCAGGTCAGAAGGATGGGGAGGAAAAAGTTCAACATCACTTTCCTCAACCAACACAACCAAATTCAGATCATCTGGTCATTTACTGTTCATGTAATACTGCCACATACAAATTGGCTGATGAGTTTGTCTACATTACTGCAGGCGTGTTTTGAGTGGGTGGTTGGTGGCGTGAGTTCACCCGTTGCACCTGAAAGAGCCGGCGCATTTTAACTGGCGGGCCTCGTCTGCATGCCGCTGGTCAGCGGCCTGCCTGAAATTAGCAGAAAGCAGCTGCTGGCCAGCGGGTGGGAGCAGAAATTTGGGCAGCAGCTGGCACCAAAGGAAGGCTCACCACCAAGAAGGTAAGTTGCAGGGAGGGGTGGCCTAAACTTTCCTTGTGGGACTGGGAGGAGCACACCTTAAATGGCCGCTTCTGGTCCCGGACCCTCTTCTCGTCGTCTTCAGCTGGTGGTAAAACTGCAGCGGCTTCCTAGACTCAGGCCAGAGTTAAAATAGCAGTTGGGCCCAATGTCATTAACCGACCCCGATATGCATATTTAAAGATGAATCCCACCAGCTTCAGGCAGGTACCTTTGCTGCCTAATCAGAAGAGCAGGTTAAAAATCAGGATTGGCATAAGCAGCAGCGAAACCATGAAGCAAGTTACCCAGTGCAGTTTAACTGCTCCCTTCTCCCACGGGTTTATGCCATGTGGGTAGGATTAAAATCGCACCAGTGACTTTACTTGAAAAGTAATCCTGTAGAGCATTTTGTGATGCTCTGAGGATGTGATAAAATGCTGCCCAGTTAGTCTTGCATTGCAGAATACACTGGACACATTGTGCCACCAAGTGGAGAGGCAGAAAACATTGACAGTTTCTCTTCAATTGAACACTATTCAGAGCTACTCAGTAGTGAAGTAGGATGGTGTACTCTCAACTGAAACGCATGCTTGGATGTGTTCTAAGATGGGAATATCCACCATGCAATCTGCAAGCCAAATCCAGCTGACAGTGAGAAGAGGATGAAGGATTTAAATTTGTGTGCTTGGAAGTTTTGTTTACAGGATATCACTTTTTTCTTTACAATAAACTCTCTGGGAAATTTGGCTTTGTGTATGTAAAGGGAGGGTCTCAACATGTGTGGGTGTGGGCAGTCTTGCTTTTTTTTGGTCTATGGGTCTCAGTTTTTGTGTACAAGGGTGTTTTAATTTTCTGTACATCAGGGATCATACAGCCACTCATTGGTTTTGACACAAGTATCCGACTCCCAGCTCCAAAAAGTTGGATATCCATTCAAAGATACGTGAAGAAGGACAATCATGCACTCGCAAACATTTTCAAAGGGAGATGGAAGTACTGAAGCAAAAGTTTCCTGTCCTCATTTATCTCAGGCATAATAATGTTTAACATTAATTTTATTTAGAAAGACATCAGGGAATGCTTTCTAGTGAGAACAGCTACAATTTCAGATGAGAGAAAAGGCTTTTCCATTCAAGAGTCAAGGTACCAAATGAATATTCTGCTTCTCTAGACAGTTCCATGGCAAACGTACTGCCCAAATGGTACTGAGCCACACAGATCTGTGATGAAATAGCTGATCTCAGTTGGTCCAATGGGGAGTGGGGGTCCAAAACAAAAATTGGCTTCAATGTCTTGGGTTGGAGAGAAGGGGCAGGGGGGGGAAAAAAGCCAAAAACTTCCTACCAGAAAGTGGTGAATGCCAAACAAGATTACAAACACACAGGAAAAAGGGAGAAGGAAGGAGGAGGAGACACAAATCCAGAAACATTACCTCCCAGGATATTCATTGAATGGCAAATATCTAAATGCATTTTTATATTTTGGTGATTCCAAGTTTAGGTCACACGAGAATGAACCAGGTGTTTATGCATACCAGACGAGCCAGTCGCCATACGGAGCAACTCTCACAATGAAATTTTGAAGAGTATGCACATGCACGACTGGCTGAGACAACTTGCACACTGCGCACGTGCAAAGAAACGGCATCATGAGGACAGTAAAGGCTGACATCATGATCCTGCCTTGCATCACAACACCAAGACACAGACACATGCACCAAGTCAGATTCCATGAACCTATGGAAAATGTGAGAGTAAATACTGAATCTCCACTACAGCCACCCATCAGAAAACTGGCAGTTTAGTGCCACTGGCTGAGCAGAGCCAATGCATCTTAAATATCTCAGCAGCAATTTAACCTGGATTATTATCAGATCGAAACCCAAGTAAGCCAGCCTGTTACTAGTATCCTATGTTTCAAGAAGGCTAGTTGAGTGTCCTTGTCCATAGAAAAGTACACCAAAAACAATATTATCTATGAAAAGTGTATTTGAGGTGGTGAATTCAGCGTGTACATAAATCATGCTCAGGACAGTTTGCATTTTGTATCTCTAGAAGATGTTAAACTGAAGGAGTGGTGAAGATTTGGAGTGATCAATGCCAAAAATATAATGTATGATTGACTTTCTCCCCCACCACATCTTGTCAGACCAGAGTCTTGCTATCTACATGGTTAATTGCAAATGCAGTTAAAGCCCTTCTCCAACAGACTCTTATCACTTTGTCCTCAGCACTAACTGTTTAAATATTTTCATGAAAACCATTTGTAGAAATAGGATAAAAAACATACAAGTCTTTTGAGCCAGCTGATGTTAACACAGGTTGTAGTAGAGAGACGCATTACACATTTTTAAGTGAGTTGCCATTAACATACCTTTCCTGTGGCTCCATGGGACACAAACTGAGCTTTTTCCTGCTTTGCAATCTTAACCTGACCCCTAGCAATACAGGGTCTAGCCAGCGATGTTCCAAGCATGTATCTGTCCTCATAAATAGCATTTGACTGCACCCACGGCCAGATGAACTCTTCTACAAACTCCTTCCGCAAATCTTCAATAAAAACCTGCAACAAAAGTACAAAGGACACAGTTTTATTCATGAAGGTTTAAAAAAGCTAATCAAGAATTAAATTTTACATAGATATTCAGTGATATACATAGATAGCTAGTGTGACCAACATATCAAGCATATGACTCCACTTTTTTCTACAAAAGGTATTAAATAAAAATACTTCATTACAGGATATTCAGCAGCATAAAGGGAAGGCAGGCAGACAACCTGCTCCCCAATTTCTATTAACACCAATAAGACACTCATACCAATTCCCTCTCCCTCTCTCTGGAACAATTGGCAACTGCCAGGTAACACATCCCATCCCCAGAGTGTGACCATCTTCTCTTGTGATTAATTGACAGCAGTAAAGTTGGTTATTTTGCTGGAAGGGATTTTATTCCTTTACCCATTCTTGGGTCTAGTGGGGAAATGTCACGATTGTGAATCTGGCTGCTAGGAAGTGTGAACAAGTTTCCTGGAGTGACGGCCTCCTTCGAGGGAAGCACCAACTTCCACACAACACCTACTACAATAGGACAAAAGATTGGGAATGCAGCATTTGGAATTACAGTTTTGGTCTCCTTACCCAAGGAAGGATGTACTTGCTTGGAGGCGATGCAACTCAGGTTCACTAGATTGATTCCTGAAAGGGTTGTCGTATGAGGAGAGAGTGAGCAGAATGGGCCCATATTCTCTGGAGTTTAGAAGAATGAGAGGTGAGCTCATTGAAACGTATAAAATTCTTAGAGGGATTGACAGGGTAGATGCTGAGAGGCTGTTCCCCTAGCTGGACAGCCTAGAACTAGAGGGTCATAGCCAAAGTTTCCTGTAAACTGCACTTTGTTCTGCGCGGCCTGTTTCTTTTAGTGCGCGGTTCTTTTAAATTTCCACACCTGCGCGGTATTTACAATGGAGACGCCAGTGAGCGGCCTGCGCGGGACTTTTCCCATTACTGCGCGACTGCGCAGCTTAGAGGGAGCATTGGTCATAGTCTCAGGATAAGGCGGCGACCATGTAGGACTGAGCTTAGAAGAAATTCCTTCACTCAAAGAGTTATGAATCTTTGGCATTCTCTACCCCAGAGGGCTGTGGATGCTCAGTCATTGATCTCATTCTTGAATATACTCAATAGATATTTGGACATTAAGGGAATCAAAAGATATCGGGATAGGGCAGGAAAGTGAGGTTGAGGTAGAAGATCAGCCATGATCTTATTGAATTGCAGAGCAGGCTCGAGGGGCCGTATATACTCCTGCTCATTTCTTATGTTCTTATTGTAGAAACAACCCCCTGTTCTATGACTCCACAGTGTAGCATGCTGGGGTCCAACATACTTGAAATACAACTTACTGCTTCAAAAGTCATTCGATTGAATTATTTTGGACCACTTAAGTATTACAATATAGCATTACTTTACCTTTTTAGCTCCCAGAGACAATGCCTTCTTTCGAGCAGCTTCAAAATCTTCATCCTGTCCTACGTTAGCCTGTTTGTGATGGAAGAGAGAGAATCATTTTATTTATCTAGATTTAATGGCCAAGACACTCTGGAGATCAGAAAGTTAATGAAAGTTGTTTCTGGTAGTGGGACTGGTAAAGAGGCAACTCAAAATCATAAGATAGATCATTTCAGGCCATTCAATCGCATCCTTTAAGAATACCAAACCTGCCATCTCCATTACA
Organism: Squalus acanthias; assembly: GCA_030390025.1. Lineage (NCBI taxonomy): Eukaryota > Metazoa > Chordata > Chondrichthyes > Squaliformes > Squalidae > Squalus > Squalus acanthias. The sequence continues at coordinate 90,186,128 of CM059438.1, forward strand.
GCACTTAACAGTTTCTTACAAGTCCAATAGCCTGGCCTTAACCATCCTAACTAGCAGCCTGCTCCAGAAACGCTGGATATTCTTGACAGTGGTTTAGAATGCAGGTCATTTTTAATCCACTTATGTTAAATTCAGTTTTAATCTTACTTGGACTTTTTTTTTGTCAAAAAATGACAGCAGCTGAGAGATAGCGGGTTACATGGTACACCTCAATTGTTTAATATTGTCCTGGGAAAAATGGTCATCACCTTGATATTATTAGATGGTCACTAAGGTCGTATTCTGAAATTAAAATTACATTGTCATTCCACCTGTGGTGAAACAACCTAGCTCGCAACCAAGTGTAATGACATTGATTTTGGATTGATAGCCACTGCACATGGAGCTGCAACAGAGTGGGAATTGCTACTTCCAGAACAGCAAAGGTGAGAGGTGGGGGCAATTTAAGAATGAGAGGCCCAGAAAATCTGCTGGGATGCTATCCCAGGAGTGACACTAGGGCTACACCCGCCACTGATCCAAAGCTTGCGAGTCCAGTGAGAATGTCCTCCAGGGGCATAGCCACAGCAGCCCTCCGCCAAAGCTGCTGAAACCACCAGCGGCAGTTGGCTGACTGGGGTGGGGGGCAGAAACAGCATCAGAGGGCAGTTTTAAAAGAAACACCCCCACCCCCATCTTTAGGCGTCCAGGCAAGACCCTTCTTCTCCTCCTCGTAGGGCCCACTTCCACCCATCAGAAGGGCAGAAAGCCTCATCTCGCTCAACATACCAGTCTCAAGCTCCCTTTAAAGGATGAGGAAACAGGAACTCCCAGCATAGGGAGTCCCACTCAAGGGCCTGCTTCTTTGGCATCAGTGACCTTGTTTGGGGCAGGCAAGCCTCAAAACAATGCCATAGGAGATTCCACCATAAGCCAGGGCCCAGCCTATCCATGCTCAGCAGAATTTGCAGCCGTTGCACCAAGTCAGAGTTACGGCAGGAGTCCGCCAGAGCAGCCGAGCAATTTCGGGCAGATAGGTTTCAGAATTTTAACAGTCACATGACACGGTTTATTCAAGGTTTAGTGTGCTCTTGATTTACTTTTTCCAATCAAAATGTTGATTACAACAGAATACCCACAAGATTAAATTAATTAGATCACAAGGCACACAAATAATACAATCATAGTCTTCTTAACCACTGGGCCTCACGTAGCAGCACTCAGTCACTTTGTAATGCAATCATTTTAAATTACATACACTATACATGAATGAGGTTTTCACTTCAAGCAACAAGCTGTCAAAAGTGTATGCTGGTGTTAATTTCCCATGGTAAGATAAGCAAAGGAAAACCTGTTTCAATTTTTAAAAGAAATATATTTTTAAAAAACCACAAGGCAATTAAAATCCATTTGAAAGAGCAAGTGGAACCACCCATAACCTTTAAAAATAAAATCAAAATATTGACATTAAATTTAATATCCTTCTATATGTGCCTTTCTCTTGAATTCTTTGAATAAGTTTCTTTTATGGGGGGGGGGGGGGGTGGAAGAGACAGAGAGACAGAAACTTCAAAAGTAATTCGCTGGCTGTGAACTAATCAAAATGCCTTCCCAATATTTATTAATTTTAGGAAATTTCATTTCCCCTCCCCATTCTCTCCCCTCTTCTGGTTTCACAAATCCATAAACTGTCTGCAACCAAGAGGGAAAATTAGCAGACATGCCAAACTCACCCCCCTCCACCAACTGCCCCATCAGATAATTCAATTTTTTTCTTAGCACTTCTTGGTCACACAAATATTCCCCTCTCCTGCAAGAATGCTGAAACCATACATTTTAGAATGCATGCAATTTCTGCATTAAGCACTTATTTTTAAAACCTGAAAATCCATTTTATAACTATTTATATGAAGGACAAGAGCCTGTTTTGAACTTTGAATTAATATCTTCCAATATTGACAGGTTGGCGGAACACAGGCACTCATTATTGAACTTGCAGAAGGGAAGTTGTACACTAGAGGGCACTCTGGTTTCAGGAAGCATTCTAAAGGCTTTCAGAAAACTTGCTTGTACAGTACATTTGTGGCTTCCAGAGCATGCAGCAGAAACTGGTTAGCAAAATCATCCTCAGCAACTCCTTTCTGATCACAATAACCAGATTGTTCCACTAACAGATGTAACTATTTTATGCCTCAAAAAGGCTTTGTATTGATGTTTTAGTGACTGCTGCATGCATTTTAAAACATAATTGCAATTAGACAGAAGATCTAAAGTAGAAAGCTCACACAAACTCACAATTCCCAAAATAAACTTAGGGAGTTGTTAGCTTGTTAGCTTGCATCTGTTCATTGGTTTCTTCTGACAAATCTTATACCAGAAGTATATTAAATAGCCATCTCCTGTATCTTTTTCCATGTAAAAGCAGAAAAACAAAAGTGTTGATAGGAGAGGTACCACAAACTTTACTAAAAGTAGCTATTTACAGTTTTTCCAAAGCTAATGCCCTGTCCACTCACTTCAACAGGCAAAAGGACAGAGGGCAGGAACAATGTCAGCCATGAGAACTTCCTGGGTATTATTTTGAATAGGGTCAGAGGACCTTTTACATCCACTTGAACAGGTAGACTGAACATCAGTTTAATGTTTCATCTGAAAGATGGCACTTCCAACAATGCAGCACTCCCTCAATATTGCAATGAAGTAGAAGTATTAATTCTGAAGGAATAGTATCTAAATAGGATGCAGCCAAAGTGGTCACCAACCAAGCCACATCTTCAGCCAAGCATTCGGGGGAAATTTAAATCCCCTCCCCATAGCAGAAACCAGGTAGGGGGGCAGTTAAAAATGGAGCTGGGGACTTACCCATTAGATTCCTGCCCCAATCTGGCCATCTACAATTTTAAATTGCAGGCACAAGGACCCCAGTCCAAAGCCAGTGGGGTTATTCTTTAAATAGATTGGCACCGATTACATAATCGAATGTAATTTTGCAACCAGCAGGGGTAGTTTACTTGCCAGAAGAGGGACAGAAAGGCAAGATTTTTTATTTTTTTATTTAAATGTTTCCTTGCGGGCCAGGAGGAACAGGAGTGCTCCTCTGGTGCCCACAAGGAAACCGTGAACCTCCCTTGCCCTGGGCTTCGCTTCCCTCCCCCTCACTCGACCATGATCCCAGTTAGACCCCCCTCATGAAGACTTGAGTTAGTGCCGGGCACCATTCCTTTTGGTCACTGGCATCGGCCTCCTGCCACCCAGCTTTAATGGCCAGGCAGCTGCAGACTCAGGACGTCAGCCAGTGGCAGGCTAAATAAGGCCCGACTGTTAAAATCGCCTGCGCCTCCCCCAATGCCACTCTTGGTCTGGCTAGCTGCCCACTAGGCCACATTCCCACCCAGGAATTAAAATCAATCCTTCCAAGTTAAATTTAAGATGGTATCTGTCGGCCTCTATTCCTCAAGTACATGCAAGGTGATGAAGATTCAAAACAGAGATGGGTGCATTAATACTGGGAATATTCATGAATGAAGACTTTGAGAGAAAACCTAAAAGTTATATTCTTGATAAAAGAACCGATCAGACACGGATTCTAACAGAATTATTGCTCAAACCCATGGAATTTCTACGGATGTATTAAAAATATTGAATGAGGCTATTAATAGCAAAAACACAGATGCTGTTGTGCATGAGTAAAGAGGACATCTCTATACATATATGGTGATGTGATATACTTAGCCAATATTCTTTAGAAAGGATCACATTTCATCTCATTGAAGTGCTTGTATGTTAAGACTATAGATATGCAAAAAACATAAACAAAACAGCTAGAGTGATTAGAATGCTAGGGAGTAGACTAACCAATCCTCAATCTACCAAAGGAGGAGGAAGAAAATAGGAGATCACAGATCATATAGCCTACATCTTTATTTATTATGAATATCCATTTACAGCTATTTTCAGCTGGTGTGGTTCTGACAGCATGGTGTCACTAACTGTCAAAATGCCTTAATCCACACTAAGTACACCTGAGTCTTAGTACTTTCTTTTAAAGTTAGTAGCTTAAGTTTTTTGTTTTTCTACCCTTCGTACAAATAAATATTATATTGGGTCCCCAATGTATTTATGAAATGAGACGGCAACATTAGTGTGTTCAGTGCATTATGGTGTTTAAGATCTAGATTGAATATAGTGATGCATAAGTTGTTCAAATACAAATGGAAAATGATTATACCGTGTGTAACATTTATAATTTATAAACAGTATAGTGGTTTCTTTGATGCTGTGTATTCCAAGTTGGCTGCAATAAAAAGGTGCAGCCATTAGCTCTTATGATAACAGAAGTTATTTCATCAGGTAAAGTAATGACAATTAAAAGTTAATTTATAGTAACTGATGTACAGTACTATCACAAAATATTGTTAAAACTTCTTATAAGCTACTAGCGTCAATTTCTACGGAAAAAAAATTGCTCAATTACTTGCTCCAGGGTAGACTATTTTTACACCCATGGTGTAGAGCTTTGTCCATCAGGAATGCACATGAGAAATTCTGGCCTGGAGGTCAATGGTCCCTGCAGTATTTTCCATCCATTAAGATTAATGAACACAAAATCTTGCAAGGCCCACTGAACTTTACATTCAAATTCCTAATATGCACTTCTGGCAGGTGACGCTCTATTCTAGGACAACCAATTCACAAAATTACCCCATATGTTAAGATTAAAATAGGTCAATAAAGATCAACAATGGGCATGAAATCTACAGTACAAAAATTCAAACATTTATCATTTTGCAAATAAATGGATTATGTTACAAACAACTATAAACAGGCTACAAAGACCTTTAATTGTCAGATTGGGGAAATGGAAAGTTTTGTTTTTCTGAAGGAAGAAACAGCAAGATAAAGCAATTACTTGAGACCGTGAGCATTCACAGGCCTTCTGCAACCAATCAAAATTCTTTAAAAAAAATTACAGATAGGATATTTGTGGAATAAACAAATTTAAGGACCATCTTTAGAACTATAATGTTATAATCTTTTCACAGCTCCATCAATAACTCAACAAGATTTGAATTACATAGGGAAAACCCCAAGAGGTTATAGGAGTCTGCAAGATGCTCAAGCACTTCAGACCATTAGCCAAAGGAGACAGTTGCTGGTTAAGGCCAACACCTCTTGAGGCCAAAGCTGAACCAAGGTTTGGTCAAAAAAGAGCTATGGGACAAGGATGGGGGGGTGGGTGGAGAGAGGTAAGGGCGCAAAATGTTAAATCTTCAGTAGTTATTGATATAAAGGCAAATCCTTCCACAGCAGATGATATCACAGAAAGGGCATCATCCAAATCGAAGGATTTTCCAGTTCTAATTTAGTTCTCCGCTTGAACTGGCATTTCATTCAAGAGCTCTTCACAAGATTTTTCTGGCAATGTTTAATAGGGTTTCTTAGCTACCTATGCCAGCTGGGCCAATAGATCAACAGATTCCAAAGTAGAAAAACTACTTACTAAAAACACAGCAGTTAGAACATTCATATGACACGTGGGGGAGTGAACAAAATGAGAAAAGCTGCTGAACATTGGTTTGTGGGTAGAGCTTTTATGCAGTGTGGCAGTGGTGACGTTTGCAATAGTGCGAGACTCCAGAGATTGAAAAAAAGCTATTGCAGTAATCTTTCTCTCTAGCTGGATGATGGGTTTATCCTAAAGTTACGTAGCGGATATGAACAAGCAAGAAAAAAATAATGAGTTTTAAATGCACACTAAAATTTAATTGCGCAATTACAACATCAAGGTGGAGCTTTGGGATTCATTAAGCAGACAGCTTCACCTAAATAGGTTAGTCTAACTGTACAGGTTCCATCGCCTGCAGCTCAGACATTTCATAATATGCTGTACCATTTATCTACCAATTGCTTAATTCATGTAAATCTTTTTGCTAATTATTAACTATATAGTCCATCCCTACTGCTCTCTCTATTTTAGCCATCTGCATACTTTGTTATTTTGGCTCAGTTGGGAGCACACTTGCCTGAGGCAGAAGGTTGTGGGTTCAAGGCCTCGCTCCAGGGCCTAATCTAGGCAGACACTTCATTGCAATACTGAGGGAGTGCTGCACTGTTGAAAGTTCTGTCTTCCAATGAGACATTAAACCAAGTGGAAGCATTTAAATTTTTAATGTGACTCACACTGAATCCATAAAATGCATTCAAAGAAATGGGAAATACAGTGCAAGTCGCAGTAGATGAAAAAAATGTATTAAAAAAAAATCACAATAAATAGACATAAACTATCTCAAGGCACTATTCAAAGAGCATGGTATTCTACCAGTGTCCTAACCAACATTCATCCTTCAAATGAACATTACCAACACATTAGCTGGACACCAATCTCATTTGCTGTTAGTAGGACCTTGCTGTGCACATTATTGGCTGTTATGCTTGCCTACAGTGACTGTACTTCAAAAAATGTAATTATTTGACTGTGCAGCACTTTGGAACATCCCAAGGATGTGAAAGGTACTATATAATTGCATTTTTTTCTTCCTAGCTTAGAATTACTTTCTGTACCCAAGTTATTTGTGTAGATAAGGAACAGCACAGTCCAAGCAATGATCCCTCTGGTACTCCACGATACCTACCCAGTGCAACTACTAATAGGCTACAAAGAAGAAATGCAATGAAAGGATTCAGATCTTATCATGGATCATGAATCCAGATAGTTTGTAAACTGGAAAAGTACATTGATATTATTACCAACTCTTAACGCTCAATTCACCTGCAACTCAGACATTCATTATATGCTGGACCATTTATCTGCCCAATTGTTTAACTGATGTAAATGTTTTTGTCAGGCAAAAGATCATAGATTTGCATGGGTTTTTTTTTACCCTGCCTTCCTAGAAATGCTGACTCATGGCGTGGTAGAGCTCCACAAATACGGACAACTCTCTGGCACCTCACCCCAAGTGAGCATTCTTCATGCATAAACCTTGACAAATTATTCTACCATTGGAGGCATAACAGCCAAGATTATGCACATATGTTTTTACACACACACACACACACGAGAAGAATGAACTAGAGACAAAAAAAATCAATAATCGATAAAATGAATTGTTTATGCAAAAGAAAATGGGACAAGTCTTTAAAGTACTAGAATATTGCCCCCCCCCCCCCCACTGATTGAGATTGTCCATTCGCAGGTGCTACAACTTCCAGTTGATAAGCAATGCCCTCCCCGTCCAGTACTACGTTAGGCAGAAGAGAAAGTGGGACCAGGGAGCAGCCTCTCATGGTTTATATGATGTCAATTCAACCATTTGCCTGCCTTGCAATACATTCACTATTTGGATGATCTTGTAGCATGACTTGGATGTGGCACTGGCATATTCAGGGAGATCACTACTTGGTTGAGCCTCTTCACTCAGGAAAGGCCCACCTACACAAAAAAATCTGGGAAGTGCAGCAGAACTCAGGCTCCAGAGAAGGCCAGGGCTGTGCAGGGGAAACCTGTTGGAGGCATTTCTAATGCACAGTGGCTGATTACATGGGTAAGTTTAGAGTTTTATTTTCCAGACTAATTGAATTTTATTTTTAGGTGTTTGTGTTATAAATGTCATTTATAGAATTATATATTCATCCAGGTCAGAAATCCAAGATGGCAGCTGAAATCAGTTTGAAAAAGTTAAATTGGACAATATGATTGGTTTATTGCATGCCTGCTGCTGCTGCTACCAGGTTAGTATCTTTAAAAATAATTTGAGCAATTTAATTGGTTGGTTTTGGTCATTACTAATAGGTAGCTTTCCTGAACTATATTTGAGCAAATCAGTATGACTATGTGTTAAATTAACTGATAAGAAAAGCACAATACTTGGCTAATTGGGCTATGGACAAATTTAATACATGGTACACTGTACATATGACTTTAATTATATAGATGCGAAAGGGGTAGAAACTTAAAATTGTCCTAATTCAGGTCACAAGCAATGTTCCCTGTCATTTATTTTGGGCTGCGTGGCCCATTCAAAAGTCCGCGCATGCATGGTTTTTTCAATTTAAAAGCCAGCTCACCAGCTGTGCGGGACCCCTGGAGCGCTGCGTGGCTGCACAGCTTGAAGGGAACACTGGTCACAAGTAAAGAAAGAACTTACAATTTATAGCACCTTTCACAACCTCAAGACAGCCCAACACATTTCACAGCAATGAAGTCCTTTTTTAGTATAGTCATTGTTGTAATATAGGAAAACACAGCAGCCAAATTTCACACACTGCCATGTCCCACAAACAGCAATGGGATAAAATGACCAGATAATATGTTTTAGTGATGTTAGTTGAGGGATGAATGTTGGCCAGGACACCAGGAGAATCCCCCAGTACTGTACTGAAACATCAGCCTAGATTAGTCTCTGGAGTAGAGCTTGAACCCACAGCTTCTAACTCAATGACGAGAGTGTTACCACTGATCCAAGATTGACACCTAGGGATATAATCCTGGCCAAACACTTTTGCCGGGGCTCAGCGGAGCCAAATGGTGGCAGGTCAGCTGTGAAATTTTAAATGGTCAGCGGGTCGGGAACCTGCTGTCAAAACGCGCACACCTGCACTTCAGAATGTCGGGTCTGCCAGCGCGGAGCAGACCCGACAGGTAGCGGCGGGGGGGACTCAATTCAAATCAGTAGTGGCTTGTTTACAGCCACTTAATAATGCTTCTTTCCCAGCTTTTTAACTTTCACATGTCTCCCACGGGTTTCCCGCTGTGCCTAGACCTCATCAGTGAAGCTACGGCAGGAGATCAGTGGCCGTTGAATCAGCTGATGAGTTGACAGTTTCAAATGTCAACTCAAAGCTCCCAGCTGATTCAGGTATCTTCCCTTAAGCACTAGCACATCTAAACTGCATTTTCACTACAGATTCAGGATGCTGCAAGTCTTTACACAAGCCTCCATCCAGTCTGACCTCATTATCTCTCCCACTATTGACAGATCGCTTCTTTCATCCCTACTTCACCTGCCATCTATTCCATCAGCATGGGTGCACTTTATACTCTCTCACCTTGACCCTCAGAATTCCACCACGATCAGCCCCAACACCAGCATCACCAGGCACACCAGCAGCACCAACAACCTTCTCCGCAATCAACAACCACACCAACCTTCTTCGCAATCAACTGATGCTGCACAGGGCATCAGCACCCGAGCACACTGCTGCCTGGGACGCCAGGGATGGTCTCACCATGGCCACATTTACTTCACTTGATGCTGCACACCCTGGCTGACACATGATGCGCTAGGTTGGCACCACCCCACACCAACCACATAAAGCATCCCTACAATGCCCAAGCCATTCCGTTCACACTCATCAGCATTGCGGGGGGTACCGTTATGTCTCACCATTCACTACAACTCACTAAGCCACTTCCAAAGGTGCACACAAATCTGTCCAAGAAAGCAAAGTGTTGAAAATAAAAATTTCAATGTTTGACAGCACATTAACAGAAACTTCGCATGAACATTGGTTAAAACACACAAGTGCCTAACCTTGTGTGTTGTTAGTTGGTATGATTGGACTAGGATGAGGGGGAGTGTGAGGAGTGGCTAGTGAGATGGGGAAGTGATAATATAGATAGAGAGGGATGGGTGGAGGTACATGGTAAGTTGGTGTGAGTAAGGATGTGCAGGAGTAGGTTAGGGAAGGCAGAGTGATGGGGATATGATGAGTGGCACATCAAGATGAGGTTGAGTGTGGCTTTGCAGTAACGTTTCGTGATCTACTGAGATCACTGAAAGATTTGATCCACTGCAGCCTGGTCCTCCTGACGACATCCCTGCTTGTGCCCTCCTGTGCAATGTGCAACCAGGCTGCGTTGGTCTCCTGGGGAGGTCTCTTCCGCCCATTGGAAGGGAAGAGAACCTCCTTGCGTGCTGTTACTCCCTCCATAAGCATATGGAGGGAGTTATGGGAGAGCCTGGGTGCTGACGTGCACCTCTGTGCAGTGCTCATCAGTGTTTGCAGCACCTCAATGCTGTAGAACACTGACAGCACAAATGTCAAAGTAAATTTGCGCATGGTCCCTTTAAGGAAGCTGGCTGATGATGCGTCGTAAATGACGTCATCAGACCCGCTTCCTTCAACTGGCCAGGAAACTCGCTGGGAGCTTAACAAGCCCAATCAGGGGAAAGTCATGTCGGAGGCCGGGATGGAGCCTACAGCAAGGCTGAGACCCGCCACAGACGTCGCCCGCCACGGACCCGCCGAGGTAGGGAAAATCGCAGCCCTGGTAACTATTGTATGGCACAAAGTAGGTTAGTATATTATCTGTGATAGCTATTAATGGGACTTGAAAAAGGAGACAATGACAAGTAAAAATGGTGTTCTTTTATAAAGGTACTGAGGTTCATTAGAGACTCAAGGAAAATAATAAAAAAAAGTTTTTCCAGTTATTTCCCAAAGATAGTTTGTATCAACACTAAAAAAATTTGATATTTAGAGTACTGTAGAACTGTTCAATCATACAATACAAGTTTTCGGGGAATTGTGCATATCTGCAAGAGAATAAAAATGTGCTATTACGTTCCAACCTCATGTGCTGTATGCAAGTCAACATTATTCACAGTAAAAATACATCTCAAGTACGAAGTACAGACGAGGGACACCATTCAGCTTGTCCTTCCACAGAAAACTACGAGCCCACCCATCCCACCAACCAACTGCCCCCTTGAATTACTCCAGAGTTTTAGCATCCACTACTCTATATGGGAGACCACTCAGGTATTAATCATTCTGTGTGAAGTGCTTCCTAACATCAGTCCTGAACTCGTCTTTCACCAGTTCGTACACATGTCCCCTTGTCCCAAGTCATGCCTCAACGTGGAATAGTGCTCAGGATTAACCTTCCCTATTCTATTTAGTATCTCGTACCTCTGTAAGGTTGCCTCTCATTCACCTCATTTTAAGGCTGAAAATTCCAAGTGTATCTAATGTTTCCTCATAACTCAATCCTCCGACACCAAGGATCAGCTTGTGGCCCTTTTCCCGGTCACATCCAACTCTTGAATGCTTCCCTTTGGCATCAATGACCAGAACTGAATGCAGTATTCAAGCTGTTGCCTAACAAGAGGACTATACAGAATGACAACCGTAGACTTGCACGCGACTGATTTGCCGATATAGCTTAGCATTCTGATTAATTTGTCGTTTGCTCCTCTGTCATGACTGGACATAGTCAGTCTAATATCATTCAGAAACCTCTCTATACCTTACACTAATCTATTTTATTTTTATCTGCCATAGTTCTGCCACTTGCAAATTTTGTCTGGGTCCTTCTTACATAAAATATAAAGTACAGAAACAGGCCATTCAGCCCAACTGTTGAGCTCTCTGGCTATGTCACAAGACTCTACTAATCCTCTTCCCCCCCACCCTTTCCCACCCCCCAACAATGTGGTCTGCAAAGTTGACTGACTTAAAAGTGAGTCTCTGAATTCAGTTTGACTACTACCTGGTGCATCCAATTAAGTACAATTCTCCAGGCCAACATTACTCCCCCAAATTACTCAGAGTTGAGTTGTTCTGCTAAAAGTGCAAAGTATCTTTTACTGTGAATACAAATACTTCAAAACAATTTTACACAGTGATTTATGGTCTGTAGCACCATGCAAATGTGAGCATTCTTTACAAAACCCTCCTTAAGCTTAACTTTTGACAGCATATTTGACCACCTTCGCTAATGCCCCTCCTACTTCTGTCCAACTGTGAAGAGCTTGGGACATTTTGCTACATTTTTTTGATGAAGGAAATACACTGTTGGTCCCGTCGTTCACAAATGTCCCATATGCCCTGTTGGCCTAGCTGCGCTGTTATCAGTTCCAACTTCCAGCAACTTGCAGGGCAAAACATTTGTGAGCTAAAGGGTGCAAGAAAAGCCTAACTAACCAGGCATGCTGTGAGATGAGCTGCTCCAGCAAATTCCGGCCCATTAGCTTGTGAGGTAGAAATGAAAAGAACTAAAGTAACACCATGAGCCACAAAAATAATCAGTTTGTAGATTTAAGAATTGATTTGGTGTTGTTTGATGACCAATGTCAAGAAAAAATAAGAACATTGATCTCATCACAATCAATGCTTTACATTTTGGGGTTTTAAAATCTAGATATACTACTTTCAGCATCACTGACCACTCCCATAATTGAACTCTGTGTCCATTACAAGTAGGTCAATAATTCACGTTTCTTGTATTCCACTGCAACCACCTCCCTCGCACTACCAGTCAATGTAAAAATCATTTTCAATAGTTGTTAAATTGCCAGGCAAGACAGTCAATTCACCATTTTAGAATGCTGGGCCGATCTTAGTGGATGCAAGTCACATCACACATTAATAATAAACCAACGCAAATGGATTCTTACCAGATATGCAACAACTTCATATCCTTGTTCTTTCAGCCAAACCAGAATACACGAGGTATCCAACCCACCACTGTAGGCAAGAACAACTGTGCCTTTGGATTGAGACATTGAGCCTTTAGGAATCGAGAGGAAAAAAAACACAAGGCTATTAGACATTGCTACAGTTGGCAAGGGAATTGCACAGAATAACTTCTTCTGAAAATATTCAGCTTATTTAATCTTATGAAAGTCACCGCTGACCGGACCCCTAAATTGCTGAGGGCAGTGTCCTAGGCCCAACCATCTTCAGCTGCTTCATCAATGACCTTCCCTCCAGCATAAGGTCAGAAATGGGGATGTTCGCTGATGACTGCACAGTGTTCAGTGCCATTCACAACTCCTCAGATAATGAAGCAGTCCATGCCCGCATGCAACAAGACCTGGGCGACGTTCAGGCTTGGGCTGGAAAGTGACAGGTAACATTCGCGCCACAGAAGTGCCAGGCACTGACTATCTCCAACAAGCAAGAGTCTAACCACCGCACCTTAACATTCAACGGCATTACCATCCCCCCTACCATCAACATCCTGGGGCGTCACCATTGATCAGAAACTGAACTGGACCAGCCACATTAATACAATGGCAACAAGAGCAGGTTAGAGGCTAGGTATTCTGCGGCGAGTGTCTCACCTCCTGACTCCCCAAAGCCTTTCCACCATCTACAAGGCACAAGTAAGGAGTGTGATGGAATACTCTCCACTTGCCTGGAGGAGTGCAGCTCCAACAACATTCAAGAAGCTCGACACCATCCAGGACAAAGCAGCCCGCTTGATTGGCACCCCATCCACCACCTTAAACATTCACTCCCTCCACCACTGGCGTACCGTGGCTGCAGTGTGTACCATCTACAAGATGCACTGCAGCAACTCGCCAAGGCTTCTTCGGCAGCACCTCCCAAACCCACGACCTCTTCCACCTAGAAAGACAAGGGCATCAGGCGCATGGGAACACCACCACCTCCAAGTTCCCCTCCAAGTCACACACCATCCTGACTTAGAAGTATATCGCCGATCCTTCATCGTCGCTGGGTCAAAATCCTGGAACTCCCTACCTAACAGCACTGTGGGAGTACCTTCACCACACGGACTGCAGCGGTTCAAGAAGGCGGCTCACCACCACCTTCTCAAGGGCAATTAGGGATGGGCAATAAATGCTGGCCTTGTCAGCGATGCCCACATCCCATAAACGAATTTTTTTTTTTAAATTTAGTATACTGTACAGGAAACTCTTTATTAACCGGCACCGACGGGACCGGTGTGGTGCCGGTTAATCAAAAAGTCCGGATAACGGAGAGTTATATCTCCCAACGTACGAGAGCCCCGTACACACTGACATGCGCCTGCATTCGGAGCTCCGTCTCCCCGGGGACCGCCAGCTGACCATCTGTCGTGTCCGCTGCCTACCCGGGCTGCACATTCCCCTCCCAATCTACATGCTCCGATACAAGGCAAACATCTCGGGGTTTTTTTTCAAAGTTATTTTTAAAGGAGAGATGATGGAAAACCCCGGTTACCTACTCAAGAATTTTGCCGGTTAAGAGAGATTTCCGGTTATTTGGGTGCCGGTTAAAAGAGAGTTTCCTGTATTTGCTGCTCACAATTCGGACTCCTCTACATTGGCGAGACCAAACACAGATTGAGTGATCGCTTTACGGAACACCTCCGTTCAGTCCACAAGTGTGACCCTGAACTTCCAGTCGCCTGTCATTTTAATTCTCCGCCCTACTCCCACTCTGACTTCTCTGCCCTTGGTCTCCTACACGGTTCTAATAAAGCTCAACGGAAGCTTGAGGAATAGCACCTCATCTTCTCGATTAGGTACTTCCTTCCAGACTCAACATTGAGTTCAACAATTTCAGATCATAACCACCGCTCCCATTTTTTCGGACAGCAGGTGCTGGTAATGATTCTGCTGTTGCCATTTACACCTCCTCTAAACACATCTTTTATTTCTTTACTTGTCCCATTACCATCACCTTTTGCCTTGCACCATCATCCATTTTGCCATTTAATCACTCCTGCCTTCCACCCCATCACAGACTCTCCCTTTTGTTCTTTCCTCTCCTCTTTCCCTGCCTCTGTACTTGCTTAAAACCTGTTACATCTCTAACTTTTTCCAGTTCTGATGAAAGGTCATCGATCTGAAACAGAGACCGCGATTTCGCCGACCGAGGAAGGTCCGGGGCCGGTGTTGTGGTCCCAGCGCGCTGCCTAATGCAGCCCGCACTCACCAAGTGATTTTACGTTAATAGGGCTTGTTAAGCCTGCCCTGCGAGGTTCCCGGCCAATTAAAAGGAAGCAGGTCTGATGACATCATTTGATGACGCGTCATCAACCGGTTTCCTTAAAGGGGCCGTGCCCAAATTGATTTTGATGGTTCTGCTGTCAGTGTTCTACAGCATTGAGGTGCTGCAAATACTGACAAGCACTGCACAAAGGTGCACGGCTGCACCCAGGCCTCTCCCATGATTCCCTCCATAAGCACATGTAGGGAGGTTCTCTTCCCTTCTCATGGGTGGCAGAGACCTCCCCAGGAGATCAATGCAGCCTGGTTGCACATTGCACAGAGGGCACAAGCAGGGATGTCGTCAGGAGGACCAGGCTGCAGTGGCGCAAGCCTTTCAATGATCTCAGTAGATCACGAAACGTTACTTCCAAGCCACACTCAACCTCATCCTGCTGTGCCGCTCATCACATCCACATCACTCTGCCTTCCCTACCCTACTCCTGCACATCCTTACTCACACCAACTTACCTTGCACCTCCACCCATCCCTCTCTATCTACATTATCACTTCCCCATTTCACTAGCCACCCCTCACACTCACCCTCATCCTACTGCAAGCACACCAACTAACAACACACAAGGGTAGGCACTTGGGTGGTTTAGCCAATGTTTATGGGAAGTTTCTGTTAATGTGCTGTCAAACATCGAAACCTTTATTTTCAGCACTTTGCGTTCTTGGACAGATTTATGTGTACCTTTGGAAGTGGCTTAGTGAGTTGTAGTGAATGGTGAGACATAACGGTACCCCCCGCAATGCTGATGAGTGTGAACGGAATGGCTTGGGCATTGTAGGGATGCTTTATGGTGTTGGTGTGGGGTGGTGCCAACCTGGCGCATCATGTGGCATCTAGGGTGTACAGCGTCAAGTGAAGTAAATCTGGCCATGGCGAGGCCATCTCTGGCGTCCCGGGCAGCAATGTGGTCGGGTGCTGATGCCGTGTGTCCTGTGCAGCATCAGTTGATTGTGGAAAAGGCTGGTGTTGTTGTTGTTGCTGCTGGTGTGCTCGGTGATGCTGGTGTTGGGGCTGATCTTGGTGGGATTCTGAGGACCGAGGTGAGATATTTTCAAGGGCAATGATGCTGATAGAATGGATGGCAGGTGAGGTTGAGATGACAGAAGCGATCTGTCAATGGTGAGAGAGGCTGTTCCAATGAGGTGGCACTGGATAGAGAGTTGGCTCCAAACACTTGCAAGCTGCAGAAAGCTCAATATGTCTTCCAATGCTGGGTCAAAATCCTGGAACTCCCTACCTAACAGCACTGTGGGAGTACCATCACCACACGGACTGCAGCGGTTCAAAAAGGCGGCTCACCACCACCTTCTCAAGGGCAACTAGGGATGGGCAGTAAATGTTGGCCTTGCCAGCGACGCCCAGATCCCATAAACGAAAAAAAACCCAACAATTTCTGAGCTTTGAAAGTGAACAGCTGTAACATGGGATCTTTTATACAACTTTGGCAGCTGTCAGGTCATGAGATAATTCAATGCTGAAACCACTCACGACATGCTGAGCTGACGTGTTCCCCGAGCAGCGGGTAACCCGTGGGGGAGCACGTAAAATTGAAATATAGGCATAAAAGAACACTTAATTGGATGTTAACAATCCATTCAATTATGTCAATTGCCTCCCCCGCTGCTTGGTGTCAGGTCTGCTCAGCGCTGACAGACCCGACACCTGGGTGACTCGCATGGAGGCGGGTTGACAGCGGGTCCCTACCCACTGTCAATCTTTTCTATTTTGACAGTGGACCCGCCTCCAAACCCGCCCTCTCAGCACCGGCAAAATTCAGCCCATTAACTCAGTTTCTCTCTCCACAGATGCTACCTGACCTGCTGAGTATCTCCAGCATTTTCCGTTTTTATTTCGGATTTTGAGCATCCGCAGTATTTTGCTTTTGTACAAGAAATAGATTGGTTGAGGGGTTTAAAGGGAGCATTCCAGAGAATAAAGCCAAGGCAACTGAAGGTCGTTGTGAAGGGTTAAGAAGGCCCGACTCAGAGGACCAAAGGACACAGCAGGAGAAGTCAAGCTGGAAGAGGTTGTACAAGTGGGGTATGTCAAAAAAAATGGAAGGATTTGAAGATGAGGACAAGGTGTTGGAGAACAGGGAGCCAGTGTAGGTCAGTCAGGACGGAAATGATAGGAAGACAAGACTTGGTGACAGCAGGGGAGTCCAAAAATGTGCGGGTTAGGTTGATTTGGCTATGATAAATTGACCCTTAGTGTTAGGGAGGGATTAAATATGTGGGGTTATGGGGATAGGATGGGATATGTTAGGGGGAATTAAATACGTGGGGTTATGGGGGTAGGGTGGGATATGTGTACTGTGGGGATTAAAGCAGGGACAGGGTACTGGATTTGAATGATCAGCCATGATCGTATTGAATGGTGGAGCAGGCTCGACGGGCCGAATGGCCTACTCCTGCTCCTAGATTCTATGTTTCTATGTTTTGGATGAATTGCTCTTTCTGGAAGGTGATGGGTGGGTGGTCAGCAAGGAAAGCATTGGAGGATTGACTCTAGAAGTTCAAAAAATGCGGAGAAGGATTTGGATGCTGGCTGGGATGAGGTAGGGGCTCAGACAGAGGTGGCAGTAAACAGTCTTGGTGATGCATAGAACCAACTGTGGGTCGAACTGGACAGTAGGATTTCATGTAGCCTGTTTCAGCCGGAGTCAGTGGCTGGGAGGACAAATTGATTCAATTATAGCAGTTTATGCCAGGGGCCAGAAACAACAGTTTGGATCTTTTCAGTGATAAGTTGGAGAACATTTTGGTTCATCCTTGGCTTCACAATAGACAGGTAATCTGACAAGAGAGAAATTATCAATGGATCAAGGGAAGTGGTGTAGAGGTGGAGCTTGGTGCACTCAGTACATGAGGAAGAGAAAGAGACACAGGATAGATATTTAGAGAACTCCAAAGGGGATTGCACATGAAAAGGACCCTTTGCTCGAAATTCACTTGCTATGCTAAGAACGTCATGGTTTGTATGGCTCTGTGGCACACTAAGCATTGCAATTACCTCTCAAGTTATCAGATTATCTTCAATTCAGTTCTTTAAACAGATATTAAGTCAGCATTAACTGATTTTGTCAAGTCTATTTCATGCATATACTATTCTGCAAGGAAAAACATTTTTATTCACTAATCTTTTTTGAAGTTCTTTTGTATTAGTATCCCCTCATTCTGTGATGATAATCAAAGAGAAATAATCTTTGTATAGCTACATAGATTTACACCTATTAAAAAGACCTGCATCATGTCTCCTTTGGATGATTTCCAAGGGGAAGAATTCAGTTGTGTGTACCTTAATATCTTAGAGCCGAGTTCTAGATTTACCAGTCACTTGTGTCTGAACTTCTGCCATTGCACTAATATACTTTTGAATGCAGAGTCTAAGTGTAGCACCTCTACTATTAAAATGTGAGTACTGTCTTGTCAACGGTATTGACTAGTCTCATGGAGTTGTCTATTCAATACTAAACATAATTCCTAAAAACCTTACACCCTGGCTCACAAAATATGATTAAGGAAAAATCTGGAGTCTCCAACTGAATTGCCTAACTTTTATTTAAAATTGGTTTTACAATTACATGCATGTATAGTATTCAATATCATTATAGAAATGGTAACTTGCAAATACTAAAAAGACTAAAGTGGGAGAAGTCAATCTTTATAAAAGATTATATTCAGGTACAACTACCGCATCCAGGGGCATGGTATAAAAATATTATATACAATCAGATTTCTGTGGATTGGTTTTAATGACAGAAAATTAAATATTCTGAATACCATGAAGTTTCAATTTTGTAATTTTTTGCAATATTTCTCTTAACACAATTCTCCCCATTTTCCATTCCCTGAATTAAAAAAGATGGATTTTTTTAATTCTGCTGTGAAACTGCTGAGAATTGTATCACATGTCTGCATTATAATAAGCAGTTCTTCCGCATTGCCACACAGTTGCAAAACCTAGTTGGGTTGCAGAATACCCTGGCACAGCTTGAATGAATGAAAGCAACCAGTTGTTAACTTACAGTATCAGTTTACAGCAATGACCAACTCAAAAGAATATACTCCACCAGTTTTGCAAACTGATAACAAATCTTCTTAAAAGTTTAAACCATAAAACGTACTATCTCAAAACATATAAATCATCATTCACAATTGTCAGCCTTGGCTCCAAGTCAAAAGGTTGTGGATTCAAGCCCCACTCCAGAGACCTGAGCACATAATCTAGGCTGACACTTTAATACAGTACGAAGGGAATACAGAATAACTGGAGCTGCCGTCTTTCATAGAATTTACAGGACAGAAACGGGCCATGCGACCTAACTGGTCTATGCAGCATTTTATGCTCCACACGAGCCTCCTACCACCCTACTTCATCTAACCGAGTTAGCATATCCTTCTAACCTTTCTCCCTCATGTACTTATCTAGCTTCCCCTTAAATGCATCTATGCTATTCACCTCAACTACTCCCTGTTAGTTTTAACATTTTAGTTTAACACAAGATATTAAACCAATATCAAGATGTTACACCTATCTGCCCTCTTAGGTGGGCATAAAAGATGCCACGGCACTATTCAAAGAGTAGTGAAGCCCTCCCGGTGTCCTGGCCAACATTCATTCCTCAACCTACATCACCAAAAACAGATTGCTGCTTGTGGGACCTTGCTGTGCGCAAATTGGCTGCTGAGTTTCCCTACATTACAACTATAACTACATTTCAAAAGTACCTCAGCGGCTGCCAAACACTTTGGGATGATCAGAGGTGTGAAATGCACTCTATAAATGCAAGTTCTTTCTTTCACAAAAGTATTACGGATTTGTAAGGCCATTGGGCCCAAAACAGATTATCTGGTCGTTATCACATTGCTGTTTGTGGGACCTTGCTGTGCGCAAATTGGCTGCCGCGTTTCCCACATTACAACAGTGACTCCACTTCATTGGCTGTAAAGTGCTTTGAGATGTCCGGTGGTCGTGAAAGGCGCTATATAAACGCAAGTCTTTCTTTTTATCCTCTAAAATGCACCCCCCCCCCCCACACCACCACCCCCGTAGCATTAAATTGTTTCTTATATGATTTTTGCCTATACTATCTTGAAGCTTATTCCACTGGTTGATCAATTTTGTGTTTACAAGAATTGCCCAACCCCAGTCCTGTCCTAAAATGATTATTACTAGTTGCGTCACCTAGTTATACTCCTGCAGTTAAAATTTGATGGGATCTGCCTGAAGTTTGAAAAAAAGACTTGCATTTATACAGCGCCTTTCATGACCTCCAGATGTCCCAAAACGCTTTACAGCCAATGAAGTACTTTTAAAGTGTACGTCAGTTGTAATGTAGGAAACGCGGCAGCCAATTTGCGCACAGCAAGCTCCCACAAACAGCAATGTGATAAAGTCCATCTGTTTTCGTGATGTTGATTGAGGGATAAATATTGGCCAGGACACTGGGGAGAACTCCCCTGCTCTTCTTCGAAATAGTGCCCGTGGGATCTTTTACATTCACCTGAGGAGAGCAGACGGGACCTCGGTTTAACATCTCATCCGAAAGACAACACCTCCGACAGTGCAGCACTCCCGCAGCACTGCACTGGCTTGTCAGCCTAGATTTTTGTGCTCAAGTTTCTGGAGTGGGACTTGAACCTATGCCCTTCTGACTCAGAGGCGAGGGTGCTACCCACTGAGCCACAGCTGCCAAACATGGCATCTGGAGTTTGAAAATAAAAAGTTAAAAGTCATGCTAGATGTACGTTTTAAGTCTATTGGTTTATCTCTCACTGCGGTAAATTGTAAAATTGTCTTTACAAATGACGGCACGTTGCCCGGCTTCACAAAGTGGCCTTTGGATTAGTTTTGCAATACCAGATGGGGATGTCATCATCGCATCTGCAATCAGGTGCTTTCCCCCCCCCCCTCTTTCCTGCTTTGTTTTTCCAAAGAAAAGTATAAAGAAAAAGTTAAGACAATTCTGCAAAGAGTAAAAAAAAAACACCAACACCAAAAAACAAATCTGCTGCACGTACTGGACTTTTACCAGTGGATTTACTGTTTGGAATTGGGATTGAATTGGCTTTGGAAAATAAATACGAAAGCCACAATCTTATATTATATATATATATATATGTGTGTGTGTGTATGTATATATACACACACACGTATGCATGCATGCGATCAAGAGTTATGATTTAAAGAGAAATCAAGGTGTCAGTTGAAAGGCTGAGATTTTTTTTTAAAAAGTGAAATGATCAACTTTCTGCTTCTTTTTGCTTCGTCGATTATGGGGTGTTTTTCTTTTACCTGCGAGTTTTCCCTCTCGCCGGTTTTTTCTTCCCTCCGTGGCTCGCGCTGCGTCCGTTTGTTTTTTCAACCGCTCCGCTCAGCTCGCGCCGCCGCTCCGTCTGCTTCTGCTTCTGCGCACAACTGACCCTCAGCTCGGCTCTCCGATTATAAACAGTCCCGGGGGGGGGGAGGGGGCGTGGTCTCCGAGAGATGGGTGCGGGGGCGGGGCCGGCGGGATGTGATTGGCAGCTCCAGGAGCCGTTCGCTCCTCCCTCTTCTCTCTCGCTCTCTCTCCCTCTTCCCCCCCCTCCCGCGCGCTCCCCGCACGCGATGACGGCAACAGGATGCTCCTCTGTGTCAATCATTTCATAAGAACATAGAAGCAGGAGGAGGTCATTTGGCCCCCATCCAGCCTGCTCCGCCGTTCAAATAAGATCATGGCAACACGGTGGCATAGTGGTTAGCACTGGTACCTCACAGCGCCAGGGACCCGGGTTCGAATCTTGGCCTCAGGTGACTGTGTGGAGTTTGCACATTCTCCCCGTGTCTGCGTGGGTTTCCTCCGGGTGCTCCGGTTTCCTCCCACAGTCCAAAAATGTGCGGGTTAGGTTGACTTGGCTATGATAAATTGACCCTTAGTGTTAGGGGGGGATTAAATATGTGGGAGTTACGGGGATAGGATAGGAAGGGATATGTTAGGGGGAATTAAATACGTGGGGTTACGGGGATAGGGTGGGATATGTGTCGGTGCAGGCTCGATGGGGATTCTGTGAGAAAGCAGGGACAGGGTACTGGATTTGGATGATCAGCCATGATCGTATTGAATGGTGGAGCAGGCTCGACGGGCCGAATGGCCTACTCCTGCTCCTAGTTTCTATGTTTCTATCTGATCTTGGCCTCAACTCCACTTCCCTGCCGCTCCCCATAACCCTTGACTCCCTTACCTTTCAAAAATCTCTCTATCTCCACCTTAAATATATTCCATGATGCGGAGATGCCGGTGTTGGACTGGGGTGGACAAAAGTGAGAAGTCGCACAACACCAGGTTATAGTCCAACAGCTTAATTTGAAATCACAAGCTTTCGGAGCGGCTGCTCCTTCGTCAGGACTTCACCTGACGAAGGAGCAGCGCTCCGAAAGCTTGTGATTTCAAATAAAGCTGTTGGACTATAACCTGGTGTTGTGCGACTTCTCACTTAAATATATTCAATGACCCAGCCTCCACAGCTCTCTGGGGAAGAGAATTCCAAAGATTCAGGACCCTCTGAGAGAAGAAATTCCTCCTCATTTCCGATTTAAAAGGGTGCCCCCTTATTCTGAAATTATGCCCCTCAGTTCTAGATTCTCCCACGAGGGGAAACATCCAGCCACAGTTCTATTTTTTTTGTGGGGAGGTGTGGGGATTGATAGATACATGGAATGTACATCACGGAAACAAGCCACTCGACCCAACTAGTCTGTGCTGCTTGGTGTTTGATAAAGTGCCACATAATAGGCTTGCCAGCAAAGTTGAAGCCCGTGGTCTAAGAGGGAGAGGGACAGTGGCAGCACGGGTCGAGAACCAGAGGGCACAGATTTAAGGCGATTGGCAGTAGATCCAAAGGTGACTTGAAGAAAAACTTTTTTTACGCAGCGAGTGGTTATGGTCTGGAATGCACTGCCTGAAAGGGTGGTGGAGGCAGATTCGATCGTGGCTTTCAAAAGGGAATTAGATAAGTACCTGAAGGAAAATAAATTTGCAGGGCTACAGGGATCGGGCAGGGGGATTGGGACTAGCTGAAGTGCTCTTGCAGAAAACCGAATGGCCTCCTACTGTGCTGTAACGATTCTATACGAAATTGGCTAAGTGACAGGAAACAGAGAGCAGTGGTAAATATATAAAATATAAAAACGGATTGTAAAAGCTTCTATAGGTATGTGAAAAGGAAAAGACTGGCGAAGGTAAATGTAGGTCTTTTACAGTCAGAGACGGGAGAATTTATAATGAGGAATGAGGAAATGGCAGAGAAATTAAATAAATACTTTGTTTCTGTCTTCACGGAGGAAGACACAAAAAACTCCCCAGAAATAGGAGAAAACCAAGGTTGTGGCGAGAATGAGGAACTTAAAGAAATTATTATTGGGCCAAAAATTCGGCACTTGCCGGGTGAGTACGCGCTGTGTACTCACCCGTAAGGCCACCTGAAGTGCCAGTTTCCTGCATGCACTGCGCATGCGCGGGAAACCGGAACTTCCGGTCTCGTGAAGGGAGCGGTTCAGAGGTGAACCGCGTGCGCGGTAGAGGCTGCGCGCACGCAGCAAACTTAGGTTTTTTTTCAGGTTTCTCCGGGAGGGTAAGTATTGAAGAAGCTGCGCTTTTAAAAAGGAGGCGCAGGACCCGTTTTCAACAAGGTAAGTGGTTAATTAATTATAATTTAAAAAAAATTTCAACAGGTTTATCTTTTTTAGATACTTTAAAGAAAGGTAAGTTTATTTTTAGCACTGTTAAAAAGTATTTTAATTTTTTCAAAAATTTAAATTTTTGTTTAAAGTAGTTAATTTATTTAACTTATAGTTATTTTAAAAATGTGATGGTTTTTTTTAAAATTTATTTGAAGTTTAGGTGTTGTTTTGGGGCCGATCTGTATTCATAGATTTGATAGGTCTTCCTGTCAAATCTATGAATGAAAGATGGTCTGCTGCCATTGGCTCTCCATGGCTCACGTGATCCCAGGGGATGCATCGCACTAACTGCGCCCCTGGGACACGCAAGCACTGCGCGCCGGCAGTTGGGGGAGGCCCAGGAGCTGAAGTCCCCGTGGGCAAGAAGCAGAACGGCAGACGCGGTAGGTAAGTGCGCGCGCGATCCTTACCCCCGCGGCAAGCCGGAGAGGCGAATTTCTGGGCCAATATTAGTAAAAAAAACAGTACTAGCAAAATTAATAGGACTAAGGGCTCTATTTTCATAGGGCCGTTGAGGCGGGATTGGAGGCGTGTGGGGGGTTAAAATTGGAAAAAATGGCGGGCGGGCCCGATCCCGCATCCATCCTGCCTCCGCCGAATTTTCCCAGGTGCGCGTTTTCAGATCCAGTTCCCGACCCGCCTCCAAGAGGCAGGATAGGCCCTTAAGGCCATTGACAAGCTCCTAATTGGCTCCATAATGCCATTTTCACAGGCCTTTCGGATTTTTACCGGTTTTCCACGTGATGCACGCCTCCTCTGAAACACGACGGTGAAACCTGGCTGGTACACATTTGGCTTGCTGGCTTTCAGCTGCAGCTCCACCATTAAAGAGTAGTTTGGAGCAATCATCATTTGCAGGTGGCAGAACTTAGTTGTTTCAGGTCTGGGGAAACTTTAGCAGGCCTACTCATTGTTGTGGAAGTTTGGAGCCTGACACCCATCTCCAGTGTGAGCTCCTGGAAAACCCCTCACCCCACCCTGACTCAGCACTTCCTCAACTGAGGCATCTACCAGAAGAATGGGAACCATTCGGTTCCTTTCCCCCTGGACATCAGATGAGGACGAGGAGGAGGAGGAGGAGGAGAGAGAAAACGAACATCTGGCAGAGGCGCATCAACCAGCGGCGGCAATACGCGAGACCATTGCTGGCCGGGACGCAAGGAACGCACTCATCTTGGCCAGATTTGCCGAGCCTAGCCAAGCAACCACTGGTGCCTCGCAGCTTCTTGCCACAGCATCGTTAATGGCCAGGACCCATCGTCTTCCTAGCACTCTGACCATCATTCTGACAACTGCTACTCCTCCTAAGCCTGCAATGTAGAAGTCCCAATAGCGAGATGACACAGGCCACAACTGCAGCAGTAGCCATCAGATTTTTTATTTACAGGAAGCTACTGATGGCTTATCACAATTAAGCATAACATTTCACCCAAGTGACAAACCTTGTGACTATTTGTGCAGTTTCTTTCTCTTATGCGTGCTTCTACATGGTGGTTCCCCCTTGGCATCAGCAGATGTGGAGGCCCCTTGCTCACTCTGTTGCTGCTCCTGTCTCGACACCTTGGGCGGGCGTCCTCTGGGGTGCCGAGCCTGTGAGGGCTCGCCAACAGTCTGCTGCTCCTGCGGCTGTGCAGGGGTTGAGACGCCGATCTCAGTTGGGTGTGGACTCTGGTGGGGCTCTGACCGAGGACTTGTCAGTGGCATGGAAGTGTGAGTGCTTGGAGAGGAGCCCCCACTTCCTTGTTCTCTGCCACCATCATCCCTCTTATGGGTCAGGCCCACCTCAGCACTTGCAAGTGGCTTGAGAGCACCTTGTTGCACATCATGGGGGCCATGGGGACCCGTATCTGCACTGGCAGTCCTACTCAGAAGGACTTCCATGAAGGTCTGGTTTCTCTGTTCAATAGATGTCCATCGCTCCTCCAGAGATGTCATTCTATTCAGAACACTCACCATGTTTTCTGCACTCTGGCGACTTATCACCTCCATGGAGGTTGCCATCCTTTCCATGGTGATGCGTTCATGCGCCAATGACTCCACAAAGGCTCTGCTCATGTTCGCAATGGACTCCTCCATTCGCTCCACACTCGCAGCGACCCTGGAGACAAAACCTGCCAGAGACTCCTGCATCTGTTCCTGGAGTTCCAGCACCGCTGTTCTTCTGGATGGACCTAGAGGCAGAGGGTCGACATGCAGCTGAGCCGAGCTGGGAGAGTCCTGCGCCCTCCGACGAGGACTCTCCACTGCTTTCCCTGTCTCCACCATCTGCTGAGGCTCACTTGTGAGCTGTGATATACCAGGTGACAACACTACTCTATCTCACGAGGGTCCCACCGAGGTGTGAGTCTCTGCGCTGGTGCTGGCCTGGCTGAATTGTGCCTACCCTTTATCCTGAGGCTGTAGCCCCTGGTTCTAGACTCCCCAGCCAAGGGAAACATTCTCCCAGCATCCACCTTATCAAGCCCTGTAATAATTTTGTATGCTTTAATGAGATCCCCTCTCATTCTTCTGAATTCAAGAGAATACAGGCCTAGTTTACTCAATCTCTTCTCATACGACAGTCCCGCCATCCCAGGAATCAATCTGGTGAACCTTCGTTGCACTCCCTCTATGGCAAGTATATCCTTCCTTAGGTAAGGAGACCAAAATTGTACACAGTACTCCAGGTGTGGTCTCACCAAGGCCCTATATAATTGGAGTAAGACTTCTTTACAACTTCCAAAAAATATATATTCCACTGAGAAGAAAAGGGTGTAAAAGAAAAGACAGTCATCCATGGCTAAGTAAAGAAATTAAGGATAGTATTCGACTAAAAACAAGGGCTTATAAGGTAGCGAAATCTAGTGGGAGGACAGAGGATTGGGAAAACTTTAAAAGACAGCAAAAAATAACAAAAAGATTGATAAGAAAGGGAAGATAGATTATGAAAGTAAATTAGCGAAAAATATAAAAACAGATAGTAAGAGTTTTTATAGTTATATAAAAAGAAAAAGGGTGGCTAAAGTAAATGTTGGTCCCTTAGAGGATGAGACCAGGAAATTAATGGTGGGAAATATGGAGATGGCAAATACACTGAATGAATATTTTGTATCAGTCTTTACAGTAGAGGACACTAAGAATATCCCAACACTGGACAAACAGGGGGCTATAGGGGGGGAGGAGCTAAACACGATCAAAATCACTAAGGAAGTGGTACTCGGTAAAATATTGGGACTCAAGGCGGATAAATCACCTGGACCTGATGGCTTACATCCTAGGGTCTTGAGGGAAGTGGCGGTAGGGATTGTGGATGCATTGGTAATAATTTTCCAAAACTCCCTGGACTTAGCAAAGATCCCGGCAGACTGGAAAACTGCTAATGTAACACCCTTATTTAAAAAGGGCAGTAGACAGAAGGCTGGAAACTATAGATTGGTTAGCCTAACATCTGTGGTAGGTAAAATTTTGGAGTCTATTATTAAGGAGACAGTAACGGGACATTTGGATAATCATAATTTAATAGGACAAAGTCAGCATGGTTTTATGAAGGGGAAGTCATGTTTGACAAATTTGCTGGAGTTCTTTGAGGAAGTAACACACAGGGTGGATAAAGGGGAACCAGTGGATGTGGTGTATTTAGACTTCCAAAAGGCATTTGACAAGGTGCCACACAAAAGATTATTGCTTAAGATAAAAAAATCACGGGATTGGGGGTAATATTCAGGCATGGATAGAGGATTGGCTATCTAACAGAAGGCAGAGAGTTGGGATAAATGGTTCATTCTCAGACTGGCAATCAGTAACTAGTGGTGTTCCGCAGGGGTCAGTGCTGGGTCCCCAACTCTTTACAATCTATATTAACGATTTGGAGTTTGCAGATGATACTAAGATGGGAGGGAAAGTAGTGAGTGAGGAGGACATAAAAAATCTGCAAGGGGACATAGACAGGCTAAGTAAGTGGGCAGAGATTTGGCAGATGGAATACAATACTGGAAAGTGTGAGGTTATGCACTTTGGCAGGAAAAATAGTAGAGCAAGTTATTATCTTAATGGCAAGAAACTGGAAAGTACTGAAGTACAAAGGGATCTGGGGGTCCTGGTGCATGAAACTCAAAAGGTTAGTATGCAGGTGCAGCAAGTGATTAAGAAGGCCAATGGAATGTTGGCTTTCATTGCTAAGGGGATAGAATATAAAAATAGGGAGGTATTGCTTCAGTTGTACAGGGTATTGGTGAGACCGCACCTGGAATACTGCATACAGTTTTGGTGTCCATACTTAAGAAAAGACATACTTGCTCTCGAGTCAGTACAAAGAAGGTTCACTCGGTTAATCCCGGGGATGAGGGGATGGACATATGAGGAGAGGTTGGGTAGATTGGGACTCTACTCATTGGAGTTCAGAAGAATGAGAGGTGATCTTATTGAAACATATAAGATTGTGAAGGGGTTGGATCGGGTGGATGCGGGGAGGATGTTCCCGATGATGGGTGAAACTAGAACTAGGGGGCATAGTCTTAGAATAAGGGGCTGCTATTTCAAAACTGAGATGAGAAGGATCTATTTCACTCAGAGGGTGGTAGGTCCATGGAATATGCTGCCCCAAAAAGCTGTAGAAGCTACATCATTACATAAATTTAAAACAGAAATAGACAGTTTCCTAGAAGTAAAGGGAATTAAGGGTTACGGGGAGCGGGCAGGAATTTGGACATGAGTCTAGGTTCGGATCGGTCATGGCCCTGTGGGTAGCGTAGCGGGCCCAGGGGCCGTGTAGCCTGATCCTGCTCCTATTTCGTGTGTCCAATTCTGTTAGGTTCAGGCGATGGTTCTGTGATAGTAGATTGGCGGTTAGGATCAGATTAGCCATGATCTTATTGAATGGCGGAGCAGGCTCGAGGGGCCAATTGGCCTACTCCTGCTCCTATTTCTTATGTTCTTATGTTCTTAACTATCAACCTCTTGGGAGTCACCACTGACCGAAAACAACACTAGGCCAATGTTCCCTTTAATATTTAACTTGCGCAGGCCCTTTAAATTTGCTGCGCGGTATCTCTTCCAGCGGCAGCAGCTAGTGCGCGGCCTGAGCGGGACCTCATGATTGGTGTGCGGCTGCTCACCTTAGGGGAAACATTGCACTGGACCAACCACATCAACACCGTAGCTACAAGAGCAGGGCAGAGGCTGGGTACTCTGTCGCAAGTGGCTCACCTCCTGACTCCTCAAAGCCTCTCCACCATCCACAATAACAACAACTTGCATTTATAATGCGCCTTTATGTCCCAAGGCGCTGCACACGAGCGTTATTAAATAAAATTTGACACCGAGCCACGTAAGGAGATATTAGGACAGGTGACCAAAAGCTTGGTGAAAGAGGTAGGCTTTAAGGAGCATCTAAAAGGAGGAGAGAGAGGTAGAGTGGCAGAGAGGAATTCCAGCGTTAAGGGCCTAGGCAACTGAAGGCATGGCCGCCAAGGGTGGAACGATTAAAATCGGGGGTGCGCAAGAGGCCAGGATTGGAGGATCACAGAGATCTCAGAGGGTTGTGGGGCTGGAGGAGGTTACAGAGATAGGGAGGGGGCGAGGGCCATGGAGGGATTAGAAAACAATGATGAGAGTTTTAAAATTGAGGCATTGCCAGACTAGGAGCCAATGTAGGTCAGCGAACTCAGGGGTGATGGGTGAACGGGACTTGGTGTGAGTTAGGTAGAAGCGTGATGGAGTACTCACCACTCACCTGGATGGATGCAGCCACAGCAACACTCAAGAAGCTTGGCACTAGCCAGGACAGAGCACTTTGCTTGATTGGTGCCCCTGCCACCGGACTCAGCATCCAACTTCTGCCATCACCAGCTCACTGTGGCTGCAGTATGTACTGTCTCTAGGATGCAATGGAGCAATTCAGCAATGTTACTTCAACAGTACCTCCCTCCTCATGGCCTCTAACACCCAGAAGGCCAAGAGCAGCAATGTCATGGGAACGTCATTCTGATGGACAAATAGCACCACCTCTGCATTGTCACTGGGTCAGTATCCTGGAATTCCCTACCTAACGCCATCATGGGAGTATCATCAGCACAAGGACTGCAGCAGTTCAAGAACAAGCTAAACATTAATGAGATTCCATGGATGAATAAAGCCATAAGGGAAAAATTGAGGGTAAGGAAAGAGGCATACATTAAGTACATGGACAGCAGGGGAGAGCATGATAAGGGAGAATACGAAAAGATTAGGAGAGAAATCAAAAAAACAATTAGGAAGGCAAAGAGGAACTATGAAATTAAATTATCAAGGAACATAAAACAAAATAGTAAAATATTTTACAGGCATGTAAATAAAAAAAGAAAGGTTGGGATGGGAATAGGGCCACTAAGGGATGGACAGGATAATACCACAGGCAGCAATAGAGAGATGGCAGAAATATTAAATAATTACTTTGCTTCAGTATTTACCAGGAAGATAGAACAGGTGGAGATTATATCGGGTGATGAGATTAGTATGAGATAACTGCATTTAAAATAAAATGAAGAGATATATTAAATAAACTAATGAAACTCAAAGAGAATAAAACCCCTGGTGCGGACAGATTACATCCGCGCATTTTAAAAGAATCTAGGGAAGAGATAGCAGAGGTATTACTATACATATTTAACCATTCATTAGAAAAAGGTGTAGTGCCAGAGGACTGGCGGATAGCTAATGTAATACCTATATTTAAGAAGGGAGATATAACATGTCCAGGGAACTAGAGACCAGTCAGCTGGTGGTAGGAAAAATAATGGAATCCCTACTAAAGGAGAAAATAGAAGAACATCTAGAAACCAAAAATATAATAATAAATAGTCAGCATGGATTTCAAAAGGGAAAGTCTTGCTTGACCAACCTAATTGAATTTTTTGAATAGGTAACAGAGAGAGTAGACAAGGGTAATGTGGTAGATGTAATTTATCTAGATTTTCAAAAGGCCTTCGATAAGGTACCACATAATAGACTAATGAATAAGGTCAGGGAATGCGGAGTCAGGGGACAAGCAGCAGAATGGATAGCTAGCTGGCTTCAAGACAGAAAGCAGAGAGCAGGAGTAAAGGGTAGCTATTCAGAGTGGCAGAACATGGGAAGTGGTGTTCCACAAGGATCAGCGCTGGGACCACTGTTGTTCACAATTTATATGAATGATTTAGACTTTGGAATCAAAAACACAATTTCTAAATTTGCGGACGACACCTAATTGGGAGGGGGAATAGTTAATACTGAGGAGGATTGCAACAAATTACAGGAAGACATTAATAAACTTGCAGAATGGGCATAGAATGGGCAAATTAAATTCAACACAGATAAATGTGAGGTATTACATTTTGGTAGGAAGACTAGGGAGGTCACTTATTACTTGGAGGGTGTGAGTCTGGGTGGGGTAGAGGAGCAAAGGGATCTCGGAGTATAAATACACAAATCACTAAAAGTAGCAACACAGGTTAACAAGGCCATAAAAAAAGCAAACCAAGCATTAGGGTTTATTCCTAGAGAGATAGAATTGAAAAGTAGTGAAGTTATGCTAAATTTGTATCAAACGTTGGTTCGACCACACTTGGAGTACTGCGTACAATTCTGGTCGCCATATTATAGAAAGGCAATAGAGGGTGCAGAGAAGATTTACAAGGATGATACCAGAAATGCAAGGGTATACCTATCAGGAAAGGATGAACAGGCTGGGCCTCTTTTCTTTTGAAAAGAGAAGGCTGAGGGGTGACCTAATAGAGGCCTTTAAAATTATGAAAGGTTTTGATAGAGTGGATACAGAGAGAATGTTTCCACTTGTGGGGAAGAGCAAAACTAGAGGCCATCAATATAAGATAGTCACCAAGAAATCAAATAAGCAAATCAGAAGAAACTTCTTTACCCAGAGAGTGGTGAGAATGTGGAACTCGCTACCACAGGGAGTGGTTGAAGCGAATAGTATAGATGCATTTAAGGGGTGGTTAGATAAGCATATGAGGGAGAAGGGAATAAAGGGTTATGTTGATAGAGTTAGATGAGGAAAGACGGGAGGAGGCTCGAGTGGAGTATAAACGCCGGCATGGACTGGTTGGGCCGAATGGCCTGTTTCTGTGTTGTATATCCTATGTAATCTTGGCAACCAGGAATGGGCAATAAATGCAGCCTTGCCAGCAACACCTACATCCCGAGAACATTAAAGTTAATAAAAGTGAGAAGTCGCACAACACCAGGTTATAGTCCAACAGCTTTATTTGAAATCACAAGCTTTCGGAGCGCTGCTCCTTCGTCAGGTGAAGTTTACAAGTTTAGCATAACTTCATCTGATGAAGGAGCAGAGCTCCGAAAGCTTGTGATTTCAAATAAAGCTGTTGGACTATAACCTGGTGTTGTGCGACTTCTCACTTTTGTCCACCCCAGTCCAACACCGGCATCTCCGCATCATTAAAGTTAATGCTCAGTTCAATTTACATGGACAGTCAATCCTTCCGGAGCCCACCAGTTGCAGAAGACTGCTTATGAACCTGGGGGAATCAGGGTGCCTGTAGTCCAGGGCCACCTGGCCATGTACCAAAGCTCGCAATGTGGGCACGCAGTCGGAGGCACCCCGCTTAGCAATATCGGGAAAAGTGTCAGGAGTGAAAGTTACGATCAATTGAAAGAAAGCGTTAAGACACATTACTAAAACAATAATAAAAATGAAATAAAAACAGAAAATGTTGGAAATACTCAGCAGGTCAGGCCGCATCTGTGGAGAGAGAAACAGAGTTAACGTTTCAGGTCGATGAGCCTTCGTCAGAACTGGAAAAAGTTAGAGATGTAACAGATTTTTAAGCAAGTGCGGGGGCAGGGAAAGTGGGGAGGAGGGGCGAAAAGAACAAAAGGGAAGTTCTGTGATCGGGTGGAAGGCAGGAGAGATTAAAAGACAAAAGGGATGACGGTGCAAGGCAAAGGAGATGGTAATGGGACAAGTTAAGAAACAAAAGATGGCTCTAGATGAGGTGTAAATGGGAATGGCAGAATCGTCAACAGCTGCCATGTGGGGAAAAAAATAGGGGCAGAGGCTATTGTCTGAAATTGTTGAACTCGATGTTGTGTCCCGAAGGCAGTAAAGTAATAATAAAATGAAATGGGTAGAACGTTACAAGTCAGTTTCAAGCCAATACAGTGACACAGCAATTTTCTTTTCCAATTAGATGGGACTCTGCTGGGGTTTTCCAGGGTGTAATTCCTGGCAAGGTTGTTGCTGTAAATACGAAACAGGAAGGGTTGTAAAAATATACTAGAAGGCTTGGATTCTGACACACCCAAATATACTAAAGTTAATTATTTTCACATGTAATTCGTTCTCTCAGGGTTTCAAGAGAAAAAACTAGAGAATTGGACATAAATTGAAGTGCCGGTGGGGTCAGTCCAGAATTGCTTAAGGTCAGACAATTGAAAAGAGTGAAGTATTTTTATGGAAAAATAGTCACATTGATTGTGAAACCACTGAAGTGAATAAAAATCAGCATGGACTAGGCCCATCTCAGTGCTGCTCCTACCCGAATGTTGCACTAATGCAAAGTATTCTGAGTGTCGCATACTGTAGGCCATATTCACTTCAAGCAATAGTACTCAGGTAGGAGCGGTGAAATGGATCATAATGAAAGAAAGAGGAAAGGGGGAATGGGTCACCATCAAGGGGTGCTGAAGCTGGGAGTGTTGCTTGGGGGAGGGTAAGAGGGGAGAATCTAAGAACGGCACTTTGGGGTGGAGCAAGAAAGAGAGTGCCAGCGTTAACTGAGGGGAGGGGGAGGAGTGCCAGTTTGAAGAAGAGTTCCAGTTTTAATTGAGAGGGAGGGAGAAAAGTGTCAGACTGATTTGAGATGGGAGAGAGAGAAGACTGTCAGTATAAACTAGGCGAGTTGCAGGAGGAGAAAGTGTCTCTGTGAAAGGGTGGGGAGTTGAATGGGAGACAGCATATCTGTGAACTGAATCCAAAGAGGGCAGAGTGCCTCTGAACTGCAACGGGGCTGAGGGGTTAGATGTGGGAGAGTGACTGTACAGGAAACTTTTGGGGAAGTGATAGTCTGGTCTTTCTGTTGAAAATCCAAATGTTACATTGTTTATCCTTTTGTTTTGGATTGGGAATCTATCAATTGTGACGTATAAGAGTACCAAAAATGAATTAAAATGCATAATTTTTAATGTAAAAATGCACCACTTTCCAGGGGAGAATATTCGCAAATCCCCGTAGAGATGCACCACAATGTTGTATCTTCAGCATTAGGATTTGCTCTTCACACTTTCATGTAAAGGGAACTCTAGTTTAAACGGCACCTAAATATCCGGAATTCTCTATTAACCGGCAAAATTCAGGAGTAGGTTCAGGTAAGTTTTACTGTATATTAGTGGCCGTGTAACCGGGGTTCCTGCACAAGTGGCCGTGTAACCGGGACTCCTGCACAAGTGGCCGTGTAACCGGGACTCCTGCACAAGTGGTCGTGTAACCGGGGCTCCTGCACCTGTGGCCGTGTAACAGGGACTCCTGGATCTGTGGCCGTGTAACCGGGACTCCTGCACAAGTGGCCGTGTAACAGGGACTCCTGCACAAGTGGCCGTGTAACCGGGACTCCTGCACAAGTGGCCGTGTAACAGGGACTCCTGCACAAGTGGCCGTGTAACCGGGGTTCCTGCACAAGTGGCCGTGTAACCGGACTCCTGCACAAGTGGCCGTGTAACCGGGGTTCCTGCACAAGTGGCCGTGTAACCGGAGCTCCTGCACAAGTGGCCGTGTAACCGGGGTTCCTGCACAAGTGGCCGTGTAACCGGGGTTCCTGCACAAGTGGCCGTGTAACCGGGGCTCCTGCACAAGTAGCCGTGTAACCGGGACTCCTGCACAAGTGGCTGTGTAACCGGGGCTCCTGCACAAGTGGCTGTGTAACCGGGGCTCCTGCACAAGTGGCTGTGTAACCGGGGCTCCTGCACAAGTGGCTGTGTAACCGGGACTCCTGCACAAGTGGCTGTGTAACCGGGGCTCCTGCACAAGTGGCCGTGTAACCGGGGCTCCTGCACAAGTGGCTGTGTAACCGGGACTCCTGCACAAGTGGCTGTGTAACCGGGGCTCCTGCACAAGTGGCTGTGTAACCGGGGCTCCTGCACTTGTGGCCGTGTAACCGGGGCTCCTGCACAAGTGGCTGTGTAACCGGGGCTCCTGCACTTGTGGCCGTGTAACCGGGACTCCTGCACAAGTGGCTGTGTAACCGGGGCTCCTGCACAAGTGGCTGTGTAACCGGGACTCCTGCACAAGTGGCCGTGTAACCGGGGCTCCTGCACAAGTGGCCGTGTAACCGGGGCTCCTGCACTTGTGGCCGTGTAACCGGGGCTCCTGCACAAGTGGCCGTGTAACCGGGGCTCCTGCACAAGTGGCTGTGTAACAGGGCTCTCGTACCTTGGTAGGTATACATCTCCGTTATCTGGAATTTTTAATAAACCGGCACCATCCTGGTCCCGTAGGTGCTGGATACCAAAGAGTTTCCTGTACTTATGTGTTTTTTTCCTCCA
Source organism: Squalus acanthias (assembly GCA_030390025.1). NCBI lineage: Eukaryota > Metazoa > Chordata > Chondrichthyes > Squaliformes > Squalidae > Squalus > Squalus acanthias. The sequence continues at coordinate 90,221,078 of CM059438.1, forward strand.
ATACAAGTGAAGGATCTCCCTACAGCTTAAGTTTCACGTGTACCTACTTGTTTTCACAGCACAGGTATATGTGTCAGCTGTGGCTCAGTGGGTAGCACCCTTGCCTGAGTCAGAAGGTTGTGGGTTCAAGTCCCACTCCAGGGACTTGAGCACAAAAATCTAGGCTGACATTCCAGTGCAGTGCTGAGGGAGTGCTGCTCTGTCAGAGGTGCCGTATTTCACATGAGACGTTAAACTGAGCCTCTGTCTGCTCTTTCAAGTGGATGTAAAAGATCCCATGGCACTATTTCAAAGAAGAGCAGGGGAGTTATCCTTGGTGTCCTGGCCAATATTTATCCCTTAATCAACATCACTAAAAAAAATATCTGGTCATTATCACATTGCTGTTTGTGGGAGCTTGCTGAGTGCTTAGATATGAATGTAGGAGGTATGATCAGTAAGTTCGCAGATGACATGAAAATTGGTGGAGTGGTAAATAGCGAGGAGGGAAGCCTCAGGCTACAGGACAATATAGACGGGTTGGTCAGATGGGCAGAACAGTGGCAAATGGAATTTAACCCTGAAAAGTGTGAGGTGATGCATTTTGGGAGGACTAACAAGGCAAGGGAATACACAATGAATGGTAGGACCCTAGGAAGGACAGAGGATCAGAGGGACCTTGGTGTGCATGTACATAGATCCCTGAAGGCAGCAGGACAGGTACATAAGGTGGTTAAAAAGGCATATGGGATACTTGCCTTCATTAGCCGAGGCATAGAATATAAGAGCAGGGAGGTTATGATGGAGCTGTACAAAGTGCTAGTTAGGCCACAGCTGGAATACTGTGTGCAGTTCTGGTCGCCACTCTATAGGAAGGATGTGATTGCATTGGAGAGGGTGCAGAGGAGATTCACCAGGATGTTACCTGGGCTGGAGCGCTTCAGCTATGAGGAGAGACTGGACAGGCTGGGGTTGTTTTCCTTAGAGCAGAGAAGGCTGAGGGGGGACCTGATTGAGGTGTACAAAATTATGAGGGGCATAGATAGGGTAGATAGAAAGGAACTTTTCCCTTTAGTAGAGGGGTCAATAACCAGGGGGCATAGTTTCAAGGTAAGGGGCTGGAGATTTAGAGGGGATTTGAGGAAAAACTTTTTCACCCAGAGTGTGGTTGGAATCTGGAACTCACTGCCTGAAAGGGTGGTAGGGGCAGGAACTCTCACAACATTCAAGAAGCATTTAGATGAGCACTTGAAACGCCATAGCATACAAGGCTACGGACCAAGTGCTGGAAAATGGGATTAGAATAGACAGGGCTTGATGGCCGGCGTGGACACGATGGGCCAAAGGGCCTCTTTCTGTGCTGTATAACTCTATGACTCTATGACTCTATGCAAATTGGCTGCTGCGTTGCCTACATTACAACAGTGACTACACTTCAAAAAGTATTTCATTGGCTGTAAAGTGCTTTAGGACGTCCGGTGGTTGTGAAAGGCGCTATATAAATGCAAGTCTTTCTTTCTTTCTAAACAGGGTCTGCTTTTTTGGAATTGTGTCAACTTTTTTAAAAACTGTTGGTCCGGTTTTGCTAGTTTTCTGGGTTGGCTTGTGTGAACATTTCTAGGTACGTTTATTAAAAAATATGAATTTAAGGTCCCAAGTTGCCAATATGATTTGCAGTAAGACTTTAGACAAGGTGGACTAATCCCCTTCACCCCCCTCCCCCCAAAAGAAATGTAAAAGTCACCGCTGAGCTGATAGTCAAATATATTTTGTCACAGCAAGTAGATATAAGTCACACAAGGACAAAACAAATCAGCTCTTACACCACAGTATGTTACAATATCTTTTCCAAACACAGTGTTGTAACCCAGTACCTGCATTGCTACATTCTGTGAATACCTTTGCCTAGCAAGGCTCATTAATGTCGATCACTACAGAGTCAAAAGGCAATTCTTTTTTGTTGGTGTTTATCTGCCACACAAGCAGGAGTCCCTATCTCATGCGCCCGCCCTGTTCCCATATCCTTATACATCCCCCCCCTTTCCTTCAACCACCTAACCTATTCTTAAATATTGACATGATCTTTGTTTCAATCACTAACTGCATTCCGCAGTTTCACAACCCTTTGTGTAAAAAAAATATATTTCCCCTGATCTCCGTCCTCAATCTGTTTATTTAATCTTATATCATTTTAGGACCCTCGATCACTGGAAACAGTTGGTTTCTATCTGTTCTGTCCCATCCCTTCATAAATTAAACATCTCTATAAATCACCTCATAATATCCACTGTTCTAATAAAAACAGCCCCATTTTTTCCAAGTTTTTCTTCGTATTGGCATGTCCTCATCTCAGGCAGTATGATAGTGAATCTGCAATCTACCCTGTCTATTGCCTCAACATCCTCCTTATTGTGCGGAGCCCGAAACTGCACACAGTACTCTGGTGTTATTAAGGTTTTGTAAGATCAACATCTTAACTTTTAAATTCTGCAGGGCAGAAACTCGCCGCTGCCCGGTTTCAGGTATGAAGGCAGCGACGTGGCCGCAACACGTGCCCGAACCGGGAGGCCCGAGGCCTGCCCGAAATTAGGCCTCAGGTCTCAACCAAATAATGTGGGATGAGCTGTTCTTCCACATCACCCAGCCTTCCCTCATACAAAGTCAACAATAAAACATGTACCACCTCACATTTACTGACACTGAATTCCATCTGCAACTTTATTCTCCCAGTTCCACCATCTTATCAATAGCCCCTTGAAATTTCCTTTGGTCGTCAGAATTATGTACTATGCCTCCTATTTTACTATCGTATGAAAATTTGGGCACCACTCCCTCTAGCCCTATGTCCAAATCATTGACGGGCATAGTGAACAGAAAAGGTTCCAGAACAGAACCCTGGGGACACATTAACCCATTCTCATCTATTCCGAGAAACTACTCTTAACTCCTATTCCACGGTTCCTCTCTGCTAACCAGTTTTTATACCAATTTGCTACCCTTTGTCTAATTCCACACCTGTTAATCCTCTCCAATAGGCTCCTTGTCAAGGGCTTTCTGAAAGTTCATGTACACCAGATACTCTGCATTTCCCCCAGCCAACGTATCCGTCACCCCCTCAGATAAACTCAGGTTTCTCAAGCACGATTTTACTTTCTGAAAACTGCTTCTAATTATTTTCTCTTTACCTAGATATTTAGTAATTTCATCTTTAAATTAAAGATTCCAAACATTTTCCTTACCACAGATGGTAAACTTATTAGCCTATAGTTGCCTAGATTAGCTCTGTCTCCCTTTTAGAAAACAGGTATTACTTTGGCTACTCACCAGCCCTTTAGCACACAGCCACACTCAGTAGAACCCTCAGATATAATTTCTAGGGCCTCTTCTATTTCTTCTCCCATTTCTCTCAGGATCTTTGGATGTATCCCATCAGATCCTGGTACTTGTTGACCTTTAGTGTCAGCCGTGTCTCAATGGGTAGCACTCTCACCTCTGAGGCAGAAGGTTGTAGGTTCATAGTCCCACTCCAAAGACTTGAGCACATAAATCTAGGCTGACACTCCAGTGCAGTGCTGAGGGAGTGCTACACTGTCGGAGGTGCCGTCTTTCAGATGAGACGTTAAACCAAGGTCCCGTCTGCTCTCTCAGGTGGACGTAAAAGATCCCACGGCCACTATTTCAAAGAAGAGCAGGGGAGTTTCCCTGGTGTCCTGGCCAATATTTATCGATCAACATAACAAAACCACATTATCACATTGCTGTTTGTAGGATCATGCTGTGTGCAATTTCCATGATCTGTCTACAGATTTCATCTTCCATTTCCCTCCCACAATTAGAGGGTCTGTAGTACAATCTGACTAATGTAACAATCTCTTTTTAATCTTTGATCTCTAACCATATTGACTGAACCTTTTTCTTGTATACATTACTCCTTTCTACAGCACCCATTCCCTACCTCAATTCTTTTTAAATTTATTTTGTCCCTCTTAAAAATATAAAACCCAATACATTTATTTTCCACTCCTGCCTAGATCGCAGCCAAGTTCAAGTTAGTCCTATTAAATTTGTATAATTGTTGCTAATTCCCCACATCTCCTACACCCCTCTACTGCCTCTATTACTTCTGCATGCTATTCCTCTTGCTATAGTTTCTATTTAGATATTAACCTCATCTATTTCTACCTTCGCTACCTGCTCATTCTGATTGTTTTTATTTTCTTCCCCCCCACCTCGCCCCCCGCCCCCCCCCCCCCCCCCCCCAACCACAGGGGATAGTCACAGATGTCAATAGATTTGTCCCTTTGGCTGGGTCAGGTAACGGTGCCAGAGAAAGGGTCAGTTCCTTTTCTCCATCCCAGGGCTTTGTCCCAGGAGAATCAGAGGAAGTGCCAAGGTAGTGGGCAGCCCAGCAGCTGAGCCTCACTGCCCAGGTAGGGCAGGGGATTCCAGAATTGCTGCCACTACCCAACTGAGAACGAACGGAAGAACCCTTGAGGGATTCCTCGGCCTTAGATCCTGGGGGTGGGACCGAGGTGGAAGCAGGGTCCGCTGCAGCAGCCAGTCCTCTCTTTGCTAGGTCTGGCCTACACGTGACACCCTAGCTCTGTAACTTCCTCCAGCCTTACAATTCCCCGCCCCGCCTCGGACTCTCCATCCCCCCGACTCCAGCCTTTCGTGCATCCTTTCTCCCACCATTGCAGTCAGCTGCTTGACGCTCTATAATTCCCTGCCTAAACCTCTCCCTCTCTCTAAGTCCCTCTTCTCCTTAAGACCCTTCTTAAAACCTGCCTCTTTGGCCAAACCTTTTATCATCCTTCATAATATCTCCTTCAATGGAACGAAAATCAGGCGGGTTCTACAAGAGGCAGACGATCTGCTCCACCAGGTTGCCACCCAAGCAGCAAAGTTGAAAATGAACCCTTGCAGCTCATCCTGGGATTGAAATTATTTTGGAGGTGGTCTCATTTTAATTTGCGTTTGTGGTTCAGGGTGGCACTGGAGGATTCTGCACTGCCTGTTTGGGAACATTTTATAAAAAGTAAGAAAGAAAGATTTGCATCTACACGGCGCCTCTGAAAGAACTGTTCACTTAGTTCCATTATGTTGCCCTTACCACATATCTTTTTAATTTTTCTTTTTCAAATATTTATCCACTTCCCTTTTAAAAACTCTTTTGGATTATTGTTCCTTAATATTCATGTCCTTCCAACCCTATGCGTCAAGACATTTCTCCTAATCTCTACTCTTGGGAGTAGGGGAAAGGGAGAGGAAACAGAGAAAAACTGTTGGGAGCTCGTAGCCTGGAGAACTACATATGGAGCAAAGAAAAGTGAACGACATGCAACCTAAATCAAATCAAATCCTTATACCAGGAGCCAAAGAACCAACATCAGTTGACCTTAGATGCTGTTTGCATTGGCCAATGACCTAGCTTTACAGTGAATTTTAATCTTCTAACCCTATCTATGTTAAATAGTAACTTATTAACATCAGTATACAACTAAATAATCAGCAGACAGCTGGATAACTAAGTAAATTGTTTCAAGCAAAGTCTGCGTTACAAATTTCAGCTAATGGGCTGGAGAAATATAATTCCTGAATTAAATAAATACCAAGCAGTCCATGCCTGCATGCAGCAAGACCTTGCTTGGGCTGATAAGTGACAAGTAACATTCACGCCACACAAGTGCCAGGCAATGACTATCTCCAACAAGAAAAAGTCTAACCAGTTCCCCTTGACATTCAACGGCATTACCATCGCCGAATCCCCCACCATCAACATCCTGGGGGGTCACCATTGACCAGAAACTTAACTGGACCAGCCGCATAAATACTATGGCTAAAAGACCAGGTCAGAGGCTGGGTATTCTGTGGCGAGTGACTCACCTTCTAACTCCCCAAAGCCTTTCCAAAGCTAACGAGAAAGAAACTCTTATGGTTAAAACGTCCAGGGCAGAATGCCAGTGTGGCATAAGAATAAAACAAAAAGGGTGACTCAACCGTGGCTAACAAGGGAAATTAGGGATAGCATAAGATCCAAGGAGAGGACATATAAATTGGCCAGAAAAAGCGGTAACCCTGAGGATTGGGAGCAATTTAGGATTCAACAAAGGAGGACAAAGGGATTAATTAAGAAGGGGAAAATAGAATATGAAAGTAAGCTTGCAGGGAACATAAAAACTGACTGTAAGAGCTTTTATAGATATGTGAAGAGAAAAAGATTAGTGAAATCAAGTGTAGGTCCCTTGCAGTCAGAAGCGGGGGAAGTTATAATGGGGAACAAAGAAATGGCTGACCAATTAAATGCATATTTTGGTTCTGTCTTCACAAAGGAGGACACAAATAACCTCCCAGAGATGTTGGAGAACATAGGGTCTGATGAAAGGGAGGAACTGAAAGAAATCAGTATTTGCAGGGAAATGGTGTTAGGGAAATTGACGGGATTGAAGGACGATAAATCCCCAGGGCCTGATAATCTACATCCTAGGGTACTTAAGGAAGTGGCCCTAGAAATAGTAGATGCATTGCTGATCATCTTCCAACATTCGATGGAATCTGGAACTGTACCCATGGATTGGAGGGTAGCTAATGTTACCCCACTATTCAAAAAGGGTGGTAGAGAGAAAGCGGGGAATTACAGACCGGTAAGCCTGACATCGGTAGTGGGGAAAATGCTAGAGTCCATTATAAAGGATGTAATAGCTGAGCACTTGAAAAACAGTGACAGGATCGGACAAAGTCAACATGGATTTACAAAAGGTAAATCGTGCTTGACTAATCTACTGGAATTTTTTGAGGATGTATCTGGGAAAATAGATAAGGGAGAACCAGTAGATGTGGTGTATTTGGACTTTCAAAAAGGCTTTCGATAAGGTCCCGCATACGAGATTAGCGTGTAAAGTTAAGGCACATGGGATTGGGGGCAAGGTATTGACTTGGATAGAGAACTGGTTGGTGGCCAGAAAGCAGAGAGTAGGAATTAATGGGTCTTTTTCCGAGTGGCAGGCAGTGACTAGTGGGGTACCGCAGGGTTCGGTCCTTGGACCCCAGCTATTCACAATATACATTAATGATCTAGATAAGGGAACTAAATGTAATATCCCCAAGTTTGCAGATGACACAAAGCTGGGTGGGCGTGTGTGCTGCGAGGAGGATACTGAGAAACTCCAGGATGATTTGGACAGGTTGGGTGAGTGGGCAGAAGCGTGGCAGATGCAATATAACGTGGATAAATGCGAGGTTATCCATTTTGGTGTCAAAAACAGAAAGGCAGACTATTATCTGAATGGCAATAGATTGGGAGAAGGGGAAGTGCAACGAGACATGGGTGTCCTTGTGCACCAGTCGCTGAAAGTAAGCATGCAGGTGCAGCAGGCGGTGAAGAAGGCAAATGGTATGTTGGCCTTCATAGCGAAAGGGTTTGAGTATAGGAACAGGGATGTCCTGCTGCAGTTGTACAGGGCCTTGGTGAGACCACACCTTGAGTACTGTGTGCAGTTTTGGTCGCCTTATCTGAGGAAGGATGTTCTTGCCATGGAAGGAGTTCAGTGAAGATTCACAAGGCTGATACCTGGGATGGCAGGAATGACATATGAGGAGAGATTGGGTCGTTTGGGCTTATACTCGCTGGAGTATAGAAGAATGAGAGGGGATCTCATCGAAACATATAAAATTCTGACAGGTCTGGACAAACTAGATGCAGGAAGAATGTTCCCGATGGTCGGAGAGTCCAGAACCAGGGCTCATAATCTAAGGATAAGGGGTAAGCCATTTAGGACAGAAATTAGGAAGAATTTCTTCACCCAGAGAGTGGTGAACCTGTGGAATTCTCTACCACAGAAGGTAGTTGAGGCCAAGTCATTAAATATATTCAAGAATGAGTTAGATATATTTCTTAAAGCTAAAGGTATCAAGGGATATGGGGAGAAGGCAGGTACAGGGTACTGAGTTTGGATGATCAGCCATGATCTCATCGAATGGCGGAGCAGGCTCGAGGGGCCGAATGGCCTACTCCTGCTCCTATCTTCTATGTTTCTATGTTTTAGGAGACAAACTGCAACCCAGCACCATCTTAGACACTGCAGCAAAAAGAAGTTGTTTTCAATGAAATTAGCAGTGGTCAGATCCTAATTACTCAACCCTCTCAGTTGAGGAAGAAAGAAGGAAACTTAGATAGCATCTTATCAAAAATGTCATACACAATAAATTACGTTGAACAGTAGTGAAAGCTGTTCAGTGTGTGTTTCATTAATTGAATGTGATTCAGGTATAAACTGTTACTGATTTATTCTGGAACAAAGCAAATGGCAGAAGCACTAAAAGGGAATTGAGCAACAATGGACTCCTGGGAGTAGGCTGGTGATGTCTGTCAACCAAATCCATTCAGTCTACTGTCCAACTGCATGATCAATATTAAAAACTGATTAGAATATTAAATATACTTTTCTCCACTCCTTACCTAGAGGCATATTTATCACTGGGATCTGCTATTCTCATTGGCAGCCATTCATTACCTTGCTCGAGTAACGAAACTGGGCTTTCTTCATTTCTCAGCCTAGCCAATGAGTGCCAGCATACTATTTGATCATGGAATGGGTGGAGGTAGCAGACAAGCCTAGTTATGTCTTTATCTGATGTCCACGCACATACACCTTCCAGCTGTGATCACGCGATAGTGGTCAGAAGTGGAAACCTAAGTTGAATGCTTGGTTGAGGGACAAATGTTGGCCAGGGCACTGGGAGAACTCCCCTGCCTTCTTCGAATAGTGCCATGGGGTTATTTTTTATGTCCTGCTGAGAGGACGGACGGGACCTTGGTTTAACGTTTCATCCATAAGGTGGCACCTCTAACAGTGCAGCACTCCCTCAGTATAGCACTGATTTCATCAAAAATGGCAACGCAGTGATCCAATCTGCATTTGGACTCCCCAGTGTAGAGCAGACCGCACCATGAGCAGTGAATACAGTAGTAGATTGGAGAAAGGACAAGTGAATTGTGGTCTTATGTGCAAAAAAAGTGTCTATAGAAGATTGGAAAGAAACCTGTTGCTTTCCTCATTGTCTCCTGTTCAGAGTACGTTTGTTGTTTCTTCTATCTGCCCTTGCGTGATGGGCCCTTAATCTGAATTATTTTTGAAGTGAACAGTCCAATGATTTGGATCCTTTGAAGGCTTCTCTCTGGGTGGGACTGTTCATTCAAATGAACTGAAACCCCATTATTGACTGTGCTTATCAAGCTGATCCCAGCTTCAGTGTTGGTGTTCTGGTGTTAGGGTGACTGGGTTATTTGATTATTGAAATTTAAATGGAACATTCTTATTTTGCATTGTGCAATCCAGGTGCAGTTCGGTTTATCTCGGCTTTCAGGGTTTATTCATTTTTTGGTCCAGTGAGGTCATTCAAAATGAAAAAGCTAATTGTTTTATATAGAGTTGTATTGTCATTTGTAAAGTTTGCGTACGTGCTAAAGTTGAGGTGTATATAGGGTCACATGATATTCACATTTATAAATATATATTTTACTTATCCAGATTGGGCTTGGTACATATAAGGACACGTGGCATTCAAAAATGCAGAGTAATGGGCATATAGAAGGTTGAGTACAGTTAGGTAGCTCGATCTATAATCAGCAATGAGATCACCTCGTAGAACAGTAGGGAGGCGGGGGTATAAACCTAGGGCCATTATTGCCAAACTGTGCAGTGTTATTGGGTAGGGGTGGGGAGGAGGAGTCTCCAATCTCACCTAGAACGCAGTCACGTTGATCACGAAGGCATGTTTGCACTGCAGTTGACTCTACACCTGTTGCCGCACACACTTTCACAGTGCATCTTTGTGGTGAATTTCTCTTTCTGCTCTTTCTCCACGCCGAAGTGGCTGATTCCTTGCTCTGGTTCCACAGGTAGCACTGGACCTCGGGTACCTTGCCAAGTGTCCTCATTGATTGGTGAGCCCAGCTTGATAAGCACAGTCAATAATGGGGTTTCAGTCCATTAGGATGACCAGTCCACCCAGACAGAAGCCTTCAAAGGACCCAAATCATTGGACTGTTCATTTCAAAAATAATTCAGATTAAGGGCAGATTGAAGAACCAACAAATGTATTCTGAACAGGAGACAATGAGGAAAGCAATAGATTTCTTTCCAACCGTCAATAGACACTTAAGTTAATGGTTAATTTTTTTGCACATAAGACAGCAAGTTACTTGTCCAATCTAGTTCACTGTATTCACTGCTCATGGTGCGGTCTGCTCTACACTGGGGAGTCCAAATGCAGATTGGATCACTGCGTTGCCAAATGCAAGTGTGTGTGAGAAAAAAAAAGTATTTGTCCACACATCCTTATTTTTTCTTCACTGTGTTTTCCTTCTCCTCTTCCCCTGAAGGCACTGCCTTTGCAAGGGTACAAGTTACACGACCATCAGCAGGCCTCCCGGAGCCTTAACCAATCTATAAAGTATTTGACCATGGGGGCATCAGAACCAAGCCCAACCCTGTCATGACCAGACATTCATACTTTCCAGTGGGGCCACTTGATATTAATAAGGGGCAGGAAACCTAGCTGGTTAATCCCTTGCTTGGCTAAGAATGCTGTAGCAACCCTAATAGCACCCTGGTTGAGATCAGCCATCTCAGCACCGAGCAGGGATCCTGTTCTGGGTGTGTCTGCAGGACAATTTAACTACTAAGCAACTTGACACATACACATGACATTAAAAAATGTGAATGTTGAGCACTTGACATGCACTTAATAAAATTACTTAACACCAGTCACAGCCTCAGGCTTGTAGCTCCCAAAACACACAGGAGGTGAGATCGGACTTGGACTGGGACGCAAAAACAGGCAGAATTACTTTTGCCACCCGTTATACAGCACGCAAAATATCCAGTGCTATTGAAGTCAACGGAACTGAACATCGGGCCGAGCGTATAACCGGAGACCGATGCGATTCTGTCTGTTTAAAGTCCCCGCCCCAGGTTCAATTTCACCCCCATAAAGTTCTGCCCATGCCTTTGATACCTCTAGACTATTCCAACGCTCTCCTGTCCGGCCTCCCATCTTCCACCCTCCACAAACTTAAGCTCATCCAAAGCTCTGCTGCCCCGTGTCCTAACTCGCACCAAGTTCCGTTCACCCATCACCCCCCTGTGCTCACTGACCTACATTGGCTCCCGGTTAAGCAGCGCCTCGATTTTAAAATTCTCATCCTTGTTTATAAATCCCTCCATGGCCTCTCGCCCCTCCCTATCTCTGTAATCTCCTCCAGCCCTACCACCCTCCGAGAGCTCTGCGCTCCTCCAATTCTGGCCTCTTGCGCATCCCCGATTTTAATGGCTCCACCATTGGCGGCCGTGCCTTCAGCTGCCTGGGGCCCTAAGCTCTGCAATTCCCTCTCTAAACCTCTCCGCTTCTCCACCTCTGTTTTCCACCTTTAAGACCTTTAAATTGACCCTTAGTGTTAGGGGGGATTAAATACGTGGGGATAGGGTGGGATATGTTAGGGGGGATTAAATACGTGGGGTTACGGGGATAGGGTGGGATATGTATCGGTGCAGGCTCGATGGGCCGAAATGGCCTCTATCTGTACTGTGGGGATTCTGTGAAGACGTTCCTTAAAACCTACCCCTTTCATCAAGCCTTTGGTCATTTGCCCTAATATCTCCTTTTGTGGCTCAGTGTCAAATTTTGTTTGATAACGCTCCTGTGAAGCGTCTTGGGATGTTTTATATGTTAAAGGCGCTATATAAACGCAAGTTGTTGTTGTTGTTGATGATTGTCCAGCATTAGGTTGTGTTTGGTGAGTCAATGAAGCAACACTTCAATGGATTCTTGTTATTGAGGAGAAAGTTTCTGCCGATTGTATTCATAGACAAAAATGGACCAATCGTAGGGATCTGGTGCCTGATCAGCAACAATGGCTTTCCCCACACCAGGTGAGCTATCTAAGGCCGGCAGATAACTAATGAGGATTCAATGAGGACTGGAGCGACAATCCAATGATTAGATATTAGTGAGAGACGCCACTAGATTACTAGGGAACTCAGAGATAAACTGCCAGGGAAAATGGATGCATCCTTTATTAAATCATCATGAAAAAGATTCTTCTGAACAATGCATAGCACAATCAAAAGTGCATTCAAATCAATGCGGGTCCAAACTCTGACTTACGCATATGAATACAAGTCAGACCAGTTTGGTTTTAATATGCAACCTGATCAAGTAGATTCCCATATTGCAACAGACACAGGAAGGACATTTTAATATCCCAGGCAGGAAACCAGTGAGACGAGCGGGCCGCCTGCCCAGGAGCTGCTGAGGGAGGCCTGGCCCATTTCTAGTGGCTTGGCCTCATTAACAGGCATCCAGAGGCGGCTCGCTGGCTTTGGGCCTATCAAGGTCGGGTGGCCCAGGGGCCATCTGGCCAGCAGTCAGGTAAGTCGCGAGGGGGAGGGGTTCGTGAGGGCTTCACGGGTGGGAAAGGGACAGCCTAGGCCAGCTGCGTCCATAACATTCTTTGTAGGGCACCTGCTCCTCCTGGCCCCACAAGATAAGTTTTACACTTACAGTGCTTGTGCCGTGTGTCCACCAGGTTTTTACTGAGCATAAGAACATAAGAAATAGGAGCAGGAGTCGGCCATACGGCCCCTCGAGCCTGCTCCGCCATTCAATAAGATCATGGCTGATCATCGACCTCAACTCCACTTTCCCGCCCGATCCCCATATCCCTTGATTCCCCTAGAGTCCAAAAATCTATCCATCTCAGCCTTGAATATACTCAAAGACTGAGCATCCACTGTCCTCTGGGGCAGAGAATTCCAAAGATTCACAACCCTCTGAGTGAAGAAATTCCTCCTCATCTCAGTCTTAAATGGCCGACCCCTTATCCTGAGACTGTGACCCCTGGTTCTAGACTCTCCAGCCCAGGGGAAACAACCTCTCAGCATTTACCCTGTCAATCCCTCTTTGAATTTTATACGTTTCAATAAGACCACCTCTCATTCTCTTAAACTCCAGAGAATATAGGCCTATATGGCTGCCATGAGTGGGCAGTTAAAAAGCATCGAGGTCCTAGCTAAGTGACAAAACCCCGATTTATGAGGCGCCTGCCTGTGTCAGGTAGGTGTCTCGGCCGCCCAAGAAAGCAGTGGCATTAAAAAGGCCGTCGGGCAGAAAACGAGCGCTAAGTGTACCGCTTGCCTTTTTATATTTTTCCCAAGGGGCGGAGGGAGTAAGAATTCCCCATTCCAGGGTCTGGATCACATTTGGTGATGGGATAGACTTAATTCCAAAATTGGCTGGGGACAACTGGAGCGCCTTTCACAGCCACAGGACGTCCCAAAGCGCTTTACAGCCAATGAGGTCATTTCGGTCACGGTTGTCAGGTGGGAAGGAGGGGTTGTCCACTCTTAAGACCAGAAAGCAGAGGCTACGGCTTGACTAAGCCAAATCTGAGCAACAACGGACTGGATTCGTCCAGCGTCAGCTTGTCAGTGTCAGCTGGTGGAAGACTAACAATGAACACCAGCACCGGCAAATGAAGGCCCGACAGCACAAAGAAATTGCCAATTATCTCCGAAGCAGCAAACCTTATTATAACTCGAATAACGTGTTAATCAGCAAATCACTGGAGCAACTGAAGAAATGAAGCATTACCAGAACAGTGAGTATCTTCACAAAAGATCCATTATTATTCCAGTAAAGAAGCCTTCTCTCTCCTACACAATGCACATTGAAAGCTTTTGAGGTCATACAGTAGATTTGGCAGCCGTTGTGCAAAAATTATCGGTGATGTACTGAATTAGAATGTTAACACTCTACCCTACTGGAGCCCTTAGATTGTTTTTGATGTTGAGTCAATTTCTCAGGTAACTGTAGCAGCAGCTTTGCGTTGTGTTCCTTACTCTCCCTGAATCTATGATGCGGAGATGTGTCTTTGATGTAATGCCTCCCTAACAGATTGTATCTCTGCAGACACATTGTTCTCTGTGTATATATACTGTGTAATCGATTCCCTCACTGTACCTGTACCTGAAGAAGGAGCGGAGCTCCGAAAGCTCGTAATTTTAAATAAAACTGTTGGACTATAACCTGGTGTTGTGCGACTTCTCATCCCTGAATCTGGACAGAGGATAGGACCTACTGTGTTAAGGGATACATTCCCAAATCCTTGAAAAATGAGAAATAAGGAAAGAAGCTTTCTTGTCTCTCTCTCTCTCTCTCTCTATAGTTGATCACGACAAGTACGGTCCGTGCTCCTCCAGTTCCTTCTAATCTCCAGATACGCTGTTCTACATAATCTTCCTCCTCCCTACATCTTGCCTACATTGAACTCAAGGCTCAACACACTACTATCTCACAACAATGCAACTGGAATGTACAACACCAAAGAGGCTGCACCCTCAATCCAGCTCCTTGGACCACTTGGCAACACTACCTTCCGCTACTTCCTGATGTACCTTGTCTTTTACCTTTCACAACCTTGTGGTGCCCTGCATCATCAATGAAAGAAAGAACTTGTGTTTATATAGTCCTAGTCGCATTTTCAGGACGTCTCAAAGCACTTCAGAGTCAATGAATTATTTTTCAAGTGTAGTCACTGTTGTATGCAGGTACAAATGGTAGCTAATTTGCACACAGCACAGTCCCATAAACAGCAATGAGACAAATGGCCAGTTAATCTGTTTTCGCGATGTTGAGAGATAAATGTTGGCCAGGATACCGGGAGAACTCCCCTGCTCTTCTTCAGAACATTGCCATGGGACCATCTACACCCAACTGAACAGGGAGACAGAGCCTTGGTTTAACGTCTCATTTGAAAGTCGGCACCTCTGAAATTGCAGCACTACCTCAGTACTGCACTGGTGTCTGCCTCGATTATGTACTAACAGATTATGGGGGAAAAATTTGGTTGGTTAGCGCCTCCCGTTAGCACCTCCGGGGGGCGCTAACGGGGCACTAGGAACTTAACGCCCGAGCGCGGCGATTTTCACGCCGCTCGCGAAATTGACCAGACATTTTGCGGCGGCGTTAAACACTACCGCCACGATCTCCTGCGCTTGCAGATCGTGACGTCAGTCGAGCGTGCAACGCCCCGGTAGTGCCCCGGACCGGATATTGAGTCGCGCCCCCTGTCTTAGCGCCTGCCGCAAGGAACGACAGGTAGAGGGGAAGGTTTTCAAGTCGGGAAGGGGCTGGGGGAGCGCTATTTAAAGGCGGGCGCTTCCTGCCTTTTCTTGTGGGCAAAACTTTTGGTTTTAACGCTGTCCTAAGGAGTTTTGGCCCTCAGCACCACTTTGGAGGTTCCTAAGCGCCGAGCTCTTTCCCTGGGCCTGTCCATTAGTGCTTCCAACACAATTGCTTTTGAGGTCTCTCCAGGCCGAGATTCAAGGCTGCAATGAGCAGGGTGTGGCTGGTCAGCAAGATAGCCCCTCCCCTTTAAGAACTGGACGGCGCCAGTCTGTCTGGCTTCCATGGTAACGGACATCGCCTGAGCTTCGGTAGCGTTCTGAGGTAGCGTCTCGCTCCCTGACGTTTGCGCCTTAAGAGAGGTGTGTTGTGCCTGATTTAATGCTCAAATCACCTCCAGGGGCGATAGAGGCGAATTTTGCAGTCGGAGGCGATAATTAGCGCCGGGCGCTAAACTTTGCGCCCAGCTGATAATAGCACCTCAAACGGGGCGATACCCAATTTCTTCCCCTAAGTCTTTTCTTTTTGATTTCTCAATTTTAAAAAAAGAGAAAGAAAATAGCATATAACAACAACAACAACTTGTATTTATGTAGCACCTTTAACATAGTAAAACGTCCCAGGGCGCTTCACAGGAGCGATTATCAAACAAACTTTGACACCAAGACACATAAGGAGATATTAGGACAAATGACCAAAAGCCTGGTCAAAGAGGCAGGTTTTAAGGAACGTCTTAAAGGAAGAGAGAGAGGTAAAGAGGCAGAGAGGTTTAGGGAGGGAATTGCCGAGCTTAGGGCCTCAGCAGCTGAAGGCACGGCCGCCAGCGGTGGGGCGATAAAAAATGGGGGATATGCAGTGAAAGGATGAAGGAAAATTAATGGCGAGGATTCCCCACACAGCGAGTTCTCACGCTCTGAGTGGAGATCAGCTGGTTCCCACGGAAAGGATGGGAATAAGCAGGAGAGTTGCCCAGGTGTTACTCGTGTACTTCCTGGCAGTCATTTCAGGAATAGTACTGGCAAAGGATTGGCAGCTGCAGATCAACCTGGGACTTGGTCTGAGGGCCCCGGAAGGAAAGTAACTAAGAAATTATGAAAACCAAATCAAAGTTGAGTATTTCTTTTAGGTCATTTCCAGCTTTGACTCTTTACAAAATTTGCAGTTGGCTTTGAGGAGCTGGATGGATTATATTACAAATCAGAAGTATCTGGACTAAATTTCACTTCCTCTTCAGGCATCTTTTGTGGTTGCCCGGAATTTTGCCATTTCTTGTAAGTGATACTAAGTCACCAAAGACAAAAGCTTTTGCATAACACTGACACCGCACCGGGCGTTACTGGGTGTTACTGTTGCAACAGGCCCATTAGTTTTCTGTTTCTTAATATATTTACAGCAATACATCTGTCTCTTTTTTTCCTGTAATTCGCTTTACTGTAATAGCTGGAAATAGACAGCACGCCAATCAGCATCTATGGCCAGAAAACAACAACAACAACAACTTACATTTATATAGCGCCTTTAACATAGTAAAACGTCCCAAGGCGTTTCACTGGAGCAATTATCAAACAAAATTTGACACCGAGCCATATAAGGAAATATTAGGACAGGTGACCAAAAGGTTGATCAAAGAGGTAGGTTTTAAGGAGCGTCTTAAAGGAGGAATGCAAGGTAGGGAGGCGGACAGGTTTACGGAGGCAATTCCGGAGCTTAAGGCCCAGGCAGCTGAAGGCACAGCCACCAATGGTGGAGCGATTAAAATCGGGGATGTGCAAGAGGCCAGAATTGGAGGAGCGCATAGATCTTGGAGGGTTGTAAGGCTGGAGGGGGTTTACAGAGATAGGGAGGGAGCGAGGATATGGAGGGATTTGAAAACAAGGATGAGAATTTTTTTATTGAGGTGTTGCCGGACCAGAAGCCAATGTAAGTCAGCGAGCACAGGGGTACGGGGCATCAGAGTTTTGGATGAGCTCAAGTTTATGGAGGGTGGAAGATGGGAGGCCGGCCAGGAGAACATTGGAATAGTCAAATCTAGAGGTAACAAAGGCATGGATGAGAGTTTCAGCAGCAGATGAGCTGAGGCAGGGGCAGAGACGGGCGATGTTACGGAGGTGGAAGTAGACGATTTTGGTGATGTAGTGGATATGTGGTCGGAAGCTCATCTCAGGGTCAAATACGACACCAAGATTACAATCGCTCTGGTTCAACCTCGGACAATTGCCAGGGAGAGGGATGGAGTCGGTGGCTCAGGAAAATAGTTTGTGGCGGGGACCGAAGACAATGGCTTCCGTTTCCCCAATACTTAGTTGGAGGAAATTTCTGCTCATTCAGCACTGAATGTCGGAAAAGTAATGTGACAGAAAAGACAAGTTACTTTCAGATGGAACCCTTCATTAGAACTGAAGTAATGGAAAAACGAACAAGCATTTAAACAGGAACAGAACAAAGGGAAAGGGGAGAGAAATGGTGGAGGGAAAGCAGAAAACACACAGACTCACACAAAAACATACACACACGGGAATGTGAACTGCTCAAAGGAACAAATGGAGATGACTAGAATGGCTGAGATGGTCTTTACATCAGATGATTAAGAACATAAGAACATAAGAAATAGGAGCAGGAGTCGGCCATACGGCCCCTCGAGCCTGCTCCGCCATTCAATAAGATCATGGCTGATCATCGACCTCAACTCCACACTTTCCCGCCCGATCTCCATATCCCTTGATTTCCCCTAGAGTCCAAAAATCTATCGATCTCAGCCTTGAATATACTCAAAGACTCAGCATGCACAGCCCTCTGGAACAGAGATTGGGCGGGGTGTGGGGGTGGTGGAGTGGTGGGGGAAGCATGAAAGAAATGAGAACGTTTAAGGGAAACAATGTCAATTATGAGTCAGTGGGAGTTAAATAGGCCTGAAACTGAAACAGGAGAAACTAGCAAAACAAGGTAGGATTCGAATGCCTGAGGAGAATAAAACAGCAGGCCCACACCACAGGTGCACATTCCTCTGACAACCAGTGTTCTGATAAAGGGTCCCCTCCCCACCCCAAGTACCAACACGGCCCCCTCACACGCTGACAGGCCCATTCCATATCTCCGGCATCCCCTGTCATAAAGAAAGTGGATGCTATAGTTAAGGTTTAAAGTGATTAAAGTCAATGTTAAGTACAGAGGGTGCCGGAAAAGCCTATCCCCCAAAAAATTCAAGGGCCAGCACACCCGGCACGCGTGCCAGGACTGCGCCCAGTGTGCACCTCTGCCGCTGTCCCCCCAGAAACGTCCCTGAGTCGGTGGGGGGGAAGTTCCCTGATTAGCCTGCTAGGAGTGCATCTGGACCACCCGCCATGTAGCAGAAGCCAGAAAGTGTGGTGTAGGTGCCCAGGCTGAGGGGGGGGGGGCAGGTTGAGTCGAGGCCCCTCCCTGAGAACAAATTACAAATGCCCCTTTGTAAGAGGTCCACTGCAAAAAAAATGTTTTAAAAAAAAATTGGTCTCCCAAATCTTCAGGTGACCAGGTCTCGATCCCAGCCTGGACCTGTAAGTAAGCCCCATTTCTGTCAGGGAGTACGCCTCTGTCAAACATACACCATTCCATGTGAAGGCCCAGGATGCGGGACCTCCGACATAGGGAGTCGTCCCTCCCCCAACCCTGGCCCCGGCCCCGGCCCCGGCCCCGGCCCAGGCCCTACCCTCTCCTACGCTGATGGCCATGTTTGGGGCAGGTAAGATGCTCAAGTCCCCCAACAGGCCAAGATGGAATTCTTGACATAGACTCGGGTAACAGATCCCAGTCCAGTATCTGGCTGTTCCAGAAAACCCATTGCCAAAGTTACAGCGGGAGTCTGCGGAACGGTCACAGGCTTGTGGGACCCCTGTCTCTCCTGTCTCACAGTACCTTCCTCTTATAATGTAAAGTTGCCACCAGTCTTCACGGTGTTGAAATCAAAACTCATATGGGGTAGATTTTCTGCAATGGGAGCACTTTACTCCTGAATGGCTTGGACCAAGTGCAAAGCTCACCAGAAGTGTAAGCCTAGATTTCCTAACTGGCAGTATTATAATATAAGCGTTTCTCCATTCACTTTAAATTGGTTATGGCCGGTGCTGAAATGATGCCAATTGGAAAATCTAGGAAGGAGTGCAGCGCAGATTCACCAGAATGTTACCAGGGCTCCGAGGGTTAGATTATGAAGAGAGATTACATAAACTAGGCTTGTATTCCCTGGAATATAGAAGGTGTAAGGGATGATTTGATTGAGGTTTTTAGGATTTTGAAAGGAATTGATAGGGTAGATAGAGAGAATCATTTTCTGCTGGTGGGGGGAGTTTAGGACAAGGGGACATAACCTTAAAATCAGAGCCAGGCCATTCAGGAGAGAAGTTAGGAAACACTTCTTCACACAAAGGGTGGTAGAAGTGTGGAACACTCTCCCACAAAAAGCTGTAGATGCTAGCTCAATTACTAATTTTACATCTGAGATCGATAGATTTTTGCTAGACAAGGGTATATAGGATATGGAGCCAAGGCAGGTGGATGAGTTAAGATACAGATCAGCCATGATCTCACTGAATGGAGGAACAGGCTCGAGGGGCTGAATGACCTACTCCTGTTCCAATGTTCCTAGGCCGCTGTTCACTAATTAAACGCAATTTTCTAGTGTCAATCATTATCATAATTACTCCCAGCTCCAGGCTTAGCTTTGGATGTGCACAGGGAGGAAGCCAAATTGTAGAGCTAGAGCTGCAGAAATGCCAGTGGCGTTTTCCCGGGGTTTCCGCAGTTCCTGTCAGGAGTTACGATGGACAGGCGGGTGTTCTCCTGTGAAAATTTACAGCCATATGGTTTACTAGAGTGTTTAAGCTGTCTTGTGAACGTACCTGAAAGGGACATCAACATTTTAAAAGTATTTTTTTCTTCAGAAAAACACGCAACACAATGACACAATTGAAGTCAGAACATCACCCCCTCACCATCTTTCCCCTCACCTGAATCATTGACTCACACAGAGATATGATTCCGCAGGAGCCAGTCACCCTCTGGTACCTCACCAGAGTTGCCAGTCTTCAGTTTCGGATCAGACAGTGAGTGTTGGCCAGTTATCTGAGCATGGAGGGCCATCATAGCCAAGCCCAATCCTGGCCCTGTCTTTATTTATGTTTTTATTTCAGTCAACTGGGTATCTGACCCATTTGTAAACACATCAGGCTACTTAAGTTTCCAAACAAAGCTGTAAATTCCACACAGGTAGAGTTTCTGCTTGCCTAATGCCAAGTGCACACCTTCTCTCTGTAGGGACACACCCCACTTGCTCAATTGTGGAAGGTTTCAGGTGCAGGTTGGCAGAGTTACAGCTTGGGAACTCCCCAGGTGTCCACAGTGTGAGGCTGGAGTTTAACCAGCTAAATTCGCACAGCCCGTCCGTACAGAGCCATGGTACGTTTCCCAATGCTTGTCCAGCCAGGATTACCCTCCCCAACTGGCTTGTAGGATTATCTCGAGTCAAGTAGGAAAAATCCCAGTTCCTCGCAACAAAACTGCTCTTCCAGATCCCATTGAGGAGACAGTTGGCCGGTGAATCACCAAAAATGCCCTGGAGCACTGCAAACCTGTCTGGTTCAAGTATTTGCTAACCAAGTCATAGAAGGAAAGGGAAGGACTTGCGTTTATATAGCGCCTTTCACAACCTCAGGATGTCCCAAAGAGTAGTCAATGTAGATTACGCAGCGACTAGGTGGTTGGGAGGGTGGGGGTGGGGTGGGGGAAGTAGGAAGTAGGAAGTGTCTAGTCATGATGCACCATGATGATGTATGTTTTAATGTAGGAGAAGCAGTAGCCAATCTGCGCACAGCAAGGCCCCATAAACAACAATGAGATACATGACCAGATGATCTGTTTTTAGTGATGTTGGCTGAGAGATAAATATTGGCCAGGACACCGGGGATAAGTCCCCTGCTCTTCTTCGAAATAGTGGCTGTGCGATCTTTTACGTCCACCTGAGAGAGCAGACGGGGCCTCGGTTTAATGTCTCATCTGAAAATTGGCACCTCTGGCAGCTCTCCTTCAGTACTGATGTTGACTGTCTCTTGGGAACTTGAAAATTATCCTACTTTTGTGTATATATATATATTATAAATGACCAGAAAGTACTAGAAATATTAAATAATTCAATTGAAGATTCCTCTTTAATGTACTGTTCAGTCCATTAAGTTTCCCTGTTTAATCTTTTGTTCAGTCCTTGGAGCTTGTCTTAGCTTCGGAGATCAATTCTTGCTAGTTTGTACCTAGTTTCTACATTACAACAGTGACCACACTGCAAGAGTACTTCATCTGCTGTAAAGCGCTTTGGGACGTCCTGAGATCGTAAAAGGCGCTATAGAAAATGCAAGTCTTTCACATCTTTCTTTGTAACCAGTGCAGCAGTGAACCTTGAGGGGAAATTGATGAGCAGTGTGTGGCTTTTAAAGCAGGACTTAATTTGACAGCTGGAAATGGCACATGCCAAACAATTAGTCAAAACTACCATCCACAAAAAAATATAGTAGGCCAGTCAGTTCGGGCAGTTAGAGTTCTACAAGGCGGAAAAGCAAATAACTAGGTGCAGCATGTACAATGTCAAACCTATGCACATACTAGCTGCGGTGTCTTTGTATAATAGGGAATTCAGGAGAAATGTCTTTACCCAGAGAGTGGTTGAATTTGGAGCTTGCTACCAGATGGAGTAGTTGAGGTGAATAGCGTAGATGTATTTAAGAGGAAGCTCGATAAGTACATGAGGGAGAAAGGAATAGAAGGATATGTTGATGGGGGTTAGCTGAAGTAGGGTGGGAGGAGGCTCGTGTGGAGCATAACACTGGCACTGGAATGGCGTGTTTCTGTGCTGTAAATTCCATGTAATAGTGACAAATGGTGTCTTTTTAAAAAAAATTGTGTTCTCAAGGCACCCAGTAGAGGCAGAGCAGGGTGTCAAGAGTAACATTTACTTTGTCAATACAAGTATGACATCAGCCAGTCACCTGGGTCAATTGCTTTGCTATTCTTGGGTCTCTGCCGGCACGAATTACGCAGAGGACACTTTATTTTCCCGATGAACTCTCAGTAACAGTCACTAACCTTTCATTGTGGACGTCATTGTCCCTCAACAGCTCGATGAAAACACTGCAAAACACACAGAGGCATGTTGAAGAGCATCTCTGACCTTTTTTTAATTAGTTTATGGGATGTGGGCATCGCCGGCAAGGCCAGCATTTATTGCCATCCCTAGTTGCCCTCGAGAAGGTGGTGGTGAGCCGCCTTCTTGAACGGCTGCAGTCCGTGTGGTGAAGGTACTCCCACAGTGCTGTTAGGGAGGGAGTTCCAGGATTTTGACCCAGTGACGATGAAGGATCGGCCGATATACTTCTAAGGCAGGATGGTGTGTGACTTGGAGGGGAACTTGGAGGTGGTGGTGTTCCCATGCACCTGCTGCCCTCGTCCTTCTGGGTGGAAGAGGCCGCGGGTTTGGGAGGTGCTGCCGAAGAAGCCGAACTCTACAAATATTGCACCACCTCCCCCCCCCAACACCCCTCTTTAGAATAACATCATGAACTAAATGGAGAAGGTTTGCGAGGGTCAAGTTTCATTCAATTCTTCCCTTTGAAGTTGCTGGGTCACACTGAGGCTCTGGTCCACAAATACCAGCAGCCCTCAATTCACCAGTTGTATTTATTGAACCTCTACTGGCTATTTGGGGCACGGGAACAGGGTCAAAGCGAAGCCCGGTTCTATTCTCCAACCAACCTCCACACAAATGCACTTTCCAAAAAGGGATCGCTTTGTTTCAGCTGAATGCACAGCGATCAGGAACCCAGCAGATATTTCCTAGCCCAGGTACGCTGCCACCAATTGTAGTGCTTCTACCACCTGAGATCAGTTAACTGAAGAAGAAAGAAAGAACTTGCATTTATGAAGCACCTTTCCCGAGCTCGGGACGCTTTAGCGCTTTACAGCCAAGGGAGTACTTCAAAAAAAAATGTCATCACTGTTGCAATGCAGGAAACGCGACAGCCAATTTGCACACAGCAAGCTCCCACAAACAGCAATGTGATAATGACCATTCTAGACACAAAAGGCATCAAGGGGTATGGGGAGAGAGCGGGAATATGGTATCGAGATAGAGGATCAGCCATGATCATACTGAATGGCGGAGCAGGCTCGAAGGGCCGAATGGCCGACTCCTGCTCCTATTTTTCTATGTTTCTATGACCAGATAATCTGTTTTATGATGTTGGTTGAGGGATAACTATCAGGGAGAACTCCCCTGCTCTTTTTCGAAATAGTGTCATGGGCTCTTTTACATCCACCAGAGAGGGCAGGAGTTTAACGCCTCATCTGAAAGATGGCACCTACTGACAGTGCAGCACTCCCTCAGTACTGCACTAGAGTGTCAGCCTGGATTATATGCTCAAACCTCTGGAGTGGGCATATGAACCCACAGCCTTCTGTCTCCAGAAGCAAGTGTGCAACCTCTGAGCCAAGGCTAACTTTACATAAAAATGAGAAGTCGCACAACACCAGGTTATAGTCCAACAGATTTATTTAATTTTACAAGCTTTCGAAGCAGTTCGCTCCTTCGTCAGGTAAGTTAGCAATGAGAGAATCTCCCAGAATTCACAATTTAAACCCAGACAAAATCTATTCACATTATTCCTTACAACAAAGAGCACAGCCAAGACAATGAGATGTGTCCCAGGGGGTCCAACGTGTCAAACCACCTGCTGGCTGCATATCCTGTCAATTTGTGTTCTTGGGTTTAAAAAATAAACACCTGGGAAGACCGGCCATGATGTCAAGTCACGTTCTGTATCGTGACATGAACCGGCATCTCCACATCATAACTTTACATAGACAGGGGATTGAACCTGGAGCCTTGCTGGTCTAGTCTTAGCAGCACACCAGGAGGTGCGCTTAGGTGCAGGAGGTACCCACTGAGCCACTAGAGAAGCTCCAGCAAGAGTACTTTCAATATAAGATACTTCCCTTCCTACCTGGGTAAAAAATTCTCTTTCTTAATGATTTCCCCATTCCCGCTGGAGACACTATTTCAGAGCTTAGCACTGCAGCAGACACCTGGTACCAGCTTGAATGTCAGTCATAGAAACATAGAAACATAGAAGATAGGAGCAGGAGTAGGTCATTCGGCCCCTCGAGCCTGCTCCGCCATTCGATGAGATCATTGCTGATCATCCAAACTCAGTACCCTGTACCTGCCTTCTCCCCATATCCCTTGATACCTTTAGCTTTAAGAAATATATCTAACTCATTCTTGAATATATTTAATGACTTGGCCTCAACCACCTTCTGTGGTAGAGAATTCCACAGGTTCACCACTCTCTGGGTGAAGAAATTCTTCCTCATTTCTGTCCTAAATGGCTTACCCCTTATCCTTAGATTATGACCCCTGGTTCTGGACTCTCCGACCATCGGGAACATTCTTCCTGCATCTAGTTTGTCCAGACCTGTCAGAATTTTATATGTTTCTTCTATACTCCAGCGAGTATAAGCCCAATCGACCCAATCTCTCCTCATATGTCATATGTCATTCCTGCCATCCCAGGTATCAGCCTTGTGAATCTTCGCTGAACTCCTTCCATGGCAAGAACATCCTTCCTCAGATAAGGCGACCAAAACTGCACACAGTACTCAAGGTGTGGTCTCACCAAGGCCCTGTACAACTGCAGCACAAGCCATCCAGGTCAGGAACAGTCAGTACTCCCTGCTGGATGTTTGTAGCTAGTACTGGCACATCACAATTGGCACCAGATGTGGTCCTGGATGTTAGGACCATCCTGGTTGCTCCCTGACCCAGCTGCAAATTGGCTTCTCAGTGAGAGGAAACCTGAAATGCAGGTAACTGATTAACATCACAATGTGCCATTTTCTTCATTTCAGTGCAGGGTTGCCATCCCTCCAGGATTGTCCTGAATTCTCCAGGAATTAAAGAGCCATCTCCCATTGCAAGCAACTCAGGAGAAAAATCATAGCGTCACTCAGCAAAATTGTGTGCCTTTTTCTCCTTGAACACTTTGGTTTATTTATTCTAATAATGTCGGAGATGGGGAGAAAAAGGCCGCTGGACCGGGCGGGGCGGTCGGAGGCCATGAGGTCATGTGATGAAATGTCCGGGAATACGTCCAACCAGAGTCGGCGGCCTTCCTTCAGCGGGATGACAATATGACGCCACCCCCCCCCCCCCCCACCGCCACTCCATGCACTTCTAGTGAACGAGCGGTGCCGTTATGCCATGACAAATGGACAGCGCTGGAACACATCACGGCCTGTTTGCCTCACTCTCTTCCCCTGCCCCGCATTAACGTTGGGACCAAACCCAGTCAGGACCCAACCTGCAGCCGAGACTGACCACTTCCAGTCGCAAGGTGGCAAACTGATTTCAGACTCCTGTATGTGCTGAATAGCATCTTTTTATTTATTCTCAGGAAGAGGGCGTTGGCTGACAAGACCAGCATTTTATTTCCCATCCCGAGTTGCCCTGAGAAGGGCCTTATTGGATTCAAAACTGGCTCGGAGGCAGGAAGCAGAGGGTAAGGGTTGATGGGTGCTTTTGTGACTGGAAGGCTGTTTCCAGTGGGGTTCTGCAGGGCTCAGTACTAGGTCCCTTGCTTTTTGTGGTATATATCAACGATCTAGACTTGAATATAGTGGGTATGATTAAGAAGTTTGCAGATGATACTAAAATCGGCTGTGTGGTTGATACTGAAGAAGGAAGCTGTAGACTGCAGGACGATATCAATAAATTGGTCAGGTGGGCAGATCAGTGGCAAATGGAATTCAATCCGGAGAAGTGTGAGGTAATGCATTTGGGGAGGGCTATCAAGGAAAGGGAATACACATTAAATGGTAGGACGCTGAGTAGTGTAGAGGAACAAAGGGACCTTGGAGTGCATGTCCACAGATCCCTGAAGGTAGCAGGCCAAGTAGATAAGGTGGTTAAGAAGGCATACGGAATGCTTGCCTTTATTAGCCGTGGCATAGAATACAAGTCTGTATACTGTATGCTGTATACTGTATACCAACGCTGTATACCAGATACATCGACGACATTTTCTTCCTTTGGACCCATGGCGAAGGATCACTGAAAAGACTACACGATAACATAAACATGTTCCATCCCACCATCAAACTCACCATGGACTACTCCTCAGAATCAGTCTCATTCCTGGACACACGAATCTCCATCAAAGACGGACACCTCAGCACTTCACTCTACCGCAAGCCCACGGACAACCTCACGATGCTCCACTTCTCCAGCTTCCACCCTAACCATGTTAAAGAAGCCATCCCCTATGGACAAGCCCTGCGAATACACAGGATCTGCTCAGACGAGGAGGAACGCGATGGACACCTACGGACGCTGAAAAACGCCCTCGTAAGAACGGGATATGACGCTCGACTCATCGATCGACAGTTCCGACGGGCCACAGCGAAAAATCGCATAGACCTCCTCAGAAGGCAAACACGGGACACAACCAACAGGGTACCCTACGTCGTCCAGTACTTCCCCGGAGCGGAGAAACTACGCCATGTTCTTCGCAGCCTTCAACATGTCATCGATGACGACAAACACCTCGCTAAGGCCATCCCCACGCCTCCACTACTTGCCTTCAAACAGCCGCCTAACCTCAGAAGTACCATCGTTCGCAGCAAATTACCCAGCTTTCAGGATAACAGCGACCACGACACCACACAACCCTGCCATGGCAAACTCTGCAAGACATGCCAGATCATCAACACAGATACCACCATCACACGTGAGGACACTACCCACCAGGTACATGGTACATACTCATGTGACTCGGCCAACGTTGTCTACCTCATACGTTGCAGGAAAGAATGCACCGCGGCATGGTACATCGGCGAGACCATGCAGACACTGAGACAACGTATGAACGAGCACCGCGCAACAATCGCCAGGCAGGATTGTTACCTCCCAGTCGGGGAACACTTCAGCAGTCAAGGACATTCAGCCTCGGATCTGCGGGTAAGCGTTCTCCAAGGCAACCTTAGAAACACACGACAACGCAAAATCATCGAGCAGAAACTGATAGCCAAGTTCCGCACTCATGAAGACGGTCTCAATCGGGATCTTGGGTTTATGTCACGATACATGACGTGATCCGGACTCGAGTCGTCGTTAGCTTGTTCACAGATGTGATTCCCAGTAAAAAAAGTAAAAATTTTCCCAGTAAAAAAGTAAAAAAATGTTAAAGCTTTTCGTTTTACATACAGACGGCAGCTTTTGACACGTTAGAACCCCTGCGACTACACCTCATTGTCTCAGTTGTATCTTGCTATGTCTTTGATGTGGTACCTTCCTGGCTGACTTAATTAACTTTATCACACCTCGGCAGATAGTCAGGATGATTTAATTTATTGGTCTGCAATTGTAAAGTACACATTCTTTGTTTTCCATCTATATATGCTTTGGAGATTCTGTATCTAATTTACTTCACCTGAGGAAGGAGCAAATCGATAGCTCCGAAAGCTTGTGATTTCAAATAAAACTGTTGGACTATAACCTGGTGTTGTGCGACCTCTCAATAGAATACAAGAGCAGGGGGGTTATGCTTCAACTGTATAAAACACTAGTTAGGCCTCAGCTAGAGTGCTGCATGCAGTTCTGGTCACCACATTACAGGAAAGATGTGATTGCACTAGAGAGGGTACAGAGGAGATTTACAAGGATGTTGCCGGGAGTAGAGAATCTTAGCTATGAGGAAAGACTGGATAGGCTGGGTTTGTTTTCCTTGGAACAGAGGAGGCTGAGGGGAGACCTTATTGAGGTGTATAAAATTATGAGGGGCCTAGATAAAGTGGATAGAAAGGACCTATTTCCCTTAGCAGAGGGGTCAAAAACCAGGGGGCACAGATTTAAAGTAATTGGTGGAAGGTTTAGAGGGGATTTGAGGGGAAATTTCTTCACCCAGAGGGTTGTGGGGGTCTGGAACTCACTGCCTGAAATGGTGGTAGAGGCAGAGACCCTCATCACATTTAAAAAGTACTTGGATGTGCACTTGGGATGCTGTAACCTGCAGGGCTACGGACCAAGAGCTGGGAAGTGGGATTAGGCTGGATAGCTCTTTGTTGGCCGGCGCGGACACGATGGGCCGAAATGGCCTCCTTCCGTGCTGTAACTTTCTATGATTCTATGATTCTATTCCTGAAGCGTTGGCTGTTTGATACAACTGAGTGATTTACAAGCCATTTCAGAGGGCAGTTGTGAGTCAACCATGTTGGTGTGGGACTGGAGTCACATATAAGCCAGACCGGGTAAGGACATTAGTGAACCAGTTGGGATTTTATGACAATCCGATAGCTTCACGGTCACTTTTTTTTAATACTGGTGCCAGCTTTTTATTTCGTGATTTTCTAAACTGAATTCAAAACTGCCATGGGGGAATCTGAACTCACATTCTCTGGATTATTAGTACAGTATTACCAACTCTCGCCAATCCATCGCGAGACGCGCAACTTCGCAGTGAAATAAAGCATCACTTGCGATCTCGCGACGGAACGCCTAAATCTCTTGGATTTTGTTTTGGGGAAAAAAAATACGGCGATTTGCGCATGCGAGAAAAAAAAATTGCCAGGTTCAGAGAGGGTAAGCGGTTAGTGGCGGCCGAATGCGCTTCTTGTCCGGGAGCAAAGGTCGCGGAATGAGCTTCCTGTCCGGGAGCAAGGGTCGCGGAATGAGCTTCCTGTCCGGGAGCAAAGGTCAGTGAGCGGTCGGGTCAGGAAAAAAATAGCAACTCGTGATTTTTGTACCAAATCTCATGATTTATGAGGCGGTGGGGTTGGCAATACTGCTTTTCTTCCAATTCTCTCCCTTTCTTATCCTGACTCATGCTGAGGTGTCACTACCAAACATTATCCTATCTTCACCCAATGTCTAAACACATACACACACACACACACACACACACACACACACACATATATTTTTCAGCATGTATCACTGGAAAGTGATCAGAAGTGGGAACTGTAGCTGCTTCCAGCCCCCCCTAACGCTAGGTGCTGTGGGCAATGGTAGCCTTGGTTACGGCCTTGGCTGTGATCAGCTAACTCAGAGCAAACATGGATTGAATCTGGGCCTTCCAGCACTTATGGCTCGAAACCACACTGGTGAATTATATTCTCCTTTAATAGAGCAACACTATTATTATTAGTCCTCTCTTATACCCTGCTGTCTGTTGTCCCGCTCTGTAATTTTGAGTGCTCCTCTAAGGCTTTCCCCCTGTGTGCAGCAATACCTTTGAATTGCTTGACTCACTCCAAGACGTTCTCTTGAATCCCAATATTATAATTACCACAAGTGGTTATTCCACCTAATCTGGCCATGGCGGACATGAAGCAAGCTGTTACCATGACAACGAGAGCCAATGCCAAGCTGTTGGGAAACATTATTTCAGGCGACTTATTTTTTTCCCCAGAAGATTCTGACAAACCATTAGCTTTGCATCCAAAGTTCAAAGGGGTAACCCTTTCACTGAAAGGCTCAGAGTCACCTTTGGACAAATGACTGAGGTCGTGAGGGGAGAGGTCGAAGGTTGAATTCATTTCGGGTTTTTAGAATGAAAGAGGAAGAGGGCCAACAATTCATTATTTATTGGTTATTTTCCTACTCTTGCACCCCGTGCCGCACCCTGTAGGATCTCGCCTCTGCCAACGCCTTTTATGAAGTTTAGGAAGTGAAAGAAACATGTGCTTTAAATGCAAGGGGTTGGGGGGCAAAGTGAGAGAGGCACTGGAGAAGGTGCAAAAAAATATTTACAGAACCGAGAGATTATAACTATCAGGAAAGACTGAACAGGCTGGGGCTCATTTCACTAGAGAAGAGAATGCTGAGGGGGCAATGCTCCCTCTAATTTTTTTCGGCCTTTAAGGGGCCATTCAAAATATCGCACCCGCGCGGTTTTTACATTGAAAAGCCGGCAAGCCGACTGTGGGGGTCCCCTGGAGCCTGCGTGGCCGCACAGCTTAAAGGGAACATTGCTGAGGGGTGACCTGATAGAGGTCTTTAAAATTATGAAGGGGTTTGATAGGGTAGACACAGAGAAAATGTTTCCACTTGTGGGGAATCCAAAACTAAGGGGCATAGATATAAGGCAGTCACAAATAAATCCAATAAGGAATTCAGGAAAAACTTATTTACCCAGAGAGTGGTAAGACTGTGGAACTCGCTACCACAGGGAGTAGTTGAGGCGAATAGCATAGAGGCATTTAAGGGGAAGCTAGATAAACAAATGAGGGAGAAAGGAGTAGAAGGGTAGGGTAGATCGGGTGAGAGGAAGTAGAGTGGAAAGAGGCTTGTGTGGAGCACAAACACCGGCAGAGATCAGTTGGGCCGATTTCTCTGTTTCTATGCTGTAAATGCTATGTGCTGGGGGTAATCTTCCCTCGCTCCACGATGAGTAAACATTTCAGTCTTTGCTCGTCGTGTTTGCATGCCGGAATAGCAGAGGTCGGTAACTCAATGCATGAAGATTCGGGGGCACAAACTCACACTAAAATAACCCTGACTCAATGGGGGGGGGGAATTATAACCCTCAAGGACGGGTGGGTCGGGAGAGAAGGTAAAAATAGTAAAATTCTCAAACCCAACCCCCAACCCGCCCACTTCCGGTTTTAACGGAGGCGGGTCGGGGGAGGGGCGGGGTGGGGGGAGCGGACGATCAACCCCCACTCAGGAGGCGGGTCAATCACTAAAATCTTTTAAGGAGGCTGCGTGCCTCCATTATAACTGCATGTTTAACACATGAGCACATTTAACCCGGGCCCCGGGAAACCCGGCAGGTAAAAGGAGGCAAGAAAGGGCCGGATCCGTGAGGTGAATCCAAAGTCAAACAGACCCTCAATGAGCCGGACTATGTAAACAAGCTTAGTGTACACCACGAAAGCTGACACACCATTGGTTAATGACTGTGCAGGAGGTGGAGTACGTGTATGTTAACATTTCTACCGACATTAAGTCAGCTCCCCTGCACTTTCAAGCCCACTGACTTTGATCAAGTCAATTCCACTGATGAATACACATGTACAGGCGAAAACACAAGGGCATGAACGTTAATAATTCTTTGTGACTTTGATCAAGTACAAAAGGAATTCACTCATTAACAACTTGAGACAGTGAAGTCAAGAGGGGAAATAGACTTCTTTCATAATCCAATATTCTTTTGCAAATGACTGAGGACAGCTCCAGTGTATTGCACAAAATCAGCTGTGTGTGGCTTCCCACAGCTTTCGATTGAGAAATCTAGTTGTCAGCTGTGGCTCAGTGGGCAGCACTCTCGCTTCTGAGTCAGAAGGTGTTGTGGGTTCCAAATCCCTGCTCCAGAGACTTGAGCACAAAACCCACACTGACACTTCAGTGCCATACCGAGGGAGTGCTCCATTGTCGGAAGAGATGCTAAACCGAGGCCTCGTCTGGCCTTTCAGGAGGATGTAAAAGATCCCATGGGCCACTAATTTGAAGAAAAGCAGGGGTGTTCAGTCCATAAAGGTGACCCCCGAGCTTCTGGTCAGCTGTCACTTTAATTCTCCTCTCTGACGTCCTTGGCCTCTTACACTGTTCCAGTGAAGCTCAAGGAACAGCACCTCATCTTTCTATTAAGCACTTTACAGCCTTCTGGACTCAACATCGAGTTCAACAATTTCAGACCATAACCTCTGCCCCTATCTTTTTTTTCATTTTTTTCTTCTTACTCACAAGGCAGCTGTCGATCATTCTGCCAGTGCCATTTACACTTCATCTAAAGTCATCTTTTGTTTCTTAACTTGTCCTATTACCATCTCCTTTAGCCTTGCACCATCATCCCTTTTGTCTCTTAATCTCTCCTGCCTTCCACTCTATCACACACCTGTTGAGGCTGCTTGAGGCTGCCACGAAACACGAATTAAGGCTGAATCCATGTGTGGAAAACAAGAGACTTTTTTAATACAACTGCATGGTACAAAATGGCTGAACAGACTGCTCCCAGAA
Organism: Squalus acanthias; assembly: GCA_030390025.1. NCBI lineage: Eukaryota > Metazoa > Chordata > Chondrichthyes > Squaliformes > Squalidae > Squalus > Squalus acanthias. The sequence goes on from CM059438.1 coordinate 90,253,272, forward strand.
TTCTCTGGGAAAATCCTGAGGCCCCGCCCACTCCTGCCTTAAAGGTAAGGTGCCTTAAAGGCAAGGTGCTCGATATATTGTCCACAGACGGAAAAGTGGATATGCCCGTTTAGGTGGTGATCCGCCACACAGCTCCCCCCAGAATCCGCTTAGGAGGTGTGGACGAGACGGTGCGGCGGTCTGATGGGCCAGCCGGAGCGGCTCTTGTAGGACGCCGGTGGACGTGGAACGGTCGGGTGTGGAGCAGCCGGGTGAACCGGCTTGAGGGCAGGTCGGCCGCGTGGAGGTGGACGAGCTATAGGGACCTGCTCACCGGGCTCCGAGTGTGCTGGCTTGAGTCGGTCAACCGACACTTTTTTGGTCCTGTCGCCCACTTGCAGGGTGAAAAATTTGTCTCCAGCCTGTAGCACCTTGTAGGGCCCGTCGTACGGGGTTGAAGGGGTCCGCGGTGGGCGTCGTGCCGGACGAAAACAAACCGTGCCTGGTGCTGGCTTAGTGGGACGTGTGAGGTGGATTCGCCGTGTCGGGCAATGGGCACCAGGGCGAACTGCAGCGCCGGTGAGGCGAAGTCGTGGCGTTGCTGGTCGGCTGACCAGGGTGTCGTGGCGGTGGGCAGGAACTCGCCGGGTACGCGCAGCGGCTGACCGTACACGAGCTCTGCTGCCGATGCATGGAGGTCTTCTTTAACTGCGGTGCGCAGGCCGAGGAGGACCCACGGAAGTCGGTCGGTCCAGGCGCCGTCCTGGAGGCTGGCTCGAAGAGATGCCTTCAAGGATCTGTGGAACCGCTCACACAGTCCGTTGGCTTGGGGGTGGTACGCTGTGGTGCGGTGAATGGTCACCCCGAGATTGCATGCGACAGCGGTCCAGAGTTCAGAGGTAAATTGCGGACCTCTGTCCGACGTCATGTCGGAGGGGACGCCGAACCGTGCGACCCAGGTGCTGACGAAGGCTCTGGCGATGTCGGCGGTGGTGGTAGAGGTCAGTGGAATTGCCTCGGGCCAGCGTGTGGTGCGGTCAACGATGGTCAGCAAGTGCGTGTGGCCTTGCGATGGCGGCAGGGGCCCGACGATGTCCACGTGGATGTGGTCGAATCTCCGCGAGGGGACGGTAAACTCCTCGAGGGGTGCTTTCGTGTGTTGCTGTACCTTGGCCCGTTGGCAGGCTAGGCAGGAGTTGGCCCGAGTACGCACATCCTTGCGAAGGCCGCGCCAGACGAAGCGGTTGGCTACCAATTTGATGGATGCACGGGCACCGGGGTGGGAGAGGTTGTGGAGAATGTCGAATACCCGGCGGCGCCAGGGCGCTGGGACGACGGGCCGAGGTTGACATAGGGATATGTCGCACTTGACCGTGACTGCGGTCGGGCCACAGGCGACGTCGGCCAGACGTAGCCCTGGTAGGTTGGTGGGTGCGGAGAGCAGATCAGGGTTGGTGATCTGGTCTGCTGCGAGTTGAGCATAGTCGACTGCCAGGTGTGCGGCGTGGATGGCGGGGCGGGAGAGGCAGTCAGCTACCACATTGTCTCGGCCGGAGACGTGTTGGATGTCCATGGTGAACTCGGACACTGCCGCGAGCTGGCGCTGCTGCCTGGCGGACCAGGGGTCGGTTGTCTTTGCCATTGCGAATGTCAGGGGCTTGTGGTCGACAAACGCAGTGAAGGGGTGGCCCTCAAGCAAAAACCGGAAATGGCGGACCGCCAGGAACAGCGCGAGGAGCTCGCGGTCGAAGGTGCTGTACTTGACCTCCGGGGGGCGTAGTTGACGGCTGAAGAAGGCAAGTGGTTGCCAGGCGCCGTCGACCCACTACTCATACACGGCGCCGACCGCGTGGTCGGAGGCGTCCGTGGTGAGCGCTACCCTGGCATTGGGCCGTGGGTGCGCGAGCAGGGTGGTGTTGGCGAGCGCGGTCTTGGTGGAGTCGAAGGCGGCGGACGCGTCTGCCGTCCATTCGACCGCCATCTTGCCTGCTCCTGCCCTTGTGGCCGCGTGGTGGCCGGTGAGGGGCGCGCCCGGGCATTGGCTGCCAGGTCCAGGAGTGACGTCGCGGCTGGAGTGAGCGGACAGCAGCTTGTCGGCCTCATCGGCCAGGGCTTCCAAGTTCGTGAGGCCGGATGCCACGATCGCTGGGCGGATGCTGAGAGGGAGCTGGCGGATGAGCAGCATGTGGAAGAGGGATCCGGGTGAGCTCTCGTCGGTGAGGGAGAGCATGTGGGAGAGGAGGTCTGACGGTGAGGCATCACCGAGGCCTGGAAGGTTGAGGAGGTGGCAGTTTCGCTGATATGCCGAGGCCGTAAATTTTTTAAGGAGCGCTGTCTTGAGATGTGCGTACTTGCCTTCCTCTGGTGGGTTCTGCAGCGCTGTCCAAATCTTCGAAACTGTGGCGCTACCGAGTGATGTGACGAGGTAGTCATACTGCGTCCCATCTGTGGTGATGTTTCGCAGCCGGAAGCGAGATTCAGCTTGGAGAAACCAGGCTTCGGGCTGGTTTTCCCAAAACTCCGGCAGTTTCACGGAAACTGCGTTCGTGTCCGCCACTGCAGTGCTCGGAATACGTTCTGAGCGTTGGGGTCACCAATGTTGAGGCTGCCACGAAACACGAATTAAGGCTGAATCCATGTGTGGAAAACAAGAGACTTTTTAAATACAACTGCATGGTACAAAATGGCTGAACAGACTGCTCCCAGAATTCTCTGGAAAAATCCTGAGGCCCCGCCCACTCCTGCCTTAAAGGTAAGGTGCCTTAAAGGGAAGGTACTCGATATATTGTCCACGGACGGAAAAGTGGATAATGCCCGTTTAGGTGGCGATCCGCCACAGACCTTCCCTTTTGTTCTTTCTTCCCCTCCCCCCTTTCCCTGCCCCTACACTTGCTTAAAAACCTGTTCCATCTCCAACTTTTTCCAGTTCTGACGAAGGGTCATCGACCTGAAACATTAACTCTGTTTCTCTCTCCACGGATGCTGCCTGACCTGCTGAGTATTTCCAGCATTTTCTCTTTTTATTTCAGATTTCCAGCATCCGCAGTATTTTGCTTTTGTGTTTGAGTTCTCCCCAGTGTCCTGGCCAATATTTCCCCCTTCAACCAACGTCACTAAAAAAAAGCGCTATATAAATTCAAGTAGTTGTTTTTGTTGTTGTTGTAGAGGTCATCACAGCTGAACCCAGTGTCAACATGCATTCTTGCCAGCAGGAGTCCCGCGAAAACGTTCTGGAGTAGGAACCCTGGCTGACTTTCCCTTTTCAGTGTCAGCCGTGTCTCAGTGGGCAGCACTCTCACTTCTGAGTCAGAAGGTTGTGGGTTCAAATCTCTACGCCAGAGACCTGAGCACAAAATCTAGGCTGACACTCCCAGTGCAGTACTGAGGGGGTGCTGCACTGTCGGAGGTGCCAGCTCTCGGATGAGACGTTAAACCGAGGCCCCGGCTTTCCTCTCTGATAGACGTAAATGATTCCATGGCACTATTCGAAGAAGAGCAGGGAGTTCTCCCTGGTGTCCTGCCCAATATTTATCCCTCAACTAACACCTAAAACAGATTATCTGGTCATTGTCACATTGCTGCTTGTGGGAGCTTGCTGTGCGCATTTGGCTACCGCATTTCCTACCTTACAACAGTGACTACACTGCAAAAGTACTTGATTGGCTATAAAGCGCTTTGAGATGTCCTGAGGCCGTGAAAGGCGCTATAGAAATGCAAGTCTTTTTCATTGTGAAAGACAACACCAAGGTTGCAACGAATAAGCGATGAGGTAAATTACTGTGATTAAACAACATCAAGCCTCTAAACTGCAGGAGGAAGGATGATTGGGAGAGGGAAGGCATCCTACATGAAGAAATAATGGAGCAAGACACTGCGCAATGAGCCTCGATTTCAACTCAGTGAGGATGCATGTACCCTACTGTATTTGGTGCTTAGATGTAACAAGAGAGGGAAGATTAAGAGCAGCAATAAAAAGGAAAAAAAGAAAGTCTTGCATTTCTATAGCGCCTTTCACAACCACCGGACGTCCCAAAGTGCTTTACAGCCAATGAAGTACTTTTGAAGTGTAGTCACTGTTGTAATGTAGGAAATGCCGCAGCCAATTTGCGCACAGCAAACTCCCACAAACAGCAATGTGATAATGACCAGATAATCTGTTTTTTGTTATGTCGATTGAGGGATAAATATTGGCCAGGACACCGGGGATAACTCTCCTGCTCTTCTTCAAAATAGTGCCATTGTATCTTTTACGTCCACCTGAGAGAGCAGACGGGGGCCTGGGTTTAACATCTTATCCGAAAGACGGCACCTCCGACAGCGCAGCACTCCCTCAGCACTGCACTGGGAGTGTCAGCCCAGATTTTTGTGCTCAAGTCTCTGGAGTGGGACTTGAACCCACGACCTTCTGACTCAGAGGCTGGCATGATAGTGTCAATAACACAAGAGGAAGGCAAGAAAGGTCATGGTAGAGGGTGGAAGGCAAGAGGTGTGGGGAAAATTGCTTGTCAGACAACAAGCTATCTCTTGTAATCTGTCCAGAAGACACATTGGAAGGACAAGAAGCCATTGGGCCCATCATTCACACACCTCCAGTACTAATTTCTCCCTAACTGATGGTAATGTTTCTATAATTACATAACAGGAAGAGGGAGTTTTCCTGAACAATGACATTTTTAAAAACCAGAATAATTACTATCCTGTGTGCATATCGTGTCTTGCTGCACAGGCAACTGATAAATTACTTTTGTGGCACACCCTGCAAATTATATTCAGAGCTTGCAGAAAGACCTGGGGCGGGGGGAACACAGGCCATGATTGCAACAGATGAGTGTAGTGCTTCAGGCAAATGGCTGATGGTCGATAGGTCATCGGTCTTCGGAAGATGTGGACCCCTCCAGGATTCTCCCACCCGCTCCTGAAGGTGTTGACTCTCGCTGGGGTAGTTCCTATGGGTTGTTCGTGTTACTGTAGCGAGCAGTCATTGGGGAACTGAGAAGAGGGCGAGGCAGACTCTGACCGCAGTCAGGTCTGACTATATTCAGCGTCATATGAAGTTCAATTCATGAGAGGTGTTCAAAATTATGAGGCGTTTTGATAGAATAAATAGGGGGAAACTGTTCCCACTGGCAGGAGGGTCGGTAACCAGAGGAGACAGATTTAAGATCATTGGAAAAAGAACCAGAGGGGGAGATGAGGAGAAATGATTTTATGCAGCGAGTTGTTGTGATCTGGAACGCGCTGCTTGAAAGGGCGGTGGAAGCAGATTCAATGGTAACTTTCAAAAGGGAATTGGATACATGCTTGAAGGTGAAAATGGCAGGGCTGTGGGGAAACAGCTGGGGAGTGGGACTAATTGAATCGCTCTTTCAAAGAGCCGGCACAGTCTCGATGGGCCAAATGGCCTCCTTCTGTGGTGTAAGATTCTATGTAACTTGGGTGGCAGCTGGGAATAGTAGATCTGAAGCTCCAAGGCATTGAGAGGGTGGAACTTAGCTTGGTACTCGCAGCGGCAGGTCTAATTTTCCTTGGCTTCAGAGTCCTGTGCACCCTTGCTGCCTTTTTGTAAATCTTGCTGCTTAACGTCGAGATGTCCTGATGTAAATGGGAACGGGGTTTGCTGGCAGTGAACAACACAGCAAAAAGCCAAAACTGCACGCCCAATGACGGCGGAGAAACTTCACTCAACACAACAGCGAGGTCAGTTTTGTTTTTATTAAATTTACATTCAATCACCTCCTCCAGTCCAACTATCAGTTGAGGCTCCAATAAATACTGGTACAAGTTTGGGCTTGTTTGCAACAGCGATAGAAAAAAAAATTGCCGGTTTGGTTGACAACACGGGAAGAAAGAAACGACAAAAAGATGGTGCAGGTCTACAACCTGCTATAATACTTCTATAAATCACCAATGTTTTGGACTCGCGTTGTGTGATATTGGCGACAAACACATTGATGGGGCTGTGTGAAATTCTTTGCTATTATAACAAAGACATTAGCTGTTAGCAGTTTAAGTAAAACACCAAAGAAAATGCGTATGAAGGCAGCAAAACGTTCGTTTACCAATAGCACACAGCGTCATTTCATTGGCAAATGAGCATTCTGGATTTAATTTGTTCAGATACTGTGATTCCCTCCTCTCCGCCAGTTTGTTCATTCAAACACCATACTAGGCTTTTACAAAAAATGTGACTACTTTTAGTAGTTTACAAAAAGAGAACGGAAAGAATGAAATGTTATTTAGGAGGTTGCAGGCGCGGATTGTCCACAGTAAGATTTCACACGGAGAAAGACATATTCAGTCTGTGAACAGTGTCTTGCTTTGACCCTTGTACATGAAAGACTCTGCAGACGGTAACCTTCCGAGGGACTGCACTCGCACTTCTGCCTCAAAATAAAAATATACAAGACGGTCAGGTTTTTTTTCCTGAAATTTATTCCGAGAGTATGAAACACAGGTAGTGATATTCTGTAACTGGATTTCACAATAGCCAGCCCCAGAATTTCACAGACAGGTCACTGCTGTACATGTTAGATTACATATAAAGTCAAGATTATTGATTGTATTTTTTAAAAATGGAAAATTGGTTTCGAGTCTTCAATGGGTTAAGCGTAACAGGAAGGAAGTGGTTCTGAGGAATGCGTAATGGGATATATAAATACAGGTCCTGGTAGGAATAAAAGGGCTGCCATTTACAGAATATTGGCTCCAGCTGCCATTTTAGCAAAAGCTGGAGAAGATGTCTCTCATTAGGGTATAAAGGATTTGTTTTTCAGCTTTGTACAGTACTTTGTTTATTATGGAACTCTTGCAAGTTCACAAACAAGCCACAAGGGTATGAAAGGATATGGAACCAAGGCAGGTGGATGGTGATAAGATACAGATCAGCCATAAGCTCATTGAACGGCAGAACAGGCTCGAGGCGCTGAATGGCCTCCTCCTGTTCCTGTGTTCCTAAGTTGATTTTGATTTGTCCGGCTGGTCTTGGGCTCTGGCACAAGGCTCTCTCAGCAAAGGCCCCTCATGGTTTGACGCGTCACTGATCGTGCGCCAATCTTCGGACTAGGGGTCTGGATTGGCTGGATGACACACCTTTAAAAACAACTTTCAACCAATGAAAACCCAGCTGGTATTTTCTTTTGGGGGGGAGGGGGCAATTTCTCCCACCTCAAGGAGAAAGTGGGAGTTTGGAGAAGAGAGGAGAGGTAAGTGAAAGATCTTAAAATGATCTTTTAAGCTAATTAAGGGGGATAAGACAGATAGATTAAACAGACCAAAAAAACACACTAAAGTTGCAATAATGGAAATAGGAGAAAAAGGGACAAGGCAAGCTGCATCAAAGGGGCTAGAATTATTTTGTCTATTTGAGTTTGGGTTAAATATTGCCATAAAAGCTATTCCAGAGGTATGAATAGATTCCATACTGTAAAATTAGGGTTAATATCAATGTCATAGTCTGCAAACTGAAAACCAAAAAAGAAAACTGGTTAGCACAGAAGAACATTCATTACCAGCAGCCTGCTCCAGACTTCGCTAGGAAAGCTCTGATGTGCAGGGAGCTTTTCATCACTGAAGAACTCCAAACGATCTTAGCACAAAAGAGATCAGTTTAACAGTCTCAGACTGTGATGCGCTTGACAGTTTTAAACCGAATTACTAGCGTGAACCTGGCTGGGAAATCAGAGGCTCCATCAGGTGGCAGAAGACCATCAAATACAGAAAATAGCCAAAAGTGACCTCAATCTCCCAGCAGATTGCCTTGCTGGGAGCTTAAGTATTGGCTCTTGTGGTGCATAAACGCCGGCATGGACTGGTTGGGCCGAAGAGCCTGTTTCTGTGCCGTATCTCCTATGTAAATCCTATGTAATATTTTCTGTGATTGATGCTACTTGACAGATAATCAATCGATTTGAGATCATGAAAATGCCTGAACACATCTCCCTTCTGTTTCTGGGTAGGTACTTGGAATACAAAGCAATGAGAGCTGGGGTCGGACCATTGCTTGCTGTGGAGGGGGTCATCTTGACATTAAATGGGTGCCGAGTCCCGTTCTATTCAGTGGATGTTGTTCGACAGTCCAGCGTTGGAGGTACAATTTCATGGTGCGCCTGCAGTGACACCACACAATGCAGAAATGGATCCAGTCAGGTTTCACGATGAAAAGCCCCTTGGATTGCCAGCCACCTATTAGCTTAACCAATGATGCTGCTTTCTTCGTAACACTGTCCAAGATTGGCTGAAAGTGAGACTAGGAGGATAAAGGCTTCGCTAGGGGGCAAAGGGAGAGGAGGGGTATTGTTGTAACACTTCTGTCTTCTGTTCACTTTAACGTATCGAGAGCAGCCGCAACTTGAGTGAAGACATCGTCCACTGAGCCCTCCGCGTTTATCTAACGATCGAGAAGAAAAGTATAGACAGCAGCTGAGTAAATCGAGATTTCCTTCTTTTTTTAAATTAAAGACAAGTACAGTCCTGTGTTTCCTTCCAATTCTAACCTCCCCCGCCCCGCCCCGCCCTGCCCCTCTCCAGAAGGTGACTGTATCTTTCTGAAGTACGGATCCACAGGAAACACATCTACACACAAAGGGTGGTAGAAGTTTGGAACGTTCTTCCGCAAACGGCAATTGATGCTGGGTCAATTGTTCATTTTAAATCTGAGATGGATAGATTTTTGTTAACCAAAGGCATTAAGGGACACGGGGCAAAGGCGGGTATATGGAGTTAGGTCACAGATCAGCCATGATCTCATTGAATGGCGGGGCGGGCTCAAGGGGCTAAATGGCCTCCTCCTGTTCCTATGCTCACAGGGTGCAAAGCTGCCCTCTTATACCTCAGACTAAATGGTCATTCTTAATTTGCGAGTAGGACAGTGATTATCAGAAGGCTATTCCACTGTGTGGGGCGCCACAGTCAAGACCAATCCTGTCCCAACATCCACAAAGACGCACTTTCCAGCAGGAAAGTGCTAAGGAACAGGAGTTTGGGTGACTTGTTCCTCTCCAGAGCCCAAAGGGACTGAGGCTAATTGTAGCAGCCCCGATATCTCACTATAAAGAAAGACTTGCATTTATATAGCGCCTTTCATGACCACCGGATGTTTCCAAGCGCTTCACAGCCAATGAGGTACTTTTTGGAGTGCAGTCACTGTTGTTATAATGTAGGAAACGCGGCAGCCAATTTGTGCACAGCAAGCTCCCACAAACAGCAATGTGATAATGACCAGATAATCTGTTTTTTGTTATGTTGATTGAGAGATAAATATTGGCCAGGACACTGGGGATAACTCCCCTGCTCTTCTTCGAAATAGTGGCCATGGGATCCTTTACGTCCACTTGAGAGAGCAGACGGGGCCTCGGTTTAACGTCTCATCCGAAAGACGGCACCTCCGACAGCGCAGCGCTCCCTCAGCACTGCACTGGAGTGCTGTGATTATAGCGGTGATCAGCCAACTCCGCATAGAACGGTCTTCAAGCCTGGCGCTTTACCTGTCTCTATGAATGACTGGGCAGTGAATTTACCAACTGATCCATTGGGGAGGAGCTAGGTTTTTCTTTGGGAATAGGGCCTGTGTGGGTAGAATGGCATCCCTGATGCGATCGGCTGTGCTCTGCCTGAAGCCATGAAGGTTGTGCTAATGCAGCTGGTCTTAAATGGTGTCGGCGGAGGAATTTGAGGAACCACGATCTCTGGTATAAATCCCTCTATCTTTGCGTCTCTGGTCCCCCTCACGTCAAACACCAGGTAGGCCCAAGGATCTGCTCCCAGGTTTTCGCCAATGCCACTCTCTGCCTAGTGATAGCAGGGGCTCTGAACGGAGGCTTGGAGCTCACGGTTCCTGCCCCTACCAACCAGCCAAGATTATGGCCCCTAGACAAGCCAGCAGCCAATCACCACCAGTGGTGCTACTCCACCTACCTCGGCCATCCTTTACCCTATTTTGATTGCCGATGGTGGCCTGTGTAGTTACAGGGACATCCCCTGCCTCTGCTGCCTTTTGGACAACCCAACCCAAACTCCAGATGCACAAAATCCAGACATTCACACAGATTACCCAGGAATCCCCTAATTTGGGTGTCGTGTGCTCCTAATTCCAGCAGTTTATTGACTTCCCAGGCCACCTCGGAATTGAACACATGGAGCTGGGATTTCAGGAAAATGCTCCCAGCAATGTGTTGTTTTCTTTTGCTACTCTCATAAGTGTTGTCACATTCTCGCTGTTTCAGGCCTCACCTTCCTGATGATGCCCCTGTGTTGATAGAAGGCGATGACGGGTTCTGTTGCTTTGTAGTAGGTCTCCAGACGTTTCGTGATGGTTTCTTCATTGTCATCAGCGCGCCCGCTAGTTTTCCCACGCTCCAGCAGGCGTTTGACCATTGTTTCTTTACCAGCATCGATGTACAAGAGCAAGGTAGGAGGGCCGATCTATTGGGGCAGAGAAAGCACACACTCAACCAATCAGCTGAAGGACATTTGTCCAAGTGTAGCTCAGAATTCTCATTCCTCCTGTCTCATTTTCTTTCTCACTCTTGTCTGAAATCGGAACCCGAGTTTGTTTTTCTTATTTAGTGAATTTTGCATCCTTTAGTGTTGGGGATGGAAGCATTTCCACTTTGTGCATCCAGTGTCCGTGCCAAACACTCCCAGATCAGGTACAGCACAGATTGGAGACAGAGTAAAGCTCGCTCTACACTGTCCCATCAAACACTCCCAGATCAGGTACAGCACAGATTGGATACAGAGCAAAGCTCGCTCTACACTGTCCCATCAAACACTCCCAGATCAGGTACAGCACAGATTGGATACAGAGCAAAGCTCGCTCTACACTGTCCCATCAAACACTCCCAGATCAGGTACAGCACAGATTGGAGACAGAGTAAAGCTCCCTCTACACTGTCCCATCAAACACTCCCAGATCAGGTACAGCACAGATTGGATACAGAGCAAAGCTCGCTCTACACTGTCCCATCAAACACTCCCAGATCAGGTACAGCACAGATTGGAGACAGAGTAAAGCTCCCTCTACACTGTCCCATCAAACACTCCCAGATCAGGTACAGCACAGATTGGATACAGAGTAAAGCTCGCTCTACACTGTCCCAGCAAACACTCCCAGATCAGGTACAGCACAGATTGGATACAGAGCAAAGCGCGCTCTACACTGTCCCATCAAACACTCCCAGATCAGGTACAGCACAGATTAGATACTGAGTAAAGCGCGCTCTACACAGTCCCATCAAACACTTCTAGGTCAGGTACTGCATGAGTTAGGCACAGTGTAATGCTCCTTCTTCTCTGGATTACTAGCCCAGTGACATTACCACTACGCTACCGTTCCCATAAATATGTACTTGGACAGTCTGTGTATCTGTATCAACAAGAGTGCTGAATGTTGTCCGACAGCACGGAGTGGTGTGCAACAGGGACAGAGTATGTTCTCTCCCAGTAGGCACTGTGCGAGTTATCTGACCTCATTACAAGCTGGGACAGTGCCACACAGCTCAGAAAATTGTTGAGGCAGCAGTAAAGTACCCTTGGTTAAGCGCAGTATCTGCACTCTTAAACTCAATAACTATTGTATGCCAGTTGGTGTGGGAAACGGAAATCACACAGTATAAAAGCAGTATAAAGAGTGCTTTATGTCCACCTGAGAGGATCACATCTGTTTTTTAGTGATGTTGGTTGAGGGATAAATATTGGCCAGGACACCGGGGGGGGGGGGAGAATTCAAAATGGTGGCCATGGGATCTTTTACACGCACTTGAGAGGGCAGGCAGGACCTCAGTTTAACGTCTCATCCGAAAGACAGCACCTCTGACAGTGCAGCACTCCCTCTGTACCACACTGGAGTGTCAACCTGGATTAATGTGGCCATGATGCGGAGATGCCGGTGTTGGACTGGGGTGGACAAAAGTGAGAAGTCGCACAACACCAGGTTATAGTCCAACAGGTTTATTTGAAATCACAAGCTTTCGGAGCTGCTGCCCCTTCACTTCACCTGACGAAGGAGCAGCAGCTCCGAAAGCTCGTGATTTCAAATAAAACTGTTGGACTATAACCTGGTGTTGTGCGACTTCTCACTTTTGGATTAATGTGCTCAAGTCCCTGGAGTGGGACTATGAACCCACAACCTTCTGACTCTAGAGGCAAGTGTGCTACCCACTGAGCCACAGCGACGCAATCAGTTTTACATCAGTTACACAACAATAGTCTGGGCGAGTGCTTCTCATTCTTCTTTGAGCTGTGCCTCACCAGGAGGAACGCTCAAAGCCTCTCACACCCACTATCTATGGATCCTTGTACTAACAAACAGCAATCATCTGAGATAACCAGAAGAAGTTTGTTCTTTGATTACTGACTTGAGTATAAATAAAACAAGCACGCATTCTTCATATTCTAAATCCGCCCTCCGGGAATCTTTTCTTGGAGCTGTATAATGAAGCCATATTTTTGCTTAAATACAAGGCACCCTGCCACAGGAGGTAGGTACAATACCCTTTCATTATCGTGTATAAATAATGATTTTTACACCAAATTAACATGCATGAGAGAAACGTACACTGAAGACTGGAGCTAATGAATTATTGGAGCACAGCATCTATGCATTTGACCCAGAGCTCCACAGTGCAATACTATCAGGACTGTCAACATTCGCAAAGCTATTATTGGTGTCGCACTATTGCTTTAATGCACATAAGGGAGGAGAATCACTTGCATTGAGGCATTCGCCATCACGAGTGTCGGCATAACCGTAATAGAAACTCTTTCGTTTCAAGCTGTTTCACCTTACACTGGTTTATTTTCATGACTGAATCCCTCACAGCTTTCGGGAAACGTGTTCCTCCCGGCTCTACCCAGAATTTGCGTCATGCTAAAGTCAAATCCCCACTTATCCAAATTTTCCCAATTTAAAAAACAATTTCAACAACCATCCCTATGTTCCGACTGCGTTACCTCAGTTGCGACCTCTCCACATTCCATTGGAATATGACGGAAATTCACTGTCTGCCGTCCTGATTTGCGCACCGTTGCTGCAGAGTGAGTGGGGGGGGGGGGGGGGGGGCAGGCGGGATTCCGACTTTGGCCGACAGTGTAAAACGAGCAACGTCAATCCAGCCGCCCGTTTATACATCTCTCCCACGACTTCACTGGAAATGAAAATCGGGAGAGATGTATAACGGGGTGGCTGATCCGCTATCGCCCAAAGTCAAAATGACCCCCAGTGAGCTGGACCATGGAAGCCAGCTTAAATTACACCGCAAAAGCTGACTCACCATTGGTTAATGACTGTGCACGATTAACCCAGGAGGAGTACGTGTGTGTTAACATTGCTACCGACATTACGTCAGCTCCCCTGCGCTTTCAAGCCCACTGACCTTGATCGAGTCAGTTCCACTGATGAATACACATGGACAGGCGGAAACACAAGGGAATGAACGTTAATAATTCTTTGTGACTTTGGCTATTAAGTACAAAAAGGAATTCACTCATTACTACTTCAGAGAAGTCAAAATGACCCCCCAGTCTATAACTCTTTTGTGAGGGTGTTTGAAGGATTTGTTTTCCGGGTAATACAACACTTTGTTTATTATGAACTCTTACAGCTCCACAAACAGGTCGGGCTGGTCTTGGGCTCTGGCACAGGCTCTTCCAGCAAAGTCCCGTCGTGTTTAGACGCGTCACTGATTGGCCTGATGGTGCGCCAATCTTCGGAATAGAATGTGTAATGGGCGGCTGAATCGCTATCGCCCGTTTTACACTGGTGCCCACAGTCAAAATCACCTCCCCACCCGCCCCCCCAACAGTTTTCCCAATTTACATTCCTCAATCAAATCCCAAGCAAAAGTGGAAGCTTTCAGGCCTCTTCCAAGTAGCAGACTGTGATCATACCGGATGATCAGCAATCTCTGCAATACCACCAGCACCGATCTCTTAATTGTTTTCCCCTTGCTGCGCGTCCCATTTGAACACAGCGGGTTCCAGTTTTTTTTAAATTCATTCACGGGATGTGGGCGTCGCTGGCAAGGCCAGCATTTATTGCCCATCCCTAGTTGCCCCTTGAGAAGGCGGTGGTGAGCCGCCTTCTTGAACCACTGCAGTCCGTGTGGTGAGGGTGCTCCCACAGTGCTGTTAGGGAGGGAGTTCCAGGATTTTGACCCAGCGACGATGAAGGAACGGCAATATACTTCCAAGTCAGGATGATGTGTGACTTGGAGGGGAACTTGGAGGTGGTGGTGTTCCCATGCGCCTGCTGCCCTTGTCCTTCTAGGTGGAAGAGGTCGCGGGTTTGGGAGGTGCTGCCGAAGAAGCCTTGGCGAGTTGCTGCAGTGCATCTTGTAGATGGTACACACTGCAGCCACGGTACGCCGGTGGTGGAGGGAGTGAATGTTTAAGGTGGTGGATGGGGGCGCCAATCAAGCGGGCTGCTTTGTCCTGGATGGTGTCGAGCTTCTCGAGTGTTGTTGGAGCTGCACTCATCCAGGCAAGTGGAGAGTATTCCATCACACTCCTGACTTGTGCCTTGTAGATGGTGGAAAGGCTTTGGGGAGTCAGGAGGTGAGACACTCGCCGCAGAATACCCAGCCTCTGACCTGCTCTTGTTGCCACAGTATTTATGTGGCTGGTCTAGTTCAGTTTCTGGTCAATGGTGACGCCCCAGGATGTTGATGGTGGGGGGACCAGCTATTCCCCAGTACCCAGATGCTACTCTTAATGGCTGAGGCTTGGGCGCTGACCATCAGCGGGCTGTTCAACCAATTGCCTGTCCTCAGACAATGTCAGAGAGAGAAAGAAAAAGAGAATGTGTGGGAGAAGTCCCAGTGAAGTGACCCCTGACCTCGCATGACTAATGCAAGATGCCACACACATGACCTCGAGCCAAGCGAAGAAAGCAGGAAAGGACTTGCATTTATCTAGCGCCTTTCACAACCTCGGGACATCCCAAAGCGCCTTACCGCCAATGAAGTCTTTTCGAAGCGCGGTCACTATTGTAATGTTGAAATCGCAGCAGCCAATTTACACACAGCAAGATCACGGCAACGTGATAATGACCAGACAATCCGTTTTTAGTGATGCTGATTGAGGGATAAATGTTGGCCAGGACACCGGGGAGAACTCCCAGTGCTCTTCTTCGAAATAGCGCCCGTGGGATCGTTTAGATTCAAAGAAGAATCCGACAGTGTTCCAAGAGGTCTGCCTCTAAACCCCCCCCACCACCACCCCCCTTCCACAATGCCACAAACCCCGTACCTTCTTCTCAAATTCTTCTCCCTGCTTCACCTCCCGGGGGTAGCCATCAATCAAGAAGCCCTTCGAGACGGCCGCCTTGGCAATCATGGCATCCCTCAGCATTTCCAGAACGGTTTCCTGAAGAAAGGGGGCGGGTACAGAGGCTGGTCAATGTGCAGTAACGGGGGATTAAAAAAAAAAAATGCATGCTATTTACTCCACAACCCATGCAAGCTATACCGGCAGCCTGCTAAACACACACACACAGGATTTGAAAGAGAGAATGCCGGCACCCAAAATCCCCATGTAAAACTGAAGTTATATACATATATACAGGGCGTTGGTGAGACCACACCTGGAGTACTGCCTACAGTTTTGGTCTCCTTATTTAAGGAAGGATATACTTGCATTGGAGGCAGTTCAGAGAAGGTTCACCAGGTTGATTCCTGAGATGAAGGGGTTGTCTTATGAAGAAAGGTTGAGCAGGTTGGGCCTATACTCATTGGAGTTTAGAAGAATGAGAGGTGATCTTATTGAAACATATAAGATTCTGAGGGGGCTTGACAGGGTAGATGCAGAGAGGATGTTTCCCCTCGTGGGGGAATCTAGAACATGGGGACATCATTTCAGAATAAGGGGTCGCCCATTTAAATTGGAAATGAGGAGGAATTTCTTCTCTCAGAGGGTGGTGAATCTTTGGAATTCTCTTCCCCAGAGAGCTGTGGAGGCTGCGTCATTGAATATATTTAAGGTGGAGATAGACAGATTTTTGAACGGTACGGGAGTCAAGGGTTATGGGGAGCGGGCAGGGAAGTGGAGTTGAGGCCAAGATCAGATCAGCCATGATCTTATTGAATGGCGGAGCAGGCTCGAGGGGCCAAATGACCTCCTCCTGCTCCTACGTGTTATGTTCTCATGTACAGGTGTGTGTTAAGGTTGTAGCGCTGTGACAGAAGGACATCTCATCTCTTGTGTTGATATGATTTTAAGTTGATGAGGAGGGAGCTCGGTGAGGTTTACGCTGAAATGTGTTGAATTTGCCGCAGCTCTCACTACGGGCACACTCCTGCTTTGAGAGAATATCTACAGCAGACCTGGAATCTGTAGCAAGGTGGACAGAACACCGTCCCGTCATCTTGTGTATGCCAGGCACAATTATTCAGAGAGCCTCGACACGGCAACACCAACAACAACATGCGTTTTTATGGCGCCTTTAACATAGATGGGGGAGAAACTGTTCCCACTGACAGGAGGGTCAGTAACCAGAGGACACAGATTTCAGATCATTACCTAACAAAAATCCTGGGGGGGGGGGGGAGGATGAGGAGAATTTTTTAACGCAGCGAGTTGTTGTGATCTGGAACGCGCTGCCTGAAAGGGCGGTGGGAGCAGATTCAACAGCAACTTTCAAATGGGAATTGGAGAAATACTTGAAAAGGAGAAATTTGCAGGGCGATGGGGGAAAAAGAGAAGGGTGGGTGGGTCTGATTGGATGGTTCTTTCAAAGAGCCGGCACAGGCACGATGGGCCGAATGGCCTCCTTCTGTGCTATGAGTCTATGAAAACGTCTAAAGGCACTTCACTGGAGCGTAATCGGACAAAAACAGACACACAGGGAGAAACGGAAGCTGCTCTCTGTACGCCAGATGCAAAAGTGAAGACTAACGCACTGCAGCAAACAGGGAATCGACTGAAGCCTTTGACAGCTGGGCAAAGTATTTAAGGGGTTAATGTGCAGAGCAACACAGATGGAGCTGTCATTCCTGTGCTGCTCTGTGCATGAATACATCCAGCTGAAATGAAGATGAAGGAAATAAGCCCCTCACCAGCCAGTGACTAAAACTCTTCACATTTTGACTGTCTGTCTGACACGTAGAAATTGTTTGGACCACGAAGGAAAGTTACCCTCAGAGCCGACGCTGAGAGGGGGCTGTTGGCCGGAGAAGATTGGGGAGTTGCACACGTTTTAGCGCGTGAATCTCACGGGGGTTGGACTTACCAGAGGTACGAGCTCCCCCTTCTCCATCATTGCGTGGAGAGTCTTGCCTCTGTCTGACCCAGAGCTGACTTCTGCCCGCAGCAGGTCTCCCGTGGACAGGTGAGTGTAACCATACTTTTGCACGACCTTCTCACACTGAGTGCCTTTGCCGGACCCGGGGCCACCTATTCACAGACGAAACGAGACGCCACGTTACGCAAACAACGCCAGGACAGCGCCCCCCTCCCCGGGCGAACC
Organism: Squalus acanthias; assembly: GCA_030390025.1. Lineage (NCBI taxonomy): Eukaryota > Metazoa > Chordata > Chondrichthyes > Squaliformes > Squalidae > Squalus > Squalus acanthias. Next base: position 90,270,709 of record CM059438.1, read on the forward strand.
GCAAATCTACTTCAGTGTTGTGGGTACAGATGCGTTGCAAGATGATCACAAACACAGCGCATGTTAAAAAAATATTTTCCCCGTCCAACTTTCTGCACTTCCGCCCTCAACATAACCCAGTAGCCTTTCTTCATTTGTGGGCCTAGACAGTGAGTGTTAATGGGCTATTCCCCCATGTATAACACCCACACACGTGCACCTTTTAGCGCGGGGCAATCCCCATGCCGACAGGTTCAGGCCTGACTGTGGTGGCCCCCATGGTTGACTAGCCTGACAACACAACAACAACAACGACAACTTGTATTTATATAGCTCCTTTAACATAGTAAAACGTCCCAAGGCGCTTCACAGGTGTATTATAAGACAAAACTTTGACACTCACTATTGAGGCTCACACAAGACCGCCAACCTCTGCCACCACCTCCAAACTCCCCTCCAAGTCACACACCATCCTGACTTGGAAATATGTTGCCGTTCCTTCATCGTCGCTGGGTCAAAATCCTGGAACTCCCTCCCTAACAGCACTGTGGGAGCACCTTCACCACACGCACTGCAGCGGTTCAGGAGGAAAGCCCACCACCAACCTTCTCCAGGGATGGGCAACAAATGCCGGCCTTGCCAGCGACGCCCACATCCCGAGAATGAATACAAAAAAAGAAGAATGCCACATGGACGATGTGGCAGAGGGTTCCCTGCGGAACTGGACCCAGCAAGGAGTCAGAAATCTTCCGGGGCGTCAATTAAGGGAAATTCAGCCATAAAAAAGCCCGAGGGACACGGACACCCTTCCAAAGGTCAAGGAGCAGAACTCGATTCAGCAACTAAAACAAATCCGCTGAGGCAGCTGAAGTCATGGCCTCCCAGCGAGGGGAACGGCAGCGACCTGCACCGAGAGCAGCTGTTCCCTTGGATAATCGGGGAATGCACGGGGACGGAAGGGGAAAGCAAATGGGTAAACCATTCCCCTCCAGCCCGAACAAATAAATAAATGATAAATGAAGCCAACAGATGTTCAGAGAAAGGCAAGAGTGAAATATTCCAGCAGGTGGGGGTGGGGAGGGACGAGCGGAGAACAAGATAAGTTGTTACAGTATGATACAGACCAGCAGAGGGCAGGACGGTCAGAGTCAGAGGGAGACAATATGAGAGAGTTCCAATAGGTGGCAACAGAGAACGAGAGACAAGCCAGCTATCGCGAAAGGAACGGAGCAAAGAAGGAAGAGGCTTAAGTAAAAGGAGTCGGACCAAAACCTGGAGACAGCGAGACAGGGAGAGGGAGATCTATGTCTTGCATACTGGGAGATGGAATCTGCCACCCACATCCCTATCCAAAAGATTTATATACTACCATTATTTCCAATTAAATTCAACTACAAACTCAGAAAACTGGTAGAAGAATCAGAATTCAATGCTCATAGTCCTACAACTTAAATCAGATTCTAAATCTGAGTGACCACCTGTGTCACTCCCAAGGCTGGTGTCAGCCGTGGCTCAGTGGGTAGCACCCTCGCCTCTGAGTCAGAAGGTTGTGGGTTCAAGTCCCCACTCCAGAAACTTGATAACAATAATCTATGATGCGGAGATGCCGGTGTTGGACTGGGGTGGACAAAAGTGAGAAGTTGCACAACACCAGGTTATAGTCCAACAGTTTTATTTGAAATCACAAGCTTTCGGAGCTGCTGCCCCTTCGTCAGGTGAAGTGAAGGAATACAAATCGGCAAAGCATATATAGACAGAGAACAATGCCTGTGTAGCGTACAATGGCAGACGACTGCAGTTAATTGTACGCTGCACAGGCATTGTTCTCTGTCTATATATGCTTTGCCGATTTGTATTCCTTCACTTCACCTGACGAAGGGGCAGCCGCTCCGAAAGCTTGTGATTTCAAATAAAACTGTTGGACTATAACCTGGTGTTGTGCGACTTCCAACAATAATCTAGGCTGACACTCCCAGTGCAGTGCTGAGGGAGTGCTGCACTGTTAGAGGTGCTGTCTTTCTGGGGCTACACTGTATCACACCCAGTGAGGGAGGGGCTACACTGTATCACACCCAGTGAGGGAGGGGCTACACTGTATCACACACAGCGAGGGAGGGGCTACACTGTATCACACTCAGTGAGGGAGGGGCTACACTGTATCACACCCAGTGAGGGAGGGGCTACACTGTATCACACACAGTGAGGGAGGGGCTACACTGTATCACACCCAGTGAGGGAGGGGCTACACTGTATCGCACTCAGTGAGGGAGGGGCTACACTGCATCACACTCGGTGAGGGAGGGGCTACACTGTATCACACTCAGTGAGGGAGGGGCTACACTGTATCACAATCTGTGAGGGAGGGGCTACACTGTATCGCACTCAGTGAGGGAGGGGCTACACTGTATCACACGCAGTGAAGGAGGGGCTACACTGTATCGCACTCAGTGAGGGAGGGGCTACACTGTATCACACTGGGTGAGGGAGGGGCTACACTGTATCGCACTCAGTGAGGGAGGGGCTACACTGTATCACACTGGGTGAGGGAGGGGCTACACTGTATCACACTGGGTGAGGGAGGGGCTACACCGTATCACACTCGGTGAGGGAGGGGCTACACTGTATCACACTCAGTGAGGGAGGGGCTACACTGTATCACACCCGGTGAGGGAGGGGCTACACCGTATCACACTCAGTGAGGGAGGGGCTACACTGTATCACACTCAGTGAGGGAGGGGCTACACTGTATCACACTCAGTGAGGGAGGGGCTACACTGTATCACACTCAGTGAGGGAGGGGCTACACTGTATCACACTCAGTGAGGGAGGGGCTACACTGTATCACACCCAGTGAGGGAGGGGCTACACTGTATCACACTGGGTGAGGGAGGGGCTACACTGTATCACACTCGGTGAGGGAGGGGTTACACTGTATCACACCCAGTGAGGGAGGGGCTACACTGTATCACACTCAGTGAGGGAGGGGCTACACTGTATCACACTCAGTGAGGGAGGGGCTACACTGTATCACACTCAGTGAGGGAGGGGCTACACTGTATCACACTCAGTGAGGGAGGGGCTACACTGTATCACACCCAGTGAGGGAGGGGCTACACTGTATCACACTCGGTGAGGGAGGGGCTACACTGTATCACACCCAGTGAGGGAGGGGCTACACTGTATCACACTCAGTGAGGGAGGGGCTACACTGTATCACACCCAGTGAGGGAGGGGCTACACTGTATCACACCCAGTGAGGGAGGGGCTACACTGTATCACACTCAGTGAGGGAGGGGCTACACTGTATCACACCCAGTGAGGGAGGGGCTACACTGTATCACACTCAGTGAGGGAGGGGCTACACTGTATCACACCCAGTGAGGGAGGGGCTACACTGTATCATACCCAGTGAGGGAGGGGCTACACCGTATCACACTCAGTGAGGGAGGGGCTACACTGTATCACACTCGGTGAGGGAGGGGCTACACCGTATCACACTCAGTGAGGGAGGGGCTACACTGTATCACACTCAGTGAGGGAGGGGCTACACCGTATCACACCCAGTGAGGGAGGGGCTACACTGTATCACACTCAGTGAGGGAGGGGCTACACTGTATCACACTGGGTGAGGGAGGGGCTACACTGTATCACACCCAGTGAGGGAGGGGCTACACTGTATCACACCCAGTGAGGGAGGGGCTACACTGTATCATACCCAGTGAGGGAGGGGCTACACCGTCTCACACTCAGTGAGGGAGGGGCTACACCGTATCACACTCAGTGAGGGAGGGGCTACACTGTATCACACTCAGTGAGGGAGGGGCTACACTGTATCACACTTGGTGAGGGAGGGGCTACACTGTATCACACTCAGTGAGGGAGGGGCTACACTGTATCACACGCAGTGAAGGAGGGGCTACACTGTATCACACTCGGTGAGGGAGGGGCTACACTGTATCACACTCAGTGAGGGAGGGGCTACACTGTATCACACCCAGTGAGGGAGGGGCTACACTGTATCACACTCAGTGAGGGAGGGGCTACACTGTATCACACCCAGTGAGGGAGGGGCTACACTGTATCACACTCGGTGAGGGAGGGGCTACACTGTATCACACTCAGTGAGGGAGGGGCTACACTGTATCACACTCAGTGAGGGAGGGGCTACACCGTATCACACTCGGTGAGGGAGGGGCTACACTGTATCACACTCAGTGAGGGAGGGGCTACACTGTATCACACTCAGTGAGGGAGGGGCTACACCGTATCACACTCGGTGAGGGAGGGGCTACACTGTATCACACCCAGTGAGGGAGGGGCTACACTGTATCACACTCAGTGAGGGAGGGGCTACACTGTATCACACTGGGTGAGGGAGGGGCTACACTGTATCACACTGGGTGAGGGAGGGGCTACACCGTATCACACCCAGTGAGGGGTGTGGACCATATTGTTGTGTATCTCCCGCGCCCCCTGTTGTAGTGTTTACTAATGTTTGTGACCTGAAAGAATTGCCTCCCTCGACAACCTTGTTGAATTCCCTCCTCATCTTGTCCAAAGTCTCACGTGGTGAGGAATCCCTTCATCAAAAACTTTTGCCAAAAAAGTTAGTTCAGTTAATTTGACTAAAATACCGATTTATTAAACATATATAAACTCTGTACTTACCGACGACAAAGATAATCTTGCTTCCTTTCAGTTTGTCTGCGGGGTTAAACAGAAAGAGACCCATTACAACTTGTCTTAAGTTCAAAAGTTGGATCCCGATGCGGGAATCCACTTACAGTCCGTTCCAGCTCAAGCCTCCGAGAGAAACCGCAGGCCCCCCGCCCCCGCCCCCCCCCCCCCCCCACAATAGTTTCATGAAAATTCCTGGTTTCTACCCTACCCGGAAGTCCATCTCAAGTCTTGATCACACTGTGCGTGAAGAAACTTCCCAAAGTCTTCCCTAAATTAGTCTCTCACCTCTCTTAAACCTTTGTCCTCTCGTTCGGCAGTCACGGTTTAGTTTGAAGTAATGTTCCGCATTAGAAGTTTTCCCTACCATTCCCCCCCCCCCCCGCCCCCGCCCCCCGTAACAAGGCCGTAAAGCCTACGGTCCTCCCTCGCAAATCGGCCCTCCGGCATTCTAATCTCTCGAGACTTTCCACGACAATCAAACCGAGAAACCCACCCGGACCAGGCCTGAAATACAGTGGACCCAGCTGTAAGTAAGCTGCCCGTCAGCCCAGCGGTGGCCCTCTCTAACTTAGGCCGTCGGTGGGGCCTTCCAAACCTGGGCCGTCCCACTATCCCCCCCCCCACCCCCCTCCCCCGCTTACCTGTGGCAGCGATGCTCTGCACTTTGGTCGAGGAGCTGGAGGAGCAGTTGACACCCATATTTTACCCTTATTATTGCTGCTGCTACTGAGGCAGAGCGGGACGGTACATATCCCTTCTGTTTAATCAGTGTAACTGTTTTGCCTGTAAGCAGCCACTGTTGAATCATGCGTTTCCATGGCTACAGTTGCTAGTCTCAGTATTTAGCCGGAAGTCGAGGCTGAACCGCTAAGTATTGGAATTCTACTCCCTGCTTTGATTTCCCCCTCAACGCCATCTTAAAAATAGGAGGTGGCAAAAGTCTTGGGGGGGCCGCGCGCGGGGAAGGATAATTGAAGTTAATTGTAATCGACACTGGTTATCTTGTACCAGAGGATAACAAAATTAAAAATTAAAGTTAAGAGGGAAAGTAGGATAGTTTTTGTCTGTCAGGAAAAGAGCGAGCCACAGTCTCGAGAGGAAGTTGGGCTGGTTAACCATTAAAATCTTTTGGCTCACAAACCCATAATGGCCCATTGTTTCCTTACTTTGAACAGCAATGGTTCACCCAGTAACACATTAGTAACAGCTGGAAACCCATTAACCCCTTGGTGACTCGCCTGACATGTTGGGGGGGGGAAAAAAACAGCTTGCCTTTATATTGTGCCCTATCGCACCTCTGACAAATGTTCCCCGAGTCCTTCGCACGCTGTGCATTGGAAGTGCAGTTAGCGGTTCTGCTGTTCGGCAAATGCGGCAGCCATGGTGCACACGCAAGCAAGGTCCCGCAAACAACACCAAGCAGCAACTGTTCGGTTGGTGGTGTTGGTCGAGTTGGCCGGAACTCCAGGAAGACTCGCCGCACTCCTTCAAAAAGTGGCGTGGCGTCTTAAAATGCTGCCCCGTGTCCTAACTCGCACCAAGTCCCGTTCACCCATCTCCCCCCTGTGCTCGCTGACCGACATTGGCTCCCGGTTAAGCAACTCCTCAATTTCAAAATTCTCGTCCTAGTTTTCAAATCCCTCCATGGCCTCGCCCCTCCCTATCTCTGTAATCTCCTCCAGTCCTACAACCCCCAGAGATCTCTGCGCTCCTCTAATTCTGGCCTCTTGAGCATCCTCGATTTCAATCGCTCCACCACTGGTGGCCGTGCCTTCAGCTGCCAAGGCCATAAGCTCTAGAATTCCCTCCCTGAACCTCGCTTTCCTCCTTTCAGAGGCTCCTTTAAAACCTACCTCTCATCTGCCCTAATGTCTCCATATGTGGCCTGGTGTCAAATTTTGTTTGATAATCGCTCCTGTGAAACGCCCTGAGACGTTTAACTACGTTAAAGGTGCTACATAAATACAAGGTGTCGTTGTTGGTTGTTTACTTTCTATGCTTGTCAACTCAAAGTATTGGGCCAGAAATTCGGGTCTCCACGGGTGAGTACGCGCTGGGTACTCACCCGTAGACCCAACGAAAGTGCCGGTTTTGTGCATGCACTGCGCATGCGCTGGAAACCGGAACCTCCGTTCCCCTGAAGGAAGGACTTCAGAGGTCGAACGCATGCGCCGGAGAGGCAGCGCGCACGCAGCGAACTTCGTTTTTTTTTCAGGTTTCTCCGTGAGGGTGAGTACGGAGAAGCTGTGCGGGGAAAAAGGAGGCGCAAGGCCTGCTTTTAACAAGGTAAGTGGTGAATTAAGTACAATTTAAACATTTTTTCAACAGGTTTATCTTTTTTACATACTTTACAGAAAGGTAAGTTTATTTTTAGCATCGTTAAAAAGTGCAATTCATTTTTGTTTAAAGTAGTTAATTTATGTAATTTATAGTTATTTTAAAAATGTGATTTTTTTTCTCCAATTTATTTGAAGTTTAAGTGTGGTTTTGGGGCTGATCTTTATTCATAGATTTGACAGGTCTTCCTGTCAAATCTATGAATGACGATTCCCTGCTCCGATTGGCTCTCCATGGCCCACGTGATCCCAGGGGACGCTTCGAACTAACTGCGCCCCTGGGATACGCGAGCACTGCGCGCCGGCAGCTGCAGGAGGCCCAGGAGCCGAATTTCACGCGGGCCCAGAGCACAACGGCAGGCGCGGTATGTAAGTACGCGCGCGATTCTTGCACCCGCGGGAAGCCAGGAGAGCCGAACTTCTGGCCCATTGTCTTTTGGATGAAGTTGAGTTGCTGACTAGACCTTTCATCCCCTCCAGGAAAGGAGGAGTAAGCCAACAAGGAAAGCAGCAACAAGTTAAATCCCCCGCCTGAAACCTCATAAAGTGCCATGACCCAATCCCGTAAGATCATCAGTCCCTACAGGCAGGGCGCTTCACATCAGTTCCACTCAGCGAACACCAAAAGAAAAAGAAAGACTTGCATTTATATAGCGCCTTTCACATCCACCGTCCCAAAGCTCTTTACAGCCAATGAAGTACTTTTTGAAGTGGAGTCACTGTTGTAATGTAGGAATCGTGGCAGCCAATTTGCGCACAGCAAGCTCCCACAAACAGCAATGTGCTAATGACCCAGATAATCTGTTTTAGTGATGTCGGTTGAGGGATAATTATTGGTCATGACACCGGGGAGAACTCCCCTGCTCTTCTTTGAAATAGTGCCATGGGATTTTTAACGTCCACCTGAGAGAGCAGACGGGGCCTCGGTTTAACGTCTCATCCGAAAGACGGCACCTCCGACAGTGCAGCACTCCCTCAGCACTGCAGTGGAGTGTCAGCCTAGCTTTTTGTGCTCAAGTCTCTGGAGTGGGACTTGAACCATCACAATCATCTGAGGCAGAGGCGAGAGTGCTGCCCGCTGAGCTGACACCAGGGACTGTTGCCAAATTATCTTTAACACCAGCATGTGCAGGATCATCCTGTCAACCCTAACACGTACCATGTGACAAAACTACACAGTGATATATGTATGTATTTCAATATACGTGTACCTAATTTATCCCTCAACCAACATCGCTAAAACAGATGAACTGGTTATTAGCACATTGCTGTTTGTGGGAGCTTGCTGTGCACAAATTGGCTGCCACGTTTCCCACATTACAACAGCGACTACACTTCAAAAGTGCTTTATTGACTGTAAAATGCTTTGGGACGTCCTGAGGTCGTGAAAGGTGTGATAGAAATGCAAGTTCTTTCTTTCGAATTAAATTTAAAGCTAGGCAGCCTCTTCCAGAACCCCGAATAAGAAGTTCAATGGTCACAATGTGCATTTGGTGGGACGGTAATATCATCACAATTAACCTTAAAGCCTTCCTCCCAATTAAATTATGCTTTCCCTCCCCCTGCTTTCCTACTCTGTAGCTTCCTTACTCCTGTTCCAATATGGCCAATAAGGGCTAGAAATGGAGCTGGTGTCCCCAAAGGCGGTTTACTATTAGAGACTGCTTGGTGTGGTCCTGAGTTACACAGAAGGTTACAGGTTCCATCCCCAGTCTGTGCTGAGTTAGTTGATCTCAGTTCAAGGGTTACAGCTGGCCTCAGTGCCCACTGGATAGAGAGATATCAGAAACGGTAGCATAGTGGTTATGTTACTGGTTACTAGTAATCCTAGAGGCTTGAACTAATGATCTGATATAGACGTGAGTTCAAATCCCACCCCGGCAGCTGGGGAATTTAAATTCGGTTAATTAAATAAATCTGGAATTTTAAAAAAAAGCTAGTAACAGTGACCATGAAACTACTGGATTGTTGATAAAACCCATCTGGTTCACTAATGTCCTTCAGAGGAAGGAAATCTGCTGTCCTTACCCGGTCTGGCCTATATGTGACTCCAGACCCACAGCAATGGCCCTCTGTAAATGGCAAGAAGGTGGCTCACCCACTACCTTCTCAAGGGCAATTAGGGATGGGCAATAAATGCCGGCTTTGCCAATGAAGCCCACATCCCGGGAATGAATTTTTAAAAAGTTAGATAAACAAACAATCAATCAGTCAGGGTTCCCACTCACCACCAGTGCACCCATGGGAACAGTGGCTGAGGACTGGAGTGTGCTGCCCTTCATGCTCATATAGCCTGCCGGGGTAGAAATTCATCTTGGCTGGCAGTGCAAAGAAAGGACGTTACCGTACTACGTTAAAGGCGCTATATAAATCCAAGCTGTTGTTGTATTGGTCTCCCGTTATACGCCCCGCCCGATATTCAGTTCCGCTGACATCAACAGCACTGAATATCCGACGGGGAAGACAACAGGATAAGAGACCGTCCATTTTGTGCTACCGCCCTGATCGAATGTCTAACCCTTACTGTCTAGCCTCACATCTGAGGAATGGGTACTTAGGCACGGTACTGGAGGACGCTCAGTGCCTGTGTAACTGTATGGCAGCAAGAGTTCGCACCTTCGGATGGTTGGGTGGGTGGGGGGGGGGGTATAGGGCTGTCAGTCACCTATCTGGGCGGCGCTGTCACAGGGCGCTGTAACACACCCGCACTGTTGATTGGCAGTTCTTCCAGTAAACAATTACAGGGCAGAAAATGCCAGCTGACTTTGAACAGAGTTCCGAAGGAGAATCAAAGGTTAGTTTCTCCCCCCCAGCTGAGTTAGACGGAGGAACTTGCGGTAAGCTGTGGTTTCAAACCTTTTTATAAACTGACTTTAACAAAAAAAACCCCACTGTTACAGATGTTCCCTGATTTAAAGCTCAATCTGGTAAGAGATCATGTGTAACTTTCTAATAACCGCGTGCAGAGTGCAGTGACACAATGATGTTGTCG